>UESW01004965.1:328917-347865 GCA_900491605.1 Calamus simplicifolius | reverse complement strand
AAGAAAAAAATGGAATTTTGTTATAATTGGGTATATGTTATAATTATATGTGATTACTAATATTTTACAAAGTAATGGATTATAATTGTGCCAAAAAAAATTGAATGATGTGATTATTTTGGCTTTGCAAAATATACTGGTATTATTGATGTATTTTTATGCTATGAATGTACAAACCACTGTATATGTGATATGAGGAGCTTATGCTCATGATGATGCATGATGTGCTATATGCAAATATGATGATGATATGTGTCACCACGGTTCTCATATGATGTGAAACAATGTAAAATACCGAGAGATACAGGACCCACCTTCATAGGAAGAGATATGTGGAGGACACACATCTAGATGATGTGATATGATTGATATATGGCATAACGCACATACATCTAGAGGATGTGTTATCATTGATTATGATATGTGGCATAATGCTGGTACCAGGACCCTTCCTCTTAGGGGATATTAAAGAGTGATACACCAGATAGGTATTGTAGGGCCGTGGGACACATAAGAAAAAATAATATGAATAGTGGGTTTGTTTATATTGCATATTTTGGCAATTATTGTATAATTAAGCTTCCAAAATTATTTGAGCTGATGACATACATGTTTTGATAACATGATGAATGTATTTAAAATTGGAAGTTTTATACATGAAAATATAGTTTGATAATATCTTGACGAAATGATTATATAATAGTAGGCTTACTTATTGAGTGTAAGCTCATATAAATCTTACAATATTTTTCAGAGCCACAGGACTGAAGAATGGGATTTGGGGTAGTTAGAGCTTCTACCAGAGGAAATTAAGATCCAACATTTTGTTGTAACCCCATTGATTTATGTATGATGGGCATATAGCCAAAACTCATAATTATGGCTTGTACTAAAATGTTTGCCTCTGATGACATAGTGGTAATATCCTTTCTTGAATAAATTGGATTGTTATAGGATGCCTTGCATGCCAGACATGCGGCGGGTTGCCACCCCTGGATCCCACATTGGGTCTGGGGCATGACATTAGTACTTAGGCTGTAGGTTAAGTACTCTAGCATCTAGACTGAGTGCTTCAACTTGTAAACTGGGAGCAACTTGCCTAGCAATATCAGTCCCCAGGAGTCGACCAGCATCTCAGTATTTAGTATTAAAGACAAAACCTCTGATTACTAGGTCGCTCTTCTGGCCATCCTTTTTGGAACCGCTATTATTCGGCCTGTGCTAAGGATATTTTGAATAACTACTATTCAGTTTGTGGATCGTGATTAAGTCTTAATATAGTGTAAATAGTTATGATCTAAAGAAATAAAGAAGGGAGTTGAAAAATTTTGAGGCTGAGGTTTGGTTTTGGGATCTTGATCTAACTATCAATAACTTTGTGATGCCCCCAATTGTCCCACATCGGGAGAATGAACCAATTGTCCCATATCTATGAAAAGAGGTTGAATAGTTTATAATAGTAAAGCAACAAGGATAAAGTACCAATAGGATCTGTTTGAACTATGATGGTCTAAGTTAGTGTAAACTTTGTTCGTCTTGCTTTCTTGTAACGAAACAAGTCCATACTATGGGCTAGAGTTATTAGAAACTTAGGTGTTAAAAGTAAGAAAATGCTAAATCCATGCATAGGACTAGGTGGAACTCATTTGCACCATATATATAATCCATAAAATTTTATTAGAATTAGATGAAGAAGTTTTATAAGTTGTTTAGACTCAAATAAGTGGAGTTGCATGCAAATCAAATAGTAGGTATGTGCTATCTTTTTTGTTTTGATACTTGCAACCCTAATTGCGCACTAATGACTCATGTAGGGAGACTTTTGCAATGATCAAAATTGCTTTTTTCAGTCAAGAAAAAAAAATAAATTTTGATGCTTTCTACAAAAGACATCACCATTGATATAATGTGGTTGGAAATACTTCCTGGTTAACAATGGCAAAAAACAAGGAATTTGGTTTGAGGGAGATGTCATGAGGTTTCTTCCCTAAAACTTGGTCAACAAAATAGCCTCTATTCCCGTTCCGATATATTTAAATGAAGATTTTTAGGTGGTGACTATTTCGAATTGGACTTCGCGCTATTCTTTTTTCACAAAGGATTTTTTTTAAAAAAAAGTTGTGACTATATTCTCAGTATGCTATTCAATCACTGCCGCATGGTAGTATTCAGTTTAATTTAGAAGGCTATTTGGCTTTGTCAGGGTGATGCACAAACAGTCTTCATTATTTAGAGAGATAGGAGATATTCTGCAATCTGGAAAATTATCATATCTTGGGCTCTAGATTTGATTCTTGTCAAGCAAAATGTGCAAGTCGGTTGAGCGCATGAATCCGCCACTCAAACTTAGTTGGGTGTCCCAACTCCTATGGATTAGGAGTGTAACTGAGTCAAGACAGCTCGTAAGTAGTTTGAAATCGACTCGAAAAATACTCAAAATCAACTCGCTGCTTATCGAGTTGAGCTCGAACTCGAGTATATTATCAAGTCGAGTTCGAGTATTAGCATACTCAGCTCGAAAAGTTCGCAAGCTTAATCGAGCTTACTTAATTTTACTATTTTACCTTTATAATTATACATATACACAATATTATCCTAATTATATAAAACTCCTTTGAATTTTTAGTTAAGAATATATTTTATTTTAATTTAAAAATTATTTTTTAAATTTTTACATAAAAATTTGAGTCGAGTCGAGTCGATCTCGAGTATATCGAGTATTTCATTGAGTTCGAGTTTGAGCTCTAAATAAGAAACTCGATTAAGCTCGAATCGAGTTTCGAGCTTCAAATTTTAGAATCGAGTCAAGCTCCAGCTTGGTACTATGTCGACTCGAGTGGCAATCTGAGTTCATCCCGGCGGCTGAACCTGGTTCTAGGGAGTGGCAATCTAAGCTTCAAACAATTAGTACTGTTGCGGAGTGGCAATCTGAGTTCATCCCGACGACTGACACCCTCCTCAACGCCCTACTATGGATCTGTTTGCCAATGCTCCCACTAGAATTTGGATAAAGGACATCCTATCCTCCATTTTATTTGTGGCAGGGGAGTTCCAGTATTCGGATGCTTCAACTAAGCTGAAGATTAGGGGGTTTTGCCCATGCTTGTGTCCGCGTCGACTTGGGCAAACCCCTCCGGCCGGGGGCGAGGATTCGAGGGAGTAAAGCTCCCTTCTAGCAGCAATTTTCGTATGAGCACATGGATGGAATCTGTGATAACTATGGCTCCCTCCACCTTGCCGGGACATGCGGAGTGTTGCCGACCAAGCCTCATCCTCGGTTGGCCCCCATTTGGACCTTGGATGGCTGCTATCCGGTGGAGGAGGCCCCCCCCAGGTTCCGTCTCCGGTTCTTAGGAAGGTGAATCAGACGGCCCCGGTGCCTTTCCCTAGTTCAAAGGATGGGTGGCAATCTCCTAAGAAAGTTGCTCATTGGCAGTCAGGCCGGACTTCCTCTTCTTTGTTGGTGCCGATGGCTCAAGGTTTGGAGACCTCCAAGCAACTGTGCCGATCTCAAGTGGGAGGGCCGACGGGCTCAGTTGCTGAAACATACTTTGAAATTCAGAAGTTTGATGGTGTGCCGGTGGATTATGTGGCTGAACCCCACTCTGAGGTTCAGATGACTGGCGTACCGGATGATGATGTTGCTGCATCCCAAACTAAAATTCAGCTGTATGATGGAGTGTTGGGGGGTTATGCTGCTGAACCCCAATCCGAGTCAGTGCAGTTCGAGATCAGTGATTACAACCCTTTCTCTATTCTGGGGTCAGGAAAAGGGCCTGGGCACCCGAAGACCCGCAAGGACTCTAATCCAGGACCAACTAAAAGCGCCCCAACCTGTGGAGCCTGTAGCACAAAAAGTGTCTCAAAGTCCACTAAAGCTAAAGGGAAGGCCCCCCTTGCTGCCAAAGGAAGTGTGATTGCATCCTTCACCTTTTCTGCTTCCTTAGATTCAGCCCGGGGTTCTAGTCAGGGAACCAAGAAGTCCTGTTTCATGGTGGGGCCCGACCTGAGGTTGGCTTCTAGAGCCACCCATCAGGAGGTGGTGGCAGGTCATACCCATGAGGCTGCGGTCTTTCTACTTAAGCAGGCCATTCAGCCAGTTGAGACTATGGAGGGGATGGGGTCTTCCTAGTCAGAGGATTACAGTGGTAAGATGCCTAAGGAGGGTACTCCTCCAACCAGCTACCATTGTGATGAGGAGATGACTGGGGATAAGGTTGGGGTCCCCCCACTCAAGTATTAGGATGAAGATACTGATTTGAAATGTGAGAGGAGCCCTGAAACCATCATTTCGCTTCTCTTTTGGAAGGCTACTGCAGCTTCATAGCTTTGACATTTGTATCCTGCTTGAAACTCGTTTGTCTGGGTTAGTCTGGATCACTTTCGGGATGGATTTTCAGATCATGGGTTTCTTATGCAGTTGAGTCTGTCAGTCTTTCTGATGGTATTCTCGTGCTCTGGAGAAACGACAGAATAGAGTGGATGCCTTTCATTGTAGCGGGCAGCAAGTTGCTGCTGTCATTACTAAGGGGACCTCTGTTCCTGGATTCTATTGGGTGTTTATGCCAATACTGACCTTCGGGAACGCCGGGTGCTCTGGGATGAGATTCAATCTTTGCTTGCTCAGGGATTTCCATCCCTTATTGCAGGAGACTTCAATTGCAATGTAGGAGCCTTTGAGAAGAGAGGGGGTAGGCAGTCTAATGGAGCTACGACCAAAGCTGAGTTTAGGACTTTCATTTCTAATGCCGACCTTTTGGATCTGGGATTCCAGGGGTCCCAATTTACTTGGTGTAACAATCGACAGGGTTCAACTAGAGTCTGGAAAAAACTGGATAGAGCTATGGCCACTTCTAATTGGCTTCAGCTTTATCCTTCTGCTACTGTCACTCATTTGTCTCGTATTGTCTCTGACCATGCCCTATTCTTATATCTACTGATGTGGCTATTCAGCAGAGTAGGCTATTCAGATTTGAGAAGTTCTGGACATCTTATTCCTTTGCTAGGTCTATCATTTCTGAGGTGTGGCGTCTACCTGTCAGAGGAAGTGCTATCTATAGGTTATCTAGACGTCTAGCTCTTGCTAGACGCAGGCTCTCTAGTTGGAATCATCATAAGGTGGGGGACATTGTGAGGCAAATTGAGCAAGTTGAATCTATTATTGCTATGCTCCATGCCAAAGAGGATCAGGAGGGATTGCTTAATAATTCGATCCTTTCGTCCCTTCGCTCCAGTTTGGCGATCCATTATTTTCTTCTATCGTAGCAGGATTTATTGGAGGCAGAGATCCTGATACAATGGATTAAAGAAGGGGATCGTAATACTAGATCCTTTCACTAGGCCACACTTAAACGCCGAGCGGTGAACCGCATCATGCGATTGGCCGATGAGGAGGGACATTTTCAGGAGGATGACCAAGTGATCAGGGATCTACTTCTTTATTTCTTTCAGTCTAGATGGACTGAGTAGACTGATGATGGGTTCCCTGTCTTTTCGTTTTGATCACCAACAGGGTCTCTGTATCGGAGAATGATCTTCTTATTCGACCCATTACGGTGAAGGACATTCGTATGGCATTATGAGACCTTGGAGCAAATAAGGCCCCTAGGCCGGATGGGTTCCCTCCTTTGTTCTTTCGCCACTATTAGGGTATCTTGGGCCAGGTTGTTATTCACGCTATCCAAATGATTTTTTAGTTGAAATTCATTCCCTCTGAGTGGAATCGGACTTTTGTAACCCTGATGCTTAAACGCCCAGATGCTTCCATTCCCCAGCACTACTGGTCTATCAGCCTCTGCACTACCTTATAAGGTATGTGCATGCCTCTTGGTCTCTCGGATGCGTCAAGTGATCCCTCGACTCATTTCTCTTGAGCAAGGGGCTTTCCTCAGAGGGCGCAGTATCACTGATAATGCCTTGTTGACTTAGGAACTCATGTATGATCTTCAGAGAGCCTCTGATCATCAGTGTCTCATGCCATTAAGCTGGATATGAAGAGAGCTTATGATAGACTGAGCTGAGCTTTTCTGTGCCATACTCTTGATGAGTTTGGGTTCGAGGAGCTCTTTGTTGACTAGATCATGGCTTATGTTTACCGTCCATCCTTTTCTATCCTTATTAATGGTAGCTAGACGGATTACTTTCACTCTGAGGTCGGGTTGAGGCAGGGTTGTACTCTTTTCCCATTTCTGTTCATCCTCATTGCTGATGCTTTATCTTGGGCTCTATCTCAGGCTCAGCAGGACTCTTCTCTGGTCGCCTATAGCACGGCCCCTGGGAGCCCTCACTTTTTTACCTTCTGTTTGCTGATGATTGCATACTCTTAGGAAAGGCCTCAATCTACAATGCTTTCATTTTTTCCACTATACTTTAGTCTTATTGTCGGGCCTATAGACATAAAGTTAATCTGAGTAAATCCTTGATCTGCTTTAGCCCCTTGACGACTTCTACATTAAGGGGGTCTATCACGCAAATCATGGGTATCTCTGTTCAAGCTGATAGGCTATCCTATCTGGAGATTCCTATATGGGGAGATGACCACGGTGTTCTATTTTAGTGATCTTGAGAGGCATGTCCGTGATCGTCTGGATGGGTGGCAGGTTACTAGACTATCAATGATGGCGAGGATTACCCTTTTACAATCGGTGCTTTCCTCTCTTCCTCTCTATCTGTTATCTAATGCTACTATTCCTTTGACTTGTTTGAAGAAGATTGAGAGATACTTCAGGGACTTTCTTTGGGCCTCGATGCAGGATGGACATGGTCTTCATCTATTGGCTTGGGATATTGTTTGTTTGCCAATTTTTGAGGGGAGGCTTGGGATCTAATTCCTCACTGTTAGGAGGAAGGCTTTGATTGCTAGGCATGCCACATAGTTTTTGCTTGATCCGCACTGTATATGGAGCTCTTTTATGCATGGCAAATATGGTGACTGGTCTTCTTCCACTGATCTTCAGTCTACTCAAGGGTACTCTTTCTTTTAGAAAGAGGTATGCCGGCATGTTTCAGTTATTCTGAACAGCATCCGTGGCTTATTGGTGATGGAGCCTCAGTGGATGTTATTCGGAATAGGTAGATTGCAGACCTTCCCCTATCTTGATGGCCTACCTTTGTCAGCACTGACATTCCAAGTGGACTAAGAGTCACAGACTTATTTACCCAGGACCATTCTGCTTGGGATACTCCATTGCTGTCTAGCCTATTTGGGGTGAGCTCTATTGTTGCATTCTATCTATTCCTCTCCTTCTGGCTCATACCTCCGATATCAGGGTTTGGAGGAGATTCGGTATTGCTCACACTCCTATTAGGGATCTTCTAAGGATTTATAGATCTCAGTCCCTGTAGTCGATGGATGTGGCATGGATATGGCATCTTTCCATTCATCTTAGGGTTCGGCTTTTTGTTTGAAAGCTTGCACAAAACTATCTTCCGACCTGCTCCCTGTTCTGCAAGCATGGGCTGGGCATCCAGCCTACTTGCCTGCTATGTGGCCTTGCGAAGGAGACGGTTGACCATGCTATCTTCACCTGCTTCAGAGCCAGACATATATGGCATATTTCTCATGACTGGCCCTAGGACGATGGTACTTCTTCTCACTGCACATTCTTTCTGGGTTTGATCAGGCAGGATTGGCAGAGGAGCTTCTACCACAAGGGTACCACGAGGGCTTATATAGCTTACCAGATTTGGTTATCCTGGAACCGGCTTGTGTTCACTGATGAGATGGCTCCGTCCCACAGGATTGTCGGGATAGCTTCTCATTATCCGAGGAGTTCACTTTCCATCACTCAGTTATTGATTCTGTTAGCCGTGGCCTCTGGAGCTCCCATGCTGCCTTGGCAGTGCACTGGCGAACAGTCTTTATTTCTTGGGAGCCCCCACATCTAGAGTTTATCAAAATCAACTTTGATGGGAGTGTTCGTGGTAGATCTACGGGTTCAGCTTTCGTGATTCAAGAGACGAATGGTGCATTATTGGTAGCTGATGGATTCAGCCTTCTGGACTCATCGGTCCCTCTTGTGAACTGTCTGTTGCATGGGCTGGTATTTCCTGTGCCATTCGTAGTCTGGGCGCCCGTTGTATTATTATTGAGGGGGATTCTATTACTGTTATCCGCTGGCTCTGACAGGTTCCAGCTAATAGTTTGCCAACCAACCCTTGATTTACGACATTTGCTCTATGCTCCAAGGAGTTCTTAGCGTCCAGATTCGGCACATATATTAGGAAGCCAACTCTGCGACTGATTGGATCGCTGCAATTGTGGCCTATCATTTTGAATTTTGGACCTGGATGCAGGGAGATCCTTGCCCTTCTGTTCTTATCCAAATTTTATATTCAGATATATCGATTTTGAGGATCAGATTCGTGTCGATCTCGCTTCTCGGTCCTTTCTTGCCATCCCCCAAGATTTCTCCACGACAGACCTCAAAACACTTCCTGTCTTCTTCTTCTTCGCTCGTTCTACTTCTCAAATGTCGAGGACAAAAGCAAGAGCGAGTGGACCGAGCGAATAGAGAGTGAGAGATTTGGTTCTCGGAGTGGGTCGAGTTGCAAATTGGGGAAGATCGATGCACCCGCAGCCTAGGAAAAAATCAGTCCATCATAATCTGGTGGGGTCCATGGGACAACGTGGTGGTCTCTGATCTGGGTGGTCCAATCAGGTGTTGCCACGTTGTGAGGGTAAATAAGTGAAAACATAGGCCCTTATGGGCCGTGCCAGGCTTGATCCAGGCCAAAATTTTAAAGTTTGATACGGTATTCTTTTATGGGCCATGCCTAGCATGATTCGTTACTGTAACAAACGGTATGGCCCGCTTTGTACCGGACTGACCGAGCGATGGCCCATCTTTGAGTTGCCCACTCTTTCCCTCTTTTCTCTTTCTCTCACGAGAGGAGCGTTGTTTCTCAAACTTACTTACATATTTTTATTTTTGTTTTTCATTATTTTTTCTTTCGTCCGTACATCGATGAAGATCTATCTAAATAGATTTTCTCGATGGAGTCTAATAAAAATGTATGTTTGTTCGCGCTTATGACAATAGATAAACGGTCATTATTCCATTTATTCCACGTTCAAACTAAACGTTGAAACTCTCTAATCGAGTCGTCGAACCATTAATTGATGCCTGATTCGGGTCGCAGCCCGACTGCAACAGAAGGAAATAACCAAAATGTCCCGCCCGTTTAAATAACTGTAACCTACTCCAACGGTTGGCTCCCCCTGAAAGGCCGCAGTGGATGAAGAGAGAACACGAAGCTGCCCCGTTGAAAGGGTCTTAAGGCAACCGTACTTTCCCTCGCCACCTAAAATAAATTAGAGTCCGTTCAACATTCTTCTTCCACCTCCTCCTCTTCCTCCCCACCTCTCCTTGCGTTTCCCAGAAGAGCCTATATAAGAGGTTCTGGCCGGGGCCTTCGATCAACATACTTCCCACATTCGAACCCCATCGACCTGCCTCCGGACGTCGCCCTCTGCTAGCTCCAGGCTCGATGGGCGGCTGTGCAAGCAAACCCAAGGCTCAGGAAGGCCCCAACCCCGAGGCCCTTCCAGCCGAGAACCAGCCGGCTGCCCCCGAGCAGACCGCGAGACCCGTCGAGGGCGATGCTCCGGCCGAGGTAAGAGAGATCCTGAATCGCAGGACTCCATTCCCCTTCCTTTTCTCTACGTACCACCAGCTTGATGAAAAGCTCAAATTTGCAGGCCAAGACCGACAATGCCGAGGAGAGCAAGGAGAAGCCATTGGCTGATCTCTCCGAGCCCGAACCAGAGGAATCCACTGCTGCTGCAGGCCAGGAGCTAGCTCCCGGGATCAGCGAGCTGAATGCAGAGGCGCCTGTTGAGTCTGTAGAGCCAAAGCAAGAGGACCACAAGGTCCCTGAGAAGGCTGAAGAGATCGTTGACGAAGAGACCAAGGAGGAAGCCACCATGACTGAGAAGAAGGAAGCCGCCGATCAGCCGGCGGAGAGCTCACATTAAGGGGGAGTACTGTGATGTGTGTTGAGGAAGTATCCACTAATGTTGTGATTCGAGCAAAAAGAATCAGATCCTAAATTGTACTTCTTTTCATAATTGAAGCCTAATTGTGGGGTATGTTCGATATGGCAGGTTGGGTTTAACCTTCATATAATCTATAGTAGTACGTCTTGTTTAAGATGGTAATCTTTAGCATCTGTGTGATCAAAATCAATTCGCAGTTAGTCGCTTGCGATCCAAATCCACAAATCCAACCTATTTTTGCAACTCAAATGCTCAGAACGGCATTGCCTTCTTCTAGCCTTGCAGACTGAAATATTCCTTCATTGCAGGCAAATCTACGTTCCCTTCATCTGAAAAATCACAAGTGATATAGAAACCTTAGATTTGAGGGATTTAGATACTGGGTTCTCCTTTCTATCAGGGATTACCATGTTTAGAGGAATATCAAATAACAATTATAATGGAATAAGACACGTGACCCAGTAACTAAGTGGTTTTGGTTACAAGGATAAATTGACTAATTACTCTGAGGAAAAGAGTTTTATCCTTCACACAAGGCATTCTATTATCCTTTCATATGGTAACGAAGGCATCCCACAAATCTTTTATACAACGATAACAGGATCAGAAATTTATGAAGATTCTGCAACAATTAGAAAACATTAAACAAGTTCATAAAAATTTAAGCCTGCAAATGAGTTATCATCCATTATGTGAAAAGGCGGCAGCACATTACAAGAGACATTTTTGCAGTACAGGATTTGGTTGGTAGAGATATTGCAGAGGAAAAACCAAGAACCAGTAATACATGAGCAGATAGCTGGAAGACTGGTGATGTCAATCCTCAGGTATTCTTCTCCTTCGGTTCTTGGATGCTTGTCTTAAACCACGGGATCCACACTGATGTTGTTTTCTGATATCGTCTGTAAGCTTCGGCCCTGTATTCTTTCTTCAGCATCCGCCGCTCTACCAGCGCCGTAACATACGCCAAGCACAAGCTATTCACAAGTGGCCCAACAAACATCCACCCTTGTCCCACGCTCCAAGCAAAGAGGAACAGACCCCACCACCACAGCTGTTCGCCGAAGTAGTTCGGGTGGCGAGAGTACCACCACAGGCCCTTGTCGAGGTTCGGCACCAAGGGTGCACCGAGCTCCTTCAAGGTTTCATTTCTTTTCACAAAATCGTAGAGCTGCGTGTCTGCTAGGTAGGCGATAACTATTCCAGTTATGCAGGCAATTGTGGCAACGGAGTCCCAAAAGTTCCAGGGTTTATCACTCGAGTGGATAGCATACATTGGTAGGCATATGCCAATCAGAAAGACCTGCCGAACAGCACAAGATTATATAAAACCAGGCAAAATGTTCTTGAAATCGTCTTAAGTCAATTCAAATGAAGCGATTAAGCAAGGAAAGGATTTTGTGCATCGCGCGGTGTAGAACGTGTGCATCGCGCATGATAATTGACCGCACATGCATATGGCTGCGCATGTCCAAGAATATTTTTATTTTTTCTTATACTGCACATGTGTGCATGCGGCCATATGCATGCGCGATGCACGAGCTCCTGTACGGTGTGCACTGCAATTAAAAGAAGTTTTTCATTAAGTAAACACAATGGATCTTGAACAAGTAATAAATAGATTGTGCCGAGCTAAAAGAATAATAATATATTGGTCAACCTAAATCCAAATTATTTGTTATATGGGTTAGACAGCTCGATTCATATGATCGGCTTAATAATCAAGTGGATCTGAACGAATAATATGCAGGTCATGCTAGTCTAAAAATATTTAAAATAAATTGGCCAACCTAAATCTGGCTTGTGTGTTATGTGGGTTAGATTGCTCAGACTCATATGACCAGTTTAATAATCAACTCAAATTTGGATTAATATAAATACATGGCTTATATTTAACTTCTGAATTAACATAAATGCATAACTTGTTTTCAACCTATGCAGGCAATTATTAGATTTATTTATATAACCTATATGATTTATGTGATGTATTTAATACTAATTTAATTAGAAAATAATTATTTATCTATCTAGCATAATTTAAATTATACATCAATTTATTTTCATTCGTTGGATCTCATGTAATGACAACATAATGATTTTAATGGTTGATAATTAAAGAATGAAATTAATTTAAATAAGTTAAACAAATTTAATGAGTCATATCTTTGTTACCTAAATTAATTTATTTAATAATTAAATTAATTATGAATTAATTTTAAGTCAACTGGCTTAAGCCGTATCCATGGTATCGACAATTAATTACTACCCTCCTAATTAATAGATGTACTTAAATGAAAAGCAAAAGTAGTTTTACTTTTTTTTTTTTTGAGAAAGTTCATATTTCTTTGATGCCATCTTTTTCCCTCCATGCTTGTAGGGAGCATAGAAAGCTTTTATTTTTTGGCAGAATCTGAAGAAGTAAAGCGCTTAAAATATAATTAAAAATAGCAAGATTAATTGAGATATTGCTCCATCTAGAAACAATGGCACTAAGTATTTTAGCTTGGCTCCAACTTAACTTTTGATTCATAATGTTGCAATGAACTGAAAGTTATGAATTTAAGAAAATGACGCCAAAATTACTACTCAACTCAACTCATCTAAGCCTTTTCTTGGCTACATAAAAATGCTAGCATAGTACTTAAAAAAAAAATTTATCTTCAACATTTGTGGAATGCTTCATACTGTAAATTCAAGGTACCTTTTCATTGTGTAATACCGTTTACAGCCCAGAAGACCAAACCTGGTGACTCTTGAGCTCACTTGTTAATTACAATATGAAAACTAATGAAGGCAAAGTAATTATGATATAACCTTTGTTTTGGAACAAAGTTTATTCCCTCTACAGTGTCATTAATTATCAGATTTTTTTTTCTTTGGCACTTCCTGTGAAAAATTTTGAAATTTTAGAACAGATCAGTGTCTTTAAAAATCCAAATAGCTCCGATGCATCTCAGAAAAGAAACTAGCCACTAGCCGATAAAGAGAGAGAGAGAGAGAGACGACCATAACCATGAGTCCAAAACAGCACATATAAAGAGGGAAGCAAAGAGAAACGATGGGCATCCTGATTACCTGCTGGGAGAGGTAGACGGTGAAGAAGGAGGCCCACCACCAGTGCCTCCCATACTCCCTCCTCATCTCACTAAACCTCCAGTCCTCCCTCGCCCCCCACTCCCACCTCTCCCTCCTCATGTAGTTGTGGCTCAGCCGTGCGCTCCACACCCACGTCAGCGCCACCGCCACTGTCGATCTCAAGGCGTCGGCGACCGCCAGCGGGTGGCTGGCGTAGTAGTGGACCAGCAGCACAGGGATCAACGTCCAGTAGAGGTCAATCAACTGCAAGCAATTATTCCACATTACGAAGAAAATAAGCGAGGAGGAGCAAACTTAGGGGCAGAAAACAGATCGAGTAGAAGAGTGTTAGAGCTGTAGCCACCCAGTTGTTGGACTGGAGGAGGCCGATGAGCCAGAAGAGGAGGTCGACGTTGAAGAAGAAGAGGAGGTTGGCAAGGAGGAAAGGGTGGTGGTGGCACCAGTCCCAGAGGTTGGAGGTGGTGGTGGTGGCCTGAGGCGAAGACGAGGAAGTGTTGCGGTGGTGATGGAGGAAAGAGAGGAAGAAGAGGAGCGAAGGGAGGGGGGCGACGAAGGCAATGGCGGTGTTCTTGAGGTTCCCCATGGTTTGTGGAATGTGAAAAATTGTTTGGCATGGTAGGGTGGTGGGGAGCGTGGCGGAGGGTGGCATTTATTGTGAGAAGGGGATGGAAAAAAGGTGGGGTGTTGTATTAGAGTACTGTGGGAGGCATCCATGTACAGAGAAAGGGAGACACTTTCGATACATGCTTTTAGAACGGTGGTAACTCTATTTTCCAGGAGCATTTCATGTGAAGCTGTTGGAGAATGCATCGAGGCGAGGTAGCAAGCTACTAATTAAAGTTTGTTGATTACTGTACAAGAAATCAGAAATAAGTTTTTCCTTTGCTGAGGGATTGAGGTGAAGAAAATTTCACAGCTCGACATCACCACTAATTTTCAATTTTCGATTTCCATTTCTATCAATACAAAAATTGGGATTACCACCGCTTCCCACAATCCGTTTTCTTTTTAATTTTTCTAAAAATGTTTTTAAATCTTTTGAGAAAAAAAACTTACACTTAGTTTCTTTTGAAAATAAAGACAGATACCACCACCGTCTTTCCATCGCCATTACCATCTCTGTCTTCGCCACCGCTCATTAGCTACTGACCGCTCCCCATCCACCACCTTGCTGCCGCCGTCATTAACCATCGCCGTCGTTCATGCTGATCTATGGTTGCCGCCATTGGCAGAACCACAATTTTATAAGGCTATTAAATAAATTTCATATATTTTATTTATATTGCAGTATATTTAGTGCAGTATATTTTGTAAGGCCATGCATGGCTTTATATCTGCAAGCACGGCTATACATGAAGAGAGGTTGCTGTTGTTAGTATGAAGTGTGCTAGTATGAAGCTCATTAATCAATCTAATCCTTTGAAGTAGAGTGGCTGGATAGGATACTTAATTCATGTGCTTCATCTACATCGAGTTAGATAATTTGATCATCCCAGTGAAGTAGAGATCCATTAACCCACCCTCTGAAGAAGAGAATAATATTATATATAATCCATGTATAACTATAATACATGGCAACAGCCGGCTGCCATCCATCATCACCTCATTCTTTTTTATCACTCATGTTGATGCCTTCGGCTGCATCCTTTGGACGACAAAGTTGTGGAAGAGACTGCCAGTAATAAAATTGTTCCTCCTTTCGTATTAGCTAATGATGCTCCTTTTCACGGCAGGCGTTGGTGTGTTTAATGATGGCCATACCCTCTCTGCTCTTATTTTTAATGGATGAAAGCTGGTGCAATCGGCGGGATAAGATGTACCCTTTGCTTTTGGTGGTCCGGGATGTTTCGTTCGGTATGATTAAAAGCGATCTCGCCGCTCGCCCACTTCCAAGTCCAAGCAAATCGTTTTAGTAGAAGGTTACCACATGGCCAACTTTTGAGTTCATCCTGGGTGCAAATGCTTTCCGCTCGAAGTTGCAACTTGATAATTCTTAACCGCATCAAGAATCTATCATAATATTAAATTATTTAAGTTTTATCACATATTAAAAATTCCAATTGCATAAACAAACGAAACCCCATAACTAACTTTAAATTATATCCTATATTGCTAGCAAAATTTATAGTTTTAAACCATTTAAAGTGCACTTGAATATTTAGCAACCAACTAAATAGCTAAAGGTCATGTTATTTTTAAGTTTACGGGCCAACATATGGTACAACATAATTATTTCGTCTCATAATTATATAATATGATTATGATATAAAATCACTTAGGATCAACCTAAATTCATTTAGTTCATATCGGGTTTATAGCGTATTTGTTGCCGCCGGATCACTTTTTATGAGCGTTAGATGAGAGGAAGCTTTCGCGGGCCTCTAAAGGAATGACGGGGTCCTCTCCTCCACTCCAACACCTGCAAGAAAAGTTCGGACCGGTGGCTTCGGTAGGGACCCTCCGACGCCCAAGTTAGCGATTTGAGAACAGGGGTTGTTATTTCTGTTATGATCAGATCCTCCCCTTACCTTCAGGGCTAGAGCCCGCTTTATACCTCCTTGGGGATCCCTCTTACCTTCTTTCCCTCGTGGTCCAATCCCTTTTGGACAGTTGTTGATTACCAGTCTTCAACGTGCCGCAAAGGACGGATAGTGGGACTAAACATGGGGGACCTACGTCTGCCGTTAGTGGTGCCAAGGGGAGGCACGTTCATTGCCCACGTTGCCGAACACGTTTGTGGTGAAGTGATCCGCCATTCTTGAGGGAAGTGGGCCACGTAGCTTGAACGTGGATGGCCGTCGCCGAGGTCGACACCGAGGCCGACGCCGATGTCAATACTGAGATCGACGCCGAGGCCGACGCTGAGGCCGACATCAAGGCCAAGACGAGACATGGCCAACGCGGAGGTCGGAATGGGCCATGGCCGACGCCGAGACCGGAATGGGCCATGACCGACGCGGAGGTCGAATGGGCCGTGGCCGACGCCGAGGCCGACGCCGAGACCGGAATGGGCCGTGACCAATGCGAGATCGAATGGGCCGTGGCCGACACCGAGGCCGATGCTGAAACCGGAATGGGCCGTGACCGACATGGAGGTCGAGATGGGCCGAGGCCGATGCCGAGGTCGACGCCGAGACCAAAATGGGCCATGACCGATACGGAGGTCGAGATGGGCCGCAGACGACACAGAGGTCGAGATGGGTCGTGACCGATACGAAGGTCGAGATGGGCCGCGAATGACACGGAGGTCGAGATGGGCTGCGGTGAGCCCAATGCCAAGGGATTGAATCATCGCCAGACCACGTGACGCAGGGCTTGTGATCCCGACACCCTACGGGCCCTTTGGTTTGATCAGCCACACCAGATGCCCCCCCGCCCTTGAGCTGGTGCCACCGTCTAAGTGAAAGGGGTGTAGAATCATTAGCGGCTGATCCCCATGTCGCACTAAAGGGTGTCCATACATGTGTCCTTGATAAGACAGCTCCCTTAAGGCGATAGGATCGTGAGGCGTCATCATCTCCGCCTCCTGACCGTCAGATTCGCCTCGAGGCTTGGAAGCAGTCCGAGATCTCGAAATATGACGACCATCATTGAGCCGTCAAATCACTGGCACGATACATTCTCATTGGTTGGGAGTCTCATCTACCTTGCACCCGGAGCGTCGCCGCAGAGTCCTTCTCAATGACTAGCGTCCGCGTGGCAGATGCGTCGGGCGGGATAATTTTGAAGATGTCAATAAGAAATATATAAGCGATGGTGTGCTATAGCTTCAATTTTTTTCTACTGCGCTAAGTTTCTTCTCTTGGCCCGAGAGCTTCTCCAATTTCTTCTTCTTCCTCTGTCCAGGTTAGTTCCCCATGCCTTCTCAGTCGTCTTCTTCTAATTCGCCCTCTCGGTCCTCCACAAACCAGGTCTCCCCAACCCTAGGGCTATGGCCAGGGAACCGGTTGCTAGCAGTCCGCCGTAGCTGTAACTCCGCCTTCTAGGGTAGCTTCGTCTTCTAGGGCAAGCAGGGGTTCCCCCGAGGGGACCGCCTCCACGGTTACCTCTGCTGATCTTGCGACCTTTAGGGCAACCTATAGGATACCCAAAAAGGTGCGACTGATCGTGCCAGGTCCCAATGACAGGGTGACCTCTCCCCCTCGGGGGGTCGCCCTTTATGAGGAGTTTTTTAAAGCCGGTCTTCGTCTTCTCTTCATCCTTTCATCATCAATCTCCTTGATAGATACAATTTGGTCCCTGCTCAGCTAGTTCCCAACTCAATCAGGGCCATCTGTGCCTTCTTAGTGCTAACCCGCCTTCAAGGCCTCCCGAGTAATGTTTCCTTCTTCCGCAGCCTTTACACCATTCGGGCTCAATCTGGCTGGTGGTTATTTGCCCCCTGACCGGGTAGAGCCCTTAGGTTAGGTCTCCCTTCATCCATAAAGGGGTGAAATCTTGATTCTTCTTCGCCGAGGCGATGGGATAAGAAGGGAATGTGGCACGGCCAATACCGAGGCTAACAAGAACATCTCGGTAGTACCGAGAGATCAAGAAGCCTTCAATCTTCTCCTGGTGACCGAAATCCCATCATATCGAGAGCTATTGTCGGAGGACAACCTCCGCACGCCGGCATCGCTTCCGATGACGGTGAGAGCCTCCTTGAAAATAACATTTTTCTTTCGATCCCTTGCCCTTTTTTTTTAACACCTTAGTTTTTGCACAGCTATGAAGATCACCATCCCGGCTGAGGCTTTTACAAGGCCGCTATTAAGAAGAGAAAAGGGCAGAGTGATGGAGCCGAGGGGTCGAGGAAAAGGCCTCGGTCCCGATCGCCACCTGTGTCCCAGAACATCCCCAAACTCCCTACTCCATCGCCCCCTCCCCATCGATCCCCTGTACAATCACCGCCGCTGCCCCCCCGATGGTCTCCTACTCCAGCCGACGTGGCAATCTCCCACACCGCTGCAACCATCAGAGCTCATCGACTGGACCGCAAGCACGTCGCACGAGGGGTCGGGGCTCACATCATCCAATCAACCGAGTGCCCTGGTCCGTCGGCCACTGGGCCGGCCCCGAGGGAAGAGCCTCAGGCCGGTAAAGGGGCACCAGTTAATAAGATGCAGAAGGTTGTCGTAGGTTATGAGGCCCGCAGCGCCGCGTCCGAGCCCACGGGAGACAGGATGGGGCCGGTTTCCTCGCGGCTATCTCTTATGAATCATCCCAACCTCGCCGAGGAGCTACTATCAGCGGCATCCACTCATGCTATTCGGGAGGAGATCATGCGAACCAACTTCCGAACCCTCTTCAAAGATGGCCAGACGGCCATGCTCCGGGTAAGTAGTCGTTTACACTCTAATCCTGTTTGTTCTCCATGTGTTTACTTTAGGTAACTGATATTAGCCCGATGTGTAGATGGTGAATATCTTCAATCATACTCAAGCCCTTGTTGCCAGTGGGGAGCGTCAGCTTGATCGTTACCGACGGGAAGCTTTCGAGTACCGGGACCGGGCTACGAAAGCTGAAGATGCTCTCAAGATGACTCATGCTGGGGAGGCAGAGAGGCTTGAAATAGTCCGATCTCAAGTGCGGACTGAGGCAACAGCGGCGCAGCAACAGATGCGCAAGGCCCTCGAGCGTGCTATCACGGCCGAGGGGAAATTGATGGCCGCCAAGGCGGAATTGGTCGACATCAAGGCCCAGCTCGAAGCGGCGAAATCCGAGCTGAGGTCTTCCGAGGAGAAGATTGAAATCACCGAGGAAGTGGCCCGCCTGGCTGACATCAAAACTGCCGAGGCCGCGGAGGCAGTGAAAGCCGCTGATAAGAAGACAGCCGAGGCCGAAGCGGCGGCTCGGGCCGCTGTGGAGAAGGTGGC
>UESW01004965.1:203054-327689 GCA_900491605.1 Calamus simplicifolius | reverse complement strand
AAGTATGATTAGACCAACAAACTAAGACATAATTTTGAAAAGACATAACTAAAGTAATGCAAGAAATACCATGAGGAGAAAAGATATATATAGAAAGAGATTTTAACGGATATATAGAAAAAAAGAGGGATGGATATGAAATGGTACATGAAGGATATGAAGGATATTGATTTGAAGATAGAAATGAAGCTAGTGCGAGCTTATTAGATTTTGCAAAGGTATATGATCTAACAATAGCAAATACTTATTTCAAAAAGCAAGATGAATATTTAATAATATTTAAAAGTAGATCTAATAAAAGTTAAATAGACTTTTTCTTAACTAGAAAGATAGATAAAATAATATTAAAAAACTATAAAGTTATTCCAGAAGAAAGTTTAACTTAACAATATAGGATAATGATGAATATTAAAACATAAAGTTATTAATCCAAAAATTAAATGATAAAATTTGAAAGGAGAAAAGAAACTAAATGACTATGAATATAAATAGTGAGGCCTAGCAGAAAAGAAAACTTGGTGGTGAAACGAGAAAGTTCAAGCTGCCATCAAGATTAAAAGAATAAACTATAAAATTTGGCAAGAGGCTAGGATAAAGAAAGTCTTAAAAAGTATAGAGATGCAAAGAAAAAAGCTAAAAAATGGTAAGTAATACCAAACTTAAAGCCTATTGTTGCCGCCAGATCACTTTTTATGAGCGTCAGATGAGAGGAAGTCTTCCGGGCCTCCAAAGGAATGACGGGGTCCTCTCATCCACTCCGATACCTGCAAGAAAAGTTCCAGACCGGTGGCTCCAGTAGGGACCCTCCGACGCCCAAGTTAGCGATTTGGAGAATAGGGGTTGTTGTTTCTATTATGATCAGATCCCCCCTTACCTTCAGGGCTGGAGCCCCCTTTATACTTTCTTCGAGGATCCCTCTTACCTTCTTTCCCTCGTGGTCAAATCCCTTTTGGACAGTTGTTGATTACCAGTCTTCAACGTGCCACAAAGGACGGGTAGTGGGACTAAACATGGGGAGCCACGTCTGCCGTTAGTGGCACCAAGGGGAGGCACGTTCATTGCCCACGTTGTCGAACACGTTCGTGGTGAAGTGATCCGCCATTCTTGAGGGAAGTGGGCCACGTAGCTTGAACGTGGATGGCCGTTGCCGAGGTTGACACCGAGGCTGACACCGAGGTCAATACTGAGATCAACGCCGAGGCCGACGCTGAGGCCGACATCAAGGCCAAGACGAGACGTGGCCGACGGAGGTCGGAATGGGCCGTGGCCGACGCTGAGGCCGACGCCGAGACCGGAATGGGCCGTGACCAACGCGGAGGTCGGAATGGGCCATGGCCGACGCCGAGGCTGACCGAGATGAATGGGCCGTGACCGACACGGAGGTCGAGATGGGCCAAGGCCGACGCCGAGGCCGATGCGGAGACCATAATGGGCCATGATCGACACGGAGGTCAAGATGGGCCGCGGACGACATGGAGGTCGAGATGGGCCGAGGCTGACGCCGAGACCAGAATGGGGTGCCACATGAAGGTCAAGATGGGCCGCGACGATACGGAGGTCGAGATGGGCTGCAGATGACACAGGTCGAGATGGCTGCGGTGAGCCCAATGCCAAGGGATTGAATCATCGCCAGACCACATGATGCAGGGCTTGTGATCCAGACACCCTGCGGGCCCTTTGGTCTGATCAGCCACACCAGATGCCCCCCGCCCTTGAGCTGGTGCCACCATCTAAGTAAAGGGGCGTAGAATCATTAGCGGCTGATCCCCATGTCGCACTAAAGGGTGTCCATACACGTGTCCTTGATAAGATAGCTCCCTTAAGGCGATAGGATCATGAGGTGTCATCATCTCCGCCTCCTGACCGTCAGATTCGCCTCGAGGCTTGGAAGCAGTCTGAGATCCCAAAATATCGGCGACCATCATTGAGCCATCAAATCACTGGCACCGATACATTCTCATTGGTTGGGAGTCTCGTCTACCTCGCACCCGGAGCGTCGCCGCAGAGTCCTTCTCAATGACTAGCGTCCGTGTGGCAGATGCATCGGGCGGGAGACAATTTTGAAGATGTCGATAAGAAATATATAAGCGATGGCATGCTCTAGTTTCAATTTTTTCTACTGCACTAAGTTTCTTCCTCTTCAGCCCGAGAGCTTCTCCAATTTCTTCTTCTTCCTCTGTCCAGGTTAGTTCCCCATGCCTTCTCAGTCGTCTTCTTCTAATTCGCCCTCTCGGTCCTCCACAAACCAGGTCTCCCCAACCCGTAGGGCTATGGCCAGGGAACCGGTTGCTAGGAGTCGCCGGTGGCTGTAACTCCGCCTTCTAGGGTAGCTTCGTCTTCTAGGGCAAGTAGGGGTTCCCCCGAGGGGACCGCCTCCATAGTTACCTCTGCTGATCTTGCGACCTTTAGGGCGGCCTATAGGATACCCAAAGAGGTGCGACTGATCGCGCCAGGCCCCAATGACAGGGTGACCTCTCCCCCTCGGGGGTCGCCCTTTATGAGGAGTTTTTTAAAGCCGGTCTTCGTCTTCCTCTTCATCCTTTCATCATCAATCTCCTTGATAGATATGATTTGGTCCCTGCTCAGCTAGTTCCCAACTCAATCAGGCCATCTGTGCCTTCTTAGTGCTAACCCCTTCAAGGCCTCCCGAGTAATGTTTCCCTCTTCCGCAGCCTTTACACCATTCGGGCTCAATCTGGCTGGTGGTTATTTGGCCCCCGGTCGGGTAGAGCCCTTAGGTTAGGTCTCCCTTCATCCATAAAGGGATGGAAATCTGATTCTTCTTCGCCAAGGTGGATGGGGTAAGAAGGGAATGGGGCACGCCCAATACCGAGGCTAACAAGAACATCTCGGTAGTATCGAGAGATCAAGAAGCCTTCAATCTTCTCCTGGCGACTGAAATCCCATCATATCGAGAGCTATTGTCGGAGGACAACCTCCGGCATGCCAGCATCGCTTCCGATGATGATGAGAGCCTCCTTGAAAAATAAATTTTTCTTTCGATCCCTTGCCTTTTTTTTAACACCTCGGTTTTTGCGCAGCTATGAAGATCACCATCCCGGCTGAGGCTTTTCACAAGGCCGCTATTAAGAAGAGAAAAGGGCAGAGTGATGGAGCCGAGGGGTCGAGGAAAAGGCCTCGGTCCCGATCTCCACCTGTGTCCCGGAACATCCGCAAACTCCCTACTCCATCGCCTCCTCCCCATCGATCCCCTGTACAATCACCGCGCTGCCCCTCCGACGGTCTCCTACTCCATAGCCACCGCGGCGATCTCCCACACCGCTGCAACCGTCGGAGCCCGTTGACCGGACCGCAAGCACGCACGAGGGGTCGGGGGCTCACATCATCCAGTCAACTGAGTGCCCTGGTCCGTCGGCCACTGGGCTGGCCCTGAGGGAAGAGCCTCAGGCCGGTAAAGGGGCACCGGTTAATAAGAGGCAGAAGGCTGTCGTAGGTTATGAGGCCCGCAGCGCCGCGTCCGAGCCCACGGGAGACAGGATGGGGCCGGTTTCCTTGCGGCTATGTCTTATGAATCACCCCAACCTTGCGAGAAGCTACTGTCAGCGGCATCCACTCCTGCTATTTGGGAGGAGATCATGCAGACCAACTTCCGTACCCTCTTCAAAGACGGCCAGATGGCCATGCTCCGGGTAAGCAGCCGTTTACACTCTAATCCTGTTTGTTCTCCATGTTTTACTTTGGGTAACTGATATTAGCCTGGATGTGTAGATGGTGAATATCTTCAATCATACTCAAGCCCTTGTTGCTAGCGGAGCGTCGGCTTGATCGTTACCGACGGGAAGCTTTCGAGTACCGGAACCGGGCTACGAAAGCTGAAGATGCTCTCAAGCTGACTCAGGCTGGGAAGGCAAAGAGGCTCGAAATAGTCCGATCTCAAGCGCAGACTGAGGCGACAGCGGCGCAGCAACAGATGCGCAAGGCCCTCGAGCGTGCTATCGCGGCCGAGGGGAAATTGATCGCCGCTGAGGCGGAATTGGTCGACATCAAGGCCCAGCTCGAAGCGGCGAAATCCGAGCTGAGGTCTTCCGAGGAGACGATTGAAATCGCTGAGGAAGTGGCCCATCTGGCTGACATCAAAATTGCGAGGCACGGAGGCAGTGAAAGCCGCCGATAAGAAGACAGCCGAGGCCAAAGCGGCGGCTCGGGCCACTATGGAGAAGGTGGCTGAGGTGGCGGAGAAAGTCATGGAAAACTACGGAACTCTCAAGCCTTTGTCAATGAGATGATCGAGGCAGGGGAGAAAGCCATGGAGAACTACCGGAATTCCCCGGTCTTCATCGAGGAGGTCGCCAAAGCGGGAGCCGTGCCTACCTTCAGGGTTTTTATTACTGCCAAGACAAGGCAGTGAGGGTCTCGGGGGTTGAAGGCCTTAAAGATTTAGAACCTGAAGAAGGAGATCTTGAATCCGAAGAGGTCAACCAGGATTCCGCTCCGGCCGACAATACCGCTCTAGCATAGAACTGAGGTCCCCTTGCGGTCTTGGCTCTCTTCTTCTTTCTTTTAAACAATGTACTCAAATCCGACTATGGTCGGCATTTTGTAAAAGCTTATTTAATCAATGAAAAGAAAATATCTTTTGATATTTGTGTTAGAATTATCGATCCTTCTCCTCCCCTTTTTTTTTAACGCTATCGAGGCTTAGCTTCCCAAGCTGCTAGCCCATCGCGGTCTATGGGCGTCTGTAGGAATTGCACAGAATCACACCAACCCGGCCAAAACAGGGCCACTTATATTCTAGGTAGGGATCGGTACGCGTTGATCCTTGACCACCGACGTCAGGTTGCTGACGAGCCAAACTGTCTTGTAATTCTGATCCTTCGGCGTCATTTTGTTGAGATACCCTATGATGTAGCCTTGCCAGCATATTTCGTGTGTCGTTCCGCCGACAGGCATTTGGAGCGGTACGGTGGGAGTGATCTGATACCATGCCAGGGAGCCTCTTGGCCCCGAAGGGCGGCGACCCAAGGGTGTCACAACCAAGCTCGGGTATAATATCAGAACTTGGATTCCATGCAGATGCAAGAGTCGGGCTTTGGTGCTGACACGGGAGTTGGGATTTGGTGCTGACACAGGAGTTGGGATTTGGTGCCGACATGGGAGTCGGGCTTTGGTGCGACACAGGAGTCAGGCTTTGGTGCCGATGCGGGAGTCGAGCTTCGGTGCCAACACGGGAGTCGAGCTTCGGTGCCGACGCAAGGTCGGGCTTCAGTGCCGATGCGGGAGTCGGGCTTTGGTGCCAACGCGGAGTCGGGCCAACGCGGGAGTGGGCTTGGTGCCGACGGGAGTCGGGCTTCGGTGCCGACGCAAGGTCGGGCTTTGATGACATGATCGTAGGAAAAGAGGTAGTGCAAAATGATGCATAAGAAATGCATTTTCATTTCAATAATATGGAGGAGTGGGGTATCCGAACCTACAACCATTCAGTTGAGCACGTCACTGGTAGTATCGGTGAAGGTTGTCGGAATTCCAAGTTCGTGGGAGCAGCCTCCCGCTGAGCTCCTCGAGTCGGTAAGCTCCTCGGTGAAGGGCCTCTGCGACCGGTAGGGCCCCTCCCATTAGGTGATAATTTTCCTCCCTCCGTTGGCTTCGAGATCTCGGCCTTCCATAGAACCAAGTCCCGGGACGGAACGTTCGGGGTCTAACGGGCGTTGTAATACCTTGCCGCCCTCTGTCGATAAGCGGCCATCTTGATCCGTGCTTGGTCGCGCGTCTCCTCGATGAGATCCAAACTGGTCCTTAGTTGGGCTAAGTTATCTTCCTCATTGTAGGCTTCCACTCGAGGGCTGGGACTCCGATCTCCACTGGAATGACGACCTCGGATCCAAAAATAAGACTGAACGGGGTTTCGCCAGTGGAATTTCTCGGAGTTGTATGATAGGCCCGCAGGACATGGGGAAGTTCTTCCACCCATCTTCCTTTAAAGTCGTCAAGCCATGTCCGAAGCCCCTGAAGAATAGTACGATTAGTTACTTCAGCCGCTCCATTGGTCTGTGGGTGTCCGACAGAGGTGAATCTCTGATTGATTCCTAACTCGCTACAAAATTCTCTGAAGGGGCGTTATCGAACTGTCGGCCGTTGTCTGTGATGAGAGTGTTGGGAAGTCCAAAACGACAGATTATGGACTTCCAGAAGAAAGCTCTCACTCTTGCTTCGTTATTTTGGCTAGAGCCTTGGCCTCCACCCATTTGGTGAAGTGTTAATGGCGACTAGCAAAAACCTCCATTGACCGGAGGTAGGAGGAAATGGTCCCAAAATGTCCATCCCCCACTGGGTGAAGGGCCATGGGGCAGAGATGGGACTCAAGTGAGAAGTAGGCTGCGCTGGATGTTGGCGTGACATTGGCAGCTGTCACATTTTTGCACCAATTCGGCGTCCTCCCGCATGGTGAGCCAATAATAGCCTTGACGAAGGGCTTTATATGCTAGTGCTCTGCCCCCAGATGGTTCCCACATGCACCTTCATGAATTTCGGAGGATGTAGTCGGCCTCAGCAAGACCGACACACTTGAGGAGGGGATACGAGAAGGAGCTCCGATACAAACGTCCATCCATTATCAGGAATTTTGAAGCTCGCCACTTGAGGAGTTTGGCCTTGGAAGGGTCATCGGGGAGGACACCATCGGTGAGATATTGGACATAGGCGTCCATCCAAGAAGGCCCATGTTCAATTGGCAGGGCCTCCTCTGCCGCCTTGATGCTCGGGATTAGCAAATGCTCCACGTAAGTCCTTCCCAAAGTCTTGTCGGCCGAGGTGGCCAAGGGACAACGCATCAGCCCGAGCATTCTCTTCCCGGGGAACATAGCTAACACAGAAATGAGCAAAGAGGAGGGACTCCGACTGGACCTTGTCCAAGTATCGGGACATGATAGGATCCCGAGCCTCATACTCCCCCGCGATTTGCCCCGAGACGAGTTGGGAGTCGGTATATGCTCTGAGATGCTCCACTTTAAGTTCTCTGGCGAGCCTCATCCCAGCCAACAAGGCTTCATACTCAGCTTGATTGTTCGTGGCATGAAAGAGGAAACGGAGGGCATACTCAATCGTTACACTGTCAGGACCAGCGAGAATGATCCCGGCACCGCTCCCTTGGGAGTTTGATGCCCCGTCCACATGAAGGATCCAATCCTTCCTCGTATCCATGGTCGGCGCCTCCAGGGGTTTCGTCGGAGCCCCCCTGGTCTGCTCATCAGTCCAGGTGCACTCAACCAGGAAATCCGCCAAGACTTGGGACTTCATACTCGACCTTGGTTTGAAGGTCAGGTCAAATTCTCCCAACTTGAGCGCCCACTTTGCCAGCCGACCGGAGGTATCAGGGCGGGATAAGATTGTCCTCAAGGGCTGGTCCGTTAGCACTACGATTGAATGGGCTTGGAAATAAGGCCTGAGACGTTGAGCCAATACTATTAGCGCGGAAATAATTTTTTTGGTTTTGGTGTACCTGGTCTTAGCATCATGGAGCACTTTACTGGTGTAATACACCGGCTTCTGCGATCCCTCGGTGTCTATCCGGATGAGGACAGAACTGTTAGCCTCTGAGAGGTAGCCAGGTACAAAAAGAGGTTCTCTCCCTCCATCGGTTTCGACAGTAGCGGCATAGTCGACAAGAAGTTCTTCAACTCCTCAAAGGCCTTTTGGCAGTCACCCGTCCACTCAAAGGTGTTGACCTTTCATAAGGCCTTGAAGAAGGGGAGGCTCCGCTCAGCCGACGTAGATAGGAAACGGCTCAGAGCTGCTAGCCTTCCGGTCAGGTGCTGGACTTCCTTTTTATTCACCGACAGCCTCATATCTAGGATAGCTTGGATCTTGTTCGGGTTCGCCTCTATCCCTCGTTGTGTCACCATGAATCCTAGGAATTTACCCGCTGCGACTTGAAGACACATTTCGAGGATTCAGCCTCATCTGGAACCGACGAAGATTGCTGAAGGTCTCCATTAGGTCAGATAGGTGGTCGCCAGTTTGGATGCTTTTGGTCAGCATGTCGTCTACATATACTTCCATGTTGCGCCCGATCTGGCCTTCAAAGACCTTATTCATCAATCTTTGATATGTAGCTCTGGCATTTTTCAGTTCGAAAGGCATGACTTTATAGCAGTAGATCCCCTTTTTGGTCACGAAGGAGGTGGCCTCTTCATCTGAGGGCTCCATTCTGATCTGGTTGTACCCCGAGAAAGCATCCATGAAGCTGAGAGTCTCGTGACCAGAGTGGCGTCCACTAACTGATTGATCCTGGGAGCGGGAAGCTGTCCTTGAGGCAAGCTTTGTTGAGATTAGTAAAATCGACACACATCCTCTAGCTTCCATTGGCTTTCCGCACCATCACTACATTAGCCAACCAGTCAGGATAATGGACCTCCCGAATGTGGCCGGCGGCGATCAGTTTGCGGACCTCCTCGTCAACGGCTTTCTAGCGCTCGGGAGCGAAGCTTCTCTTCTTTTGCCGGACCGCCCTACAGTTATTTAATGTTAAGTTTATGAGTAATTACTTCGGCTGGTATACCTGGCATGTCGGTCGGCGACCATGCAAAAATATCGGCATTGGCTTGGAGGAAACCGAGGAGCCGGCTCCTTTCCTCCTCAGGGAGAGAGGCCCCGATTTGGACGGTTCTCGTCGGGTCCTCTCCTAAGGGGAAAGTCAATAGATGTCCCGCCGGTTCCCCCTCTTCTCGGCCTCTCTCGGTCTGGCAATTCAAGGTTGGCGAAGGGACTGCCGACTGAGGGCTAGGGGTCGTGTGATAGCAGAGGGACATCGGGCTTCTTTCCCCCCGCATTTCCCCGATCCCATGACGAGTGGGAAACCAGACAAGTAGCCTCTTCGTCGAGATAATGGCATCCAGCAGATTTAAACCTGGCCGGCCAGAATAGCGTTGTATGCCAGAGGAACTCTCACTACCAGGAACTTTATGAAGATCGTGTTCTGGCGGGGTGAAGTTCCAGCCATGACGGGAGAGTAATTTCTTCCTCAACTTTCACCGCATCTCCGGTGAAGCCGACGAGAGGCGTCGTCACTGGCCGAAGGGAATCCAAAAGCAAGTTCATACAAATAAATGCATCATACGTCAGAATATCAGCTGAGCTTCCA
This sequence comes from Calamus simplicifolius, assembly GCA_900491605.1. Classification (NCBI taxonomy): domain Eukaryota; kingdom Viridiplantae; phylum Streptophyta; class Magnoliopsida; order Arecales; family Arecaceae; genus Calamus; species Calamus simplicifolius. Next base: position 318,589 of record UESW01004965.1, on the reverse strand, counting down.
CTATCAACTAATATTCTCTTTACAAGATGTTTAGCAATCGTCATGGATACGACGACGCTTTCATCATTTGGGTTATCTACCCCCTCTAAATCTCTTTCGGGGAAAGGAATTACAATGCTATCTCTCTCACCCCCCGAGGTCTTTTTGAAGTGCCCTCGCTCCCCAGGAGATCATTGCCACCGTCTTCTCAGTCGGGGCGTTGTCGACATTGGCTTGCTGAGCGGGTGTCACCGAAGGGCCTGGTGCTGCTGGATTTCCTCTTCGGACAAACTGGCCAAGGTGGCCTTGCTGGATGAGCTCCTCTATGGCCTTCTTCAGCTGTCGGCAGTCTTTCGTGTCGTGGCCATGATCCCGGTGGAAATGACAGTATAGATTTTTGTTGCGAGGAATTCCAGGCTTTAGGGGCGCGGGGCGCTTGAGATAAGGTTCACCCTCGATTTCCATAAGGATGTGGGAGATCGGGGCTAACAGAGGGGTATAACGTTCACCTACAGGGGAGAAAGTCCATGGCCGATTATCCGCCCAACGAGGCAGCTCGGGCTTTTTGGTATGAGATCCGCCAGACTCTGATTGAACTTGCTTTTTACTGGGGCCTTCATCAGTTTTCGCCGAGAGGAGTCGGCCTCATCAGCGCGAATATATTTCTGAGCTCGACTCAGCAGCTCCACGTACGAGCTCGAGGGCTTCTTGTCTAATGAATATGCGAAGCGGGAAGGGCGGAGCCCACGCTTCAAGGCCAAGGTGGCCACCGAGTCATCAAAGTGGTAAACCTCCATCGCTGCCTCCTTGAAGCGGGCGATGAAGTCCCGAAGAGTCTCTCCATTCTTTAGTCGGATGGCAAAGAGGCTGTCAGCCACCCGAGGGATCTGTCAGCTCGCATCGAAGTGGGCAAGAAAAGCTTTCTCCAGCTGTCTGAATGAACTGATACTGCGAGGAGGTAGATGGGAATACCAAGCCCTCGCAGCCTTTCATAGGGTGGCTAGGAAAGCAATGCATAGAAGAGCATCCGATGCCCCCTGGACCTATGTGCACCTTATAACTTTCTAGGTGGTCTAGGGATCGGTAGTACCGTTGTAAGGATCTAGCTGAGGAAGGCAAAATCGGAAAGGGACAGGTTCTTTTATGATCCGCCTAGTCAGGGGGGGCGTTGTCATACTTCGGCTTTGATTGATTGGTCAGCTGTCGGTCGTGCTCCTCCAAGCGCCGATAGCGCTCTTCCAGTCGTTTCTCTGCGCCGAGATGAATCCTCTCGCCTGTGGACTCTTCTCCCGATGAGGTAGATAGGGACGGGGGGACGGGCGGTGTCGACGGGCTATACCCTTCCCTAGGGCCTTGTCCCGGGATCATCGGGGAGAGGGACTATCAGAGGATCTCCTTCCTGCGGGGACATCCCGACGGCGGTGAGCCTTCCATCGGGAATGTCTCCCGTAGGTGGATTGTTGGCTGGGCTGCGCCACAACTTCTTCCAAGGATTGGGGTGGCAGCAGAGGTTGAGCGGCTACCGATTGTTGTTGGAGTTCCCGAATCACTATAGCAAGGGATCGCACCTTCTGAGCAAGGGCGGTGACCCTATCACCTTGGCATGGTGGTGAAGGATGAACTGGCAGGAGGGCCTCCGGCTGCTCGACCCTCACCTACTGCTCCCCAGCCAGGCTGGTGGAAGCTTCTTGAGCATGAGTTACCACCATCTCTTCTTTGGGTTAGGAGGGATTGAGAGCTTGCTTGTTCGCGTCGGTTACTTTCTTCCCTACACGCCTTGCTACTCACGCCCCCCTACCTGGCACGCCAATCTGTTGCCGCCAGATCACTTTTTGTGAGCGTCAGATGAGAGAAAGTCTTCACGGGCCTCCAAAGGAATGATGGGGTCCTCTCCTCCACTCCGACACCTGCAAGAAAAGTCCCGGACAGGTGGCTCTGGCAGGGACCCTCTGACGCCCAAGTTAGCGATTTGGGGAACAGGGGTTGTTGATTCTATTATGATCAGATCCCCCCCTTACCTTCAGGGCTGGAGCCCCATTTATACCTCCTTCGGGATCCCTCTTACCTTCTTTCCCTCGTGGTCAAATCCCTTTTGGACAGTTGTTGATTACCAGTCTTCAACGTGCCGCAAAGGACGGGTAGTGTGACTAAACATGGGGGAGCCACGTCTGCCGTTAGTGGCGCCAAGGGGAGGCATGTTCATTGCCCACATTGCCGAAGACGTTCGTGGTGAAGTGATCCACCATTCTTGAGGGAAGTGGGCCACCTAGCTTGAACGTGGATGGCCATCGCGAGGTTGACACTGAGGCCAACGCAGAGGTCAATACTGAGATCGACGTCAAGGCCGACGCTGAGGCCGACATCAAGGCCAGACGAGACGTGGTCGATGCGGAGGTCGGAATGGGCCGTGGCTGACGCCAAGGCCGATGCCGAGACCGGAATAGGCCGTGACGACGCGAGGTCGAATGGGCCGTGGCCGATGCCGAGGCCGACGCCGAGACCAGAATGGGCCGTGACCGACATGAAGGTCAAGATGGGCCGTGGACAACACGGAGGTCGAGATGGGCCGAGGTTGACGCCGAGACCAGAATGGGCTATGACCGACACGGAGGTCGAGATGGACCGTGGACGACATGGAGGTCAAGATGGGCTGTGGTGAGCCCAATGCCAAGGGATTGAATCATCGCCAGACCACGTGATGCGGGGCTTGTGATCCCGACACCCTGCGGGCCCTTTGGTCTGATCAGCCACACCATCTATGATGATTTATATAATAGACTAGATATGAAAGAAAGTGAAAAGACTATATATAAACTAGCAAAACTAAAAAAAAAGAAAATAAAAGATCTAGATTATATTAAATGTATTAAGAATAAAGATAAAAGAGTCTTAGTAAAAGAAGAAGAGATAAAAGAATGATAAAAAAGTTATTTTAAAAAATTTTAAAAAAAAAAAATTAATAAATTTAAGGATAGAAGAATGTGATAACTTAGGAGTAACAAATAAACATAACCTTTAGCATGGTTAAAAAGGGTTTGAGTAGAATAAAAAATGCAAAGGCATTAGGGCTAGATGCGATCCTTATTGAGGTTTAGAAAGGCTTAGAAGAAATTGAAGTCATGTGGTTAACAAATTTATTTAACAGAATTGTAGTAACTAAAAGAATATCGGATATTTAAGAAAAAGCATATTAATATTCATATATAACAATAAAAGAGATATTCAAAACTATGCAAATATAAATGGATTAAACTGATGAGTCATACAAAGAAATTATAGGAGAGAGTAACAGAAAATCGAATAATAGTTAAAACTTTGATGTCAAATAATCAATTTGAATTTATGCCTGAAAGATTGACCATGAAAGCTATTTATTTTTAAGAAGATTGATAGAGAGAACAGAAAAAAAAAAGACCTTCATATGGTCTTTATTGATTTAGAAAAAGCATAGAGTGTCTAGAAAAACAATATGGTGGGTTTTAGAGGAAAAAAAAGAAGTTACCAAAAGGTATATAAAATTGATAAAGATATATATGATAGAGTAATAACTATTGTTAAAATAATAATAGGAGAAACTAGTGAGTTTTCAATTATTGTAGATTTACATTAAAGATCTACCTTAAGTTCGTATCTTTTTGTATTAGTTATGGATGAATTAACTAAATATATTCAAAATGATATCCCATGGTGTTTGTTATTTGCAGATGATATAGTGTTGATTGATGAAATTAAATCTAGAGTAGATGCTAAACTAGAAATTTGAGAAAAGCTTTAGAATCTAAAGATTTTAAGATTAGTAGAACTAAAACTGAATGCATAAAATATAATTTTAGTGGGTGTAGAAATACAAATAAAGAAATAGTGAAGATTGTAAGCCAAGAGATAAGGAGTAAAAAATTTAGGTATTTGAGATCAATTATCCAGCAAGAAGGTGAATTAGATGAAGATGTGAATCATAGATTAAAGCAGGATGGATTAAGTGGAGGAGTACTTTAAGAGTACTATATGATCGGCACATCTCATTAAAATTGAAAGAAAAATTTTATAAAATTGCTATTAAGCTATATATGCTATATGGAACAGAGTATTGGGCAATACTAAAACAACATATGAATAAATTAAGTGTAATAGAAATATGTATGTTAAGATAAATATATGATAAAGCTTTAAAAGATAGAATTAGAAATAAACATATAAGAGAAATGATAGGAGTTGCCCCCAATTGAAGATAAAATGAAAGAAAATCGATTACGGTGGTTTGAACATATATAATGAAGACCTTTACATGCTTTAATTAGAAAGAATGATCTTTTAACAATACATGGTAAGGATAGAGGTAGAGATAGACCTAAACTAACATGGATAGAAATAATTCAAAAAGATATAATTATTATATTTTTAATGTTGACTTAGTCCTGAATAGTGCAAAGTGGAGGAAGCATATTCATGTAGCCGACCCCATGTAATTGAAAAGGCTTCGTAGATTAGTTGAGTATATTCATTCTTAGTATCAATCTTTTAGTATCACTACTACAGAAATTTAATTAGACTACATCTAAAAAATGCAGTCTTTATATATAGACTACAGTTAAAAGTATTTTAAAAAACATACTCTTTTTGAGTGAAGTCAAAAAAATATGAGCGTAGTTAAAAGTCCCTGGTTTAGACTACTTTTTAGATGTAGTTAAAAGTAAAAAAAAAAATGTAGTCTTTAAATACATTTAGACTACATTTTTATCAGAAATTGTAGTTAAAAGTTAAAAAAATGTAGTCTTTAAATACATTTAGACTACATTTTTACCAGAAATTATAGTTAAAAGTCAAAAAAATGTGTCTTTAAATATATTTAGACTACATTTTATCAGAAATTATAGTTAAATGTCAAAAAATCGTAGTCTTTAAATACATTTAGACTACGTTTTTATCAGAAACTGTAGTTAAAAGGCAAAAAAATAAAGTTTTTAAATACATTTAGACTACGTTTTATCAGAAACTGTAGTTAAAGGCAAAACAATAAAGTTTTTAAATACATTTAGACTACTTTTTCATCAGAAAATGTAGTCTATTATGTACATTTAGACTACGTTTTGATATTGAAAACGTAGTATAATATCCAATCTTATCATACAAACATATACTTTAAATTCCAAAAAATGCTAAAAATATTGAATTGAAATATCCAATACTGTCATATAAATATCCAATACTATCATCATACAAACATATTCCAAAAAATCTTAAATACATTGAATTAAAATATCTAATTTTCTTCAATATTTTTCGATGCTAAATCTCAAATACAATTAGTGCCAATTTTCTTCAAATGAAACCTTGCAAGTACTCGACCCATTCTCCACGCATAATGTCGATCTCTTCTTGTTTATAAGTTTTTTTCTCAGCAAACTGCATATATACACATAAGTTACTCAGAAAAGAGCACTAAATGACACATGACACAAAAATCTAAAACCATAACAAGTACTACTTATATATGAATCATATACGCAATAATAACCTACCTTTTCATCAGTTGAAATGATATGATTCTCAATGATCTCCTTCATATACATGATGACATAATAGCCACATTCAATACCTGATGGTTGCTTAGGACACTTGAAAGATGAATTTAAAAGTTTTTATAAGACTTAAACAAAAAAGATCTAATTTTATAAATTATAAAAAAGAATGTGCAAGTTAATATACCTTAATTGGCTTCCAAGTAAGTATTTTTCTTGCAACTCGTTTAGCTTTAGTGTTGTATATTTTGAGTGCACTGATATAGCAAAGTATAATAATAGTGTGAGACTCAAATGATATAACCTAGACAAATTACTATAAAATTAAAAAGAAATAAATACTTACGTATTAATAACACCTTTTAATTTTTTTCAATTGAACGTCCAATAGAATCACAAAAATACACTTTATCCCCATGAGGGTCAATAACCACCAAGGACCAGTGATCCCTTCATAAACATAATAACAATAATTAAATAATATCAAAAGTATCAATTTTCATTAAAAAATCACTTACCCAGAGTTATAAGGAGCTAAAAACAATTGATCCTTATTACAATGCTCTAATCTTTTAGCAATAAAATCTGATCGTACTCCAGCCGATCCAGGGTGTATAGAGATCTGTGCAGGGTCTACGAAGCTATACATGTTGAGTAGTTTTGATTTCTTGAGTTGGTTGTACAAATAGCTACACAAATCAAATTATTCAATTCCATGGTTATTATTAGAAACTTGTAACATCTAGTGATTGCATATGAAACGCAAAAAATATAAAAATATCTTATTACCTCATATATAGCACAATACAACTACAACTAATCTCCTCCATTGAGCAAAAGTTATCGATATCTTTCGAATAATATAACAGATCTGTTCATGATCAAAGTTATCGATATCTTCATGGTATACAACTTTTTTTTTATTTTTTAAATGTTAGATTGGATTGGATTGGATTGAATTGATTTTAATTCAATCAAATTTAGCGATCTAAACGTGGCCTTAGAGATAATGTAACTTAAAAATAGGTGCATAAGAATCATGTGACTCTTTGTGTTACAAAATTAACTTGAGGACTTAACTGCAAAGCATTATGCAATTTGATTATTTTTATTTGCTTATGCAATTTTATTTGCTTATACAATTTGGTTTTTATTTGCTTATGCAATTTGGTTTCTTATGGACGATAAAACTTAAATTGTTTAGCTTGAATGACTTAGTATTATGATGAAATTTTGATGTAGTTAAGCATTATGCTAAAAAAACATTGGGCCTGAGCCAAATGCGGGAGCCGGTTCAGCTCTCGTTCCTGTGAGCGGCGGCACGGCCGGCCTCCTCCAGCCAGTCGAACCCCACCTAACGCCGTACGGAAGCCGTGGGGGCTGCCGCCCATGGTTATATACTTTAGGCTATGACATTAGGACTTCTGGGTACCTACAGCATCAATTTCCACCATCAAATCCCTAAAATTCAAATGATAAAGTATTCCCTAATTGCTAACCAAATCTATTCATGGGCTCAACTTTGGGCTTGAATATCTTCCCGAATAATAGTCCAAATGGGGAAATAAAAATACCCCCAGAAACTAGGATCAACGCTGATCCGGGTCCTATATTCCTTTTTTTGACCACGACCCATTACAGAGCCCAAAAACTTGACCCAACTGGGCTCACAGACCGGCCTAACTTGGCCCAAACAGCCCAAACAGGGCTCCCCTATTTTCCTCTCCCCTAGTTCACCCGAACCAGGGGAGAACCATGCCGGTGGCTAGGGCCGCCGCTGGCCAATTCCTGGATAGACCGGCCGTCGGCGACTGGTCCAGGGCTGGCCGCCGATGCAGCCTCCCCTCTCTCTCCCTCTTTCTCTCTCTATATATTCTTACATGTAGAACTCCAGGCCATAAGAAAATTGAAAGCATATGAAATTATCCACGAACAAAACCAGTTCACCAGAGTCACTGAGCTTCCAGCTATTCCTTTAATGTGGATTGGGAATATCTGCAAGAAATCTAGTCTCAAAGCAATTCTATACGTTGCCTTAGTGTTCAGGATCTCAATATTAACCAAGAAATTGACTAGCAACATTCTCTTACCTCAGACATTATAACACAAGGAAGGGGTCCCATTCCTATTGAGTAAAATGATACAAAGACCTGTTTCATTAGTGGAAATATAATTAGAAGTTCTCCAAAAAAAAAAATGTTTTACCCAAGGAAATTATTAGAAACTATACAAACATCGATTCCCTAACTAATTTGTGATGGCATCTTCTTGTTGGATATGCCTTTTTTTTTCCTTTTGACAATATGTTTTAGAAGTCGAATAAACTTAAAAACTTTTGTTACATTCAACGTATTTGCAACCTCCATTAGTGAGCAAATTGTTTGGCACAATGCCTTTGCTTACCAATATGCCAACAAGAGCTTGCAGAGGGACCCAATCCACGTAAATTCCTCTCTCCTGTTTCCAGAATCATCATGATGTTATTTTTAAAATCCATATCAAGCGCTGATATGGAGGACCACAAACATGAGAGTTACCTTGAAGCAGAATGACAATGCAGTTATAAAAGCACTAAAACAAGTCCTTGCTGCAGAAACCTAAATTACAGAAGAAGTTTACTGTCTTAAAGATCTTGCATCACAATAGTTTTCAAATTCGAAAAATGCTGTGATTAATCTATATACCCTTAGGAGAGGCCTTCTTCCACTCTTATCGGTCAAAAGGACACCCATTATTGTAAAAGGAATTTGTTAAGCAAAGAAATATTATATGATGCATGGTTCTATAGGGTGATCAATAAAGATATGAATTCAGGAAGGCTAGCTAGGAACCTGAATAAGTCCCAGCAAAATGATTCCAAGACTACCTGAAGAAAATCCTGCAGTCAAAAAATAGCAATTAGCATATTACTTGCATAAGCTAAACTTGAATTTGAACACTTGGAAAGTTGCCTTCATAGGTTAGGCATGCAAAGTGTATTCAGAGCTCTTATCATACCTGCAGACACAAATATTTCACTGGCATAGAATGCAATTCCATTGTAGCCACCAAATTGTTGAAACACCATCAGGCCAACACCAATCTGAAAGACCTCATCAATATCTCCAGGGATGAGAAGAAAAGAGAATGACAAAACATTGAAGTATTAAGTTGGAAGGTTGCTTACGGTGATCGAACGGATATATGTCCCTTGGAATGGCTCTGAAATCCTAGCCTCAGGAAGGCCTTTGGAGAGTTTTCACATATTCCTATGGAGAAATTTGTTCTTTTTTATGACATTGAAACTTAAAAAGTTGTGGACTATTATACTTATCAACGTTAACAGGTTCAAGTATGAACCTGAACGTCTGCAGCTTCCTGAGAGATGTCAGCATCCTTTCCACGTAGGCTTTGCAATGCAGCCTCGGATTCATCCTCCCGTCCCACCTTTGCCTGAGATTATTTGTTGATGTATCAAGACTGCATGTTCTTTTTTTTTTTTTTTTCTTCTTCTTCTTTGTTTTGTTTAGTCAGTTTGTTGGTGCCTATTTTTTAGGAGTTGGTTAATTATTGTTTTACTTGGTCAATCTTATCTTGTAGGAGTAGTTAGCTGCATGTATTTTAGCTATTCACGTATTTTAGCTATTCTGGTTTGTTGCTGGTTTTGTGGACCTTAGTGGGCAATGTGGGTTTATGATTACGTTCTAGTATGTATTTTTGAACTTTTTTTTTGAATACGATGAATAGCTTTTGCTGTCAAAAAAAAAAAAAAAAAACAAATATGGTATCAGAGCCTTCTTGATCTTAAGGGGCTGTGAGATTGATTGAGAGGTGTGCCTACATCCATAGAAGTTAAAAGCAAGATGGAGGAAGGATCAACTGGTTTTTCAGCAATGGCTCCACCAGCGTTTGATGGAGAAAATTATCAAGTCTGGGCAGTGAGAATGCAAGCCTATCTAGAGGGTTGTGATTTTTGGGAAGCTGTGGAACAAGATTATGAAGTTGCTCCCCTTCCCGACAATCCAACCATCAATCAAATCAAGTTTCACAAGGAGAGGATGACAAGGAAAGCAAAGGCAAAGTCTTGTTTATATGCTGCTGTCTCACCTGCCATTTTCAGCAGAATTATGGCTTGTGAATCAGCCAAAGCTATTTGGGACTTCCTCAAAGCTGAGTATCAAGGAGATGAGAGGATCAGAAGCATGAAGGGGCTAAACTTTATCACAGAATTCGAGAGACTACAGATGAAGGAATCTGAGACAAGAGTTCTAGGCACTGACATCTCTGATAATAGGCTAGTGCAGAAGATTCTTGTCTCTCTTGCCCAAAAGGTTTGAGGCAACCATTGCCTCTTTGGAGAATACCAAGGATTTGTCTCAGATCAAGTTGGCAGAATTGCTAAGTGCTCTGCAAGCATAAGAGCAAAGGAGGTTAATGAGGCTGGAAGGAAGTACAGAAGGAGCTCTGCTGGCCAGAGAACAGCAGAATGTAGGCAGAAAAATCAAGAAGTGGAAAGGGAAGAAAGGAAATGGCAGTAATGGTTCAGAAGCTGCTGCAGGAGAGAATAGTGCGGGTAACTCCAAGAACAATTGGGGAAGATATTCCTCATGTCAGCACTGTGGAAAAAGGAATCATCCACACTTTAGGTGTTGGAAGAGGCCAGATGTCAAGTGCAGAAAGTGTCATAAGCTTGGACACATTGAGAAGTTCTGCAAAGAGAAGAGAGATCAGTAGCAGGGTGAGGCACATGCTGCAGTTCAGCAAGAGGTAGATCAACTGTTTGTTGCCTCTTGTTTCTCCTCTAGTACTCCATGTGACAGTTGGCTTGTTGATAGTGGTTGCACAAACCATATGACCAGTGATGAAACGCTGTTTATAAATATTGACAAGTCGTTGAAGTCAAGAGTGAGGATTGGGAATGAGGAGTACTTAGAAGTGAAAGGTAAAGGGACTGTAGTAATAGAGAGTTGTGCTGGAACTAAGCTGATTTCTGATGTGATGTATGTGCCTAAAATTGATCAGAATTTGCTGAGTGTGGGGCAGTTGGTAGAAAAGGGATTTAAGGTGATATTTGAAGGGAGAAGTGTTTGATCTTTGATTTCAGTGGTCAGGAATTGTTCAAGATAAAGATGCAATAGAAGAGTTTTTCTTTAAATCCTCTTGAGAAGGAGCAGATGGCATTCAAGTGTTAGGCTAATGATTCAGAAATATGGCACAAGAGGTTGGGGCACTTTCATCATAAAGGCGTGCTGTTCATGCAGAGGAATGAAATGGCAACTGGGTTACCAAGCCTGGAGGAGCAGATCATAAGGTGCAAAACTTGTTTGTAGGGTAAGCAGACAAGACTTCCCTTCAAGGAATCCACTTGGAGAGCAGAGAAGCTACAACTGATTCATACAGATCTATGTGGTCCACAAGTGACTTCTTCACTAAATGGCAGCATGTTCTTTATTATTTTCATTTGATTATACTAGAATGTGCTGGATTTACTTTATAAAGCAAAAGTCAGAAGTTGCTGAGGTATTTCTAAAGTTTAAGAAATGGGTTGAGAACCAAAGTGGCTGCAAGATTCAAGTAATTAGATCTGATAATGGAACAGAATACACTTCACAGAGGTTTAATTCTTTATGTGAAGAGGCTGGAATTGAGCATCAGCTTACTGCTCCTTACTCTCCATAACAAAATGGAGTTGTGAGAGGAAGAATAGAACTATTATGGAGATGACTAGGTGTCTGTTATATGAGAAAGATCTACCAAAAGAGTTTTGGGCAGAAGCAGCAAACACATCAGTTTTTCTGCTGAATAGATTACCTACGAGGGTATTCGAGATGAAGACACCCTTTGAAGCTTGGTTTGATGTCAAGCCAATTCTAAGAAATTTGAAGGTGTTTGGTTGTTTGTGTTTTTCTCATATTCCACAGGTCAAGAGAGACAAGTTGGGAGAGAAAGCTGAACCTGGGATCTTTGTTGGCTACAGTTTAGTATCAAAAGCTTACAGGATCTATCAACCACAGATAGAAAGGTGATCACTAGTAGGGATGTTCAGTTTCTAGAAGATGAGAAATGGGATTGGACAAATGAGCCACAAGGCAAGCACAAAGAGGTCTCATTGGAACCTGACGAACTGGTGGATGATGTTCCAGTTAGAGGTACCAGATCTTTGACTGATATATATCAAAGGTGTAGTGTGGCTGTTTTTGAACCTGCGGGTAATGAGGAAGCTAAAAGTGATCAGAGATGGATGAATGCAATGAAGGAAGAGTTGGCTATGATAGAAAAAAACCAGACATGGGAGCTAGTAGAGAGGCCTGAAGATAGGAAGGTGATTGGAGTAAAATGGGTTTTTAAGACCAAATTTAATCCTGATGGCTCAGTGAATAAGCATAAGGCCAGGTTGGTGGTGAAGGGATACGCACAGGTTTGGGGAGTTGATTTCTCAGAAACCTTAGCTCCCGTGGCAAGACTTGATACAATTAGAATGATTCTTGCTTTAGTAGCTCAACAAGGATGGAAGGTATATCAGTTAGATGTGAATCTGCATTTTTGAATGGAGTGTTGCGGGAGGAGATTTATGTTGAGCAGCCAGAAGGCTTTGTCACACCAGGCCAGGAGGAGAAAGTTTATTTGCTTAGAAAGGCTCTCTATGGCTTGAGGCAAGCTCCCAGAGCTTGGTACAGTAAGATGGATGAGCACTTGTTGGGTTTAGGTTTCAAGAAAAGCCTCATGAATCCACTCTATATGTCAAGAAATTAGTATCTGACTTAGTGGTGGTGTCTCTTTATGTGGATGATATGCTGGTGACAGGGAGTAATAGTGCTCAGATTACTGCATTTAAGCAAGAGATGATGAAGATGTTCGAAATGACTGATCTTGGTGAGATGTCATATTTTCTAGGAATGAGGTTAGGCAGACTCAGAATGAATTTTTTATCTATCAAAAGAAGTATTTGAAGGAGATCCTACGGAGATTCAACATGGAGTGTAAGAGTGTGAGTACACCAATGGGTCATAAGGAAAAGCTTCAAAAGAAGGATGGATCAGTACCTGCAGATAAAAAAGTTTATAGAAGTTTGATTGGCTGTCTTATGTATCTCACTGCAACTAGGCCAGACATCATGTTTCCTGTAAGTGTCTTATCTAGATTTCTCAATTGTGCTAGTGAGTTGCATATGGTAGCTGCAAAGAGGGTGTTGAGGTACTTAAGAGGTACTCTTTCATATGGGATTAAGTTTTGTAGAGTTCAGGAGTTTAAGTTGCAGGGGTATTATGACAGTGACTGGACAGGATCAATGGATGATATGAGGAGCACTTTAGGTTATTGCTTTACATTTGGGTCGGCATGTTTTTCCTGGTGTTCAAAGAAGCAGGAAACAGTAGCTCAATCAATTGCAGAAGCTGAGTTCATTGCAGCTACTACAACTGTGAATCAAGCATTATGGTTAAAGAAGCTGATGGATGATTTGCATATGCAGCAAGAAGAAGACATAGAAGTCTTTGTGGATAATCAAGCTACTCTGGCCATTTCATAGAATCCAGTATTTCATGGAAGAACAAAGCATTTTAAGGTCAAGTTTTACTTGATGAGAGAAGTGTAAAAGGCTGAAGAGGTGAAACTGGTGTACTGCAGTTCAGAAAACCAGATTGCATATATTCACAAGTCATTTCATGTTGGTCGATTTGAACTTCTCAGGGCAAAGCTAGGAGTGTGCAGTACTTGATCCAGGAGGAGAGTGTTGATGTATCAAGACTGCACGTTTTTTTTTTTTTTCTTCTTCTTTGTTTTTTTAGTCAGTTTGTTGGTGTCCTATTTTTTAGGAGTTGGTTAATTGTTGTTTTACTTGGCCAATCTTATCTTGTAGGAGCAGTTAGCTGCATGTATTTTAGCTATTCACGTATTTTAGCTATTCTGGTTTGTTGCTGGTTTTGTGGACCTTAGTGGGCAACGTGGGTTTATGGTTACGTTCTAGTATGTATTTTTGAACAATTTTTTTTTTTGAATACGATGAATAGCTTTTGCTGTAAAAAAAAAAAAACAACATTATTAATGGACAAAAAATGTAAGACTTGCTCGTCCCATATGCTTTGCTAGTTTGGTAATTGCATGTGATGTCTCACTAGCCATCTAGGAGACTCTGGGATGAAACAGAGACCCACAAGAATAACAACGCATCCCTGCATGAAAATTTTAGTGGATCAGCTATTTTTGGCATCAATGTTAAAATATTGGATAAGATTTTATCTGATCTTTTCTCACGAATTAATAGATGGATTTTCTGAAAGAGTAGTACCCTAAAAGGCAAAAGCCAATCATATAAGGGCATTTTTTGTAATTTCTTTCAACTTATGTATGATATTTTATTAATTAAAAGGTATTTTTTTATTCATCATATGCTATGTCATATATTTATTAAGATTATGATGAACCCATAAGGTTAAGGCAATGGAATTAGGGTTATGATGAAGTTCATAACGATGAGACCTAAGTTCCTAAAAACTCTAATCTAAAATATTCCCAGTCGAAGGATCATTGAGTCAGGAATCGATGATTCCGATAAGACTAGCACATTCTATGTATGCTCAATGAAGAGGATGGTTGGTCTCACAGCCACTTGTGTAGAGAACTAATACAAGAATGTGGGTGCTCATTAGGGTATGAGTTCACTGAATTGATCCGCATTGAGAACATTTATGAAGATCTTACTTACTTGTCAAAAGATGGTTCTCTTAGTGGGAGTTATGCAAGTGATCCTTAGACCTGAGATTACCATATAATCTTATGCACATGAATCTATATTTTAGTTAATACTCATTCATGGCTAAGTCATGTACAGGGTGTTTATGGATATGAGGATTGTGTATGAAGGTTATGAGTAGGTCAACAAGGAATCGATCATTCCTAATAAGAGGAGAAGTTATCCCATATAATCTCATCATATGATGACTCAAGAAGTCTTTGATCAAAGCAAAATGAAATTAGAATAGGTTTCTAATTTTTCGTTTGACGAGTCTTTATTATTGATTTGATATTCAAATGAATAAAATGTTAGGGTTTAACATTTTTTCATACCCATCACTTATTCGGGTAAAGAGAGATCGAATGATTGGATTGCATAGTAACTGCCACTAAGGGTATTTTGATAATTTTATCAAATTTCTCATCTTCTAGAAAGGATGATACATTGTTAGATGTCAATCATGTCTTGTAGGGTTTCATAAATTAAATTTATTTAATTCATGAGTTAATTTGAAAGATGGTTCGAATTGGCAACTAGGGTTTAAGATTTGACCTAATTTGGTTAGTCAGTTTCTAATCGAACTAAATCGACTTAAACCTAGACCTACTGCTGGCTAGATGAAGAACCCAATGGGTCACACACATAAGGAATTGGTCAAAGAATCATTTTAATAAGATTAATTAATTCAATTGGTTAGCCAATCAGTATGCTAGCATATATGGCTAACTATCGCTCCAATTTGGGTCAAAATTGATTTAAACTGGATTAATTAATTAATCAAATTAATTTTAGAATTAATTTGGGATAACCTCTTTCCTGATCAGCCATTTACTGATTGGATAAGGTTGAATTAATAGAGTCCAAGAGACATGGGACTCTTGGAAGGAAAACTATGCGCATGCAGAATTTCCAAGAGGCGCCTAAGAATCCTTCTAATTTAAGGCACTAGGAGTGCATTTTTTTGGGATTTATATGTCCATTGAAAGTGGAGAACCTTATCTTGATGTTATTGGATTGGATAATATTGAATTAATAGAGTCCAAGAGACATGGGACTCTCGGAAGAAAAACTGTGCGTGTAGAATTTTCAAGAGGCGTCTAAAAGTCCTTTTGATTTAAGGCACTAGAAGGTGTATCTTTTGGGGATTTGAGTCCATCTAAATATGAAGAACCTTATCTTAATACATGGCAAAATCATACGCTATCTGATTTAAGATGGGATGCCAAAAGCATTCCATCAGGTGTGGCGCGTGTAGGAGAAAGGTGCTGAAAATTATAATGATGTGTCTCTTGATTTAAATTGAAATGAATTTAAATATTCATATCCTTTTAGAAGGACATGAATGGGTTGTATCCTTTATTTGACATCTCTCCATTCACTATTTAAAGGGGTGGCACATATGGGATAGCATCAGATACTTTTTAGCAATCCTTGTTTAAGACAAGAGTCTTCTTCTCCCTCTCCCCTTCCTACAAGCCTTAGTCAATTTAGGACAACTCTTTTCTTACCTAATAAGTTTTATTAGGTCTAAGAAAAAGATAAAAAGGGTCCTAAGAGGCAAGCCAAGAAGTCAAGAAGCCAAAAGAGGTTTAAGATAAGTTTGTGAGCATATCTTTGATCCAATTCTCATATGGATCACCATTGGAGGGCGAACACTTGGCTGCCTAGTGAAAAGATTAGATAATCGGCTTCCTTCTTTCTTCACCAAGTATCAAGGTATGTTCCTCTACATATATTACATTTCATGACTAATTAATTGTTATAATTAAGGGGTCTTGAGTCTAAGGTTTTGGTTGATTAGGGTTTCAAGGTTATAAATTTTTTTTGAAATCCAGCCTTTTGCTACATACTGGAACCCAACATTGGTATCAAAGCCACCTTGATTGATTCAATTAGTGGTCCATAATATATTGATATGTTATGATTCTAGCATGATTTATTTTATTATTAGAATTATAAATATCATATTTTTTTTTCCTTAAGTTTAAAATTTCTTGCATTAGAACACGCCTCCTGAGCCTCTATGCCTGCGGTATCTTGCATAGACCGGCCCAAGGGACTAATGAGCTATGGCCAGACGTATTCTAATTAATAAATTTTTTTTCTTAAGATAATAATTTTAAAATTGCATTGAATATATGCATGTATGATATTGTTGTTATGCATATTAGAAAAGGATGTGCATGAGACCATCAAAGCCCTCCTAAAAATTATATAGTCATGTGACAGAATCATAATACAAATTGTTTTAGGATTTGATTAATCAATTGGTATCTAAGAAAGTGGTTTTGAAAAGGTAAAGAGATCATGGTTTTTTAATTGGTTCCGTTGACTACCTGACCAATTAAATTGGTGTCTAAGGAAAGCAACATGAGGACCCCCACCTCTCTCCCACTTAACTGGCCAATTCAATTGATTTAGATCTTGAATTGGAAATGATATATTGATTATGAACACTACCTAATGCCTTTATTCATACTAAGATAAATTTATGATAACAACTATAGTAGGTTTGTTATGCAACACAAGGCCTACTCTAGGGTTAGATATGAATTATCTTAGTGCATTTAATGCTTTATAGCATGATTAGTGGTGTTGCTTTGTTGTGTAACACAAGGGCAATATTATTCAATCATGACTATATGTAAATGAAGGGTCTGACTAAACTAAGACATTATAGTTTATTGTGTAACAAGGCTATAAGTATCTTAGAGGCAGATGTTATATTGAGAGTTGCATGGGTTGCAATTCAAAAGGATATTTCTACCCTTGAACTCATGAATATTTGTTGTGTAACACAAGATATTTATGATGAATTGGGATCTTAACCCCACTAAAGAAACCCTGGTAGGGTTTTCTCGCTTACCATAGGTGAGGGATATGGTATTCGTGATAACATAGTGGGAGATACAATTAGATTGATAAGTCCTTGTCTAGTTGTAGACATCACCATGAGTGGTTTGCTTATATATTTTTCTTTACTTTTAATGTAGATTAAATTTTATGGCTTCTACTTTATTATTGCGGAGCATTTTAGATGCCAACAAGTTGACTGGTCCAAATTATGTGGACTGATTGAGGAACCTAAGAATTGTCTTAACTCAGAAAAAGGTTTCCTACATCTTGACTCTCCTAATCTAGATTCGTTCGGAGACGATGCTACAGAGGAGCAACGAGCCACATATAAAAAGTGGCAGAATGATAGTTTGACTGTTAAGTGTATCAGTTGGCCTCGATGAGCAATGAATTGTAGAGGCAACATGAGGAGCAAAAACCTCAGTCCATATTGCTTAATCTTAAAGAGCTTTATGGAGAGCAAAGTAGGGCTGCTCGATATGAGATTTTCGAAGCAGTTGTTCCATGCACGTATGAGTGAGGGCTCATTCGTTCAAGCTCATGTTTTGAAGATGCTTGACTTAATCACTCGGTTAGGTCAAATAGGTTTTGTAATGGATGGAGAGCTTAATCAGGACTTGATCTTACAATCACTTCCAGGCTCCTTCTCGCAGTTTGTCATGAACTATCACATGAACAAACTAAATATTTTATTACCTGAGCTGTTGAATATGTTCAAGACATTGAGAGTCACTTCAAAGGTGATAAGGCTCATATTCTTCTAGTTGATGGAAAGAAGAAATAGGCAATGAAGAATGGTTCAAAGAGAAAGAGAAACCTTAAAAGTAGCATGTAAAAGAGGAAGAAGGCAAAGAAGCCTTTTGTTGATCGAGCCTATTTTCATTGTGGCAAGCAGGGATACTGGAAGAAGAACTGCAAGATATATCTTGCGAGTTTGAAGCAAGATGCTAGTGGAGAATCGTCAAAAGGTTTGTACATGATACAAACTAATTTATCATTGAGTTCTTTAGTTTCTGACTCATGGGTATTGGATACTGCATGTGGATCTCATATATGCAAGTCATTGCAGTGACTACAAAAGTTAGAAATTTGAAGAAGGATGACTTCAAGCTCTATGGCACGAGTGGAGAAGCCATTTATGCTGAAGCTGTGGGCACCTATTTGTTGTTATTACTTTCTAGCAAGATATTATAGTTAAAGAACTATTATTATATTTCAATATTATTTATGTATCCTTGTTATTAGAACAAGGTTTTGAAATAAATGTAAAGAGCAATGGTTGCTCTATCTTTTATTCTAATGAATTGTTTGGACATGGTTTGTTTAATAATATTCTTCTAATTCTTTTACTCAATAATGATAAAGTTTTGCTTGTTGATAACAAGAAAAAAAGAGAGAAATGTTAATTCCACTTTTCTCTGGCATTGCCGATTAGGTCATATAAGTGAATCTAGGATAAGCAAGTTATACAAAGATAACTTCTTTGATCCTTATGATTTTAAATCATTAGGAACTTGTGAATTCTATCTCATGGGAAAAATGACTAATTCTTATGTATGTGGACCTATAACAACTCAAGCTAGAGGAGGATACTCTTATTTCATCAATTTTTAGATGATTTATCAAGGTTTGGACAAGTGTATTGTAATCCCCTAGATTTCTCAACTGCTCGTGAGAGTTATCACGAGGTCAGATGATAGACTCCAGATATTTGAATTCCAGGTATATCTCAACTGCTCGTGAGAGTTATCACGAGGTCAGATGATAAACTCCAGATATTTGAATTCTAGGTATATCTTAATGCTCGTGAGAGTTATCACGAGATCAGATGATAGACTCTAGATATTTGAATTTCAAGTATATTAATTATAGAGTCCCTTGATTTGGGGACTCTGCAATGCCTATAAAAGATGATGTGGAACCCTCCTTCCCATCATACGTGGACGCCCCCACTACAATAAAATATAAAAATCCCAACTCTTTTTTTCGACGCTAGGAGGTAGCGTCGAGATATTATAATAACTCCCGAGTTACTATTTCAAACGACACTGCTTTTATTAAAAAAATCCCCCCTCATCGTGCCCTAGCTCCCGTCTCCCATGCCGCGCTCCCTTACCCTAGCTTCCGATTTTTCCCCTCCCCCAATCATCGTGCCCTAGCTCCCGGTTTTCCTCCTCCGATTATAACCGCCTCCTACCATCACTACTACTCCACCTCCTTCTACTTCAGCCGAAATGACCCTCATGATTCCGACAACATCGTTTCAATCCCCATCGAGATCCCCACCTCCGGCGACCTCCCGACCCCCATCCCCGTCCGCCTCCCCGGCGCCGTCCTCAATGCGGCCGCCGTCAAGATACAGTCGGCTTTCCATGGTCATCTGGTCCGTTCCCTAGTCGGGAAGATTCGGGCGGTCAACGTGGAGACCGGGCGGATGGAGCGGTTGATTCACCCCCGCGGCCTCCCACGAGTTCCCCACCGATGGCACCGTCATCGAGCTCGACGAATCCAACTTCGACTCCGCCATCGCTGCCTTCGACTACATCCTCATCGACTTCTATGCCCCTGGTGCGGCCACTGCAAGCGCCTCTCCCCGAGGTGACCCCCTTAACTCTCACTCTATTTCCTTCCCGTTTCCTTTTTTTTTTTTCTGTGGAATTTGGCCGAAATTGTCCAAGATCGGAAAACTATTTGGTTGGAGAAACCAAGAATTAGATCGCCGAGTTGTATTTGCTTTAGGAGTTGTTCTTTTTTCCTATTTAATCTTTAAATTTTGTGTGAGGATGGATTACTTTCACTTAGTATAATTAACTGCCCGGTCTGGTTGAAACTTGAACGCAATTAATAATAGATGAGAGATTGGGGCGATCTTTTGTCTAAATACATGATTGGTGAGACAGAACTGTGAATTTTGAGGAAATAATTTTATTATTCAAGCATTCAAGAAGTTTTGTTCTTTAGTAATCTTTTGCTGTAAATATTCGAAATGAGCACACTTTTGTGAGTGAATGACTGAGCTATACTTTATCATTCGTCGAGTTTATTTTAGTTGTTCACAAAGTAAACTGTGCATGCTAAAAAAAGCTTTTTCTTTTTATTTTCTAATGATGTTTTGCTTTCTTATATGTGGTAAATAATTTTGGATTTCTAAGCGATTTAAATGGTTGCTCTTGATGCTATCTTCTTGGGTGCGGTCTGTTGCTGTGATTCTAAAATATTAGACTATTGGATGCCTTTTATGAGCCATTATTGTAACTTCTTGATTTGAATTCAATATTTCGTGCCAGTGGTGTGTGAGATCCTATTTCTTATTTCTGAAAGCTTTCTACTTGAAATCAGTTGTCTTCTATCACTAGTTTTGAAGTGACAGAGGTCATGCATTTTCTATTAACTTGCAGTTAGATGCAGCTGCTCCAGTATTAGCTGGTCTGGACAAACCCATCGTGGTTGCTAAATCAGTTGTCTTCTATCACTAGTTTTGAAGGGATTTAAGTTTTCTGAATAGTGATTTAAGAATAAGTTGCTTTGTACCCCGTTAATAATACTTTGTCCTTCTTGACAGATACAAAAATGACCCTGAAATCTTAGCAACGACAAACCTCATCGCAGCATATCAGCGAAATGAGATAGTCTGATTCATGTATATCATCTGTCTATTCATGTCATTGATAGTCTGATTCATGTGTTCTCATGTGTGAAGCATGCATATTTGGGGCCATCTTTAATATTATTTAAAGTTCTGACATTTCGTTATTCATGAATTCCAACTGTATTGTCTGAGATCTTTCCTTCTGTTCCTGAATGAATTCTTTATAAAAATTGAAGAATTCCTCTTCCAAAATCCTACTGGGCTATGTAAGCTCATACAGGACTTTAGAAGTTGCAAACATGACAACTGTCTCTGATGCATCAACTACTGTCCTGCATCTTATTCTCAATGAACAGTTAAGAGGCTTGCATCCTTGAGCATCATTTGAGCTCATCTGGCATACGTATGACTGGCTAATCCAAATCTGATTCGTCTGGTGCCGTGATTGCTATGCTACCTTGTCTCTATTGCTTGCTTGTTGGATGTCCACTTGTTTGTCCCATGGTCAGTTACAAACTTCAAGGTTGACGGGAAAGAAAGTGGGGTCGTTAGGATAATTTATATTTTAGTATATTCATTTAATCAGAACTGAAGTAGTTGGCTTTGTAAGTTAACCTCGCGTAAAGGAAATCCCAGGGTTTATTTGAAAATATAAGTTTGGTTTTCTAATTCTGTGGATGGGAAAGAACTAAGCAAAATCAAGGAATACAGGAAATTGGAAGCGTTGACAGAGCTGCCTTAAGGTTTAGAAAGTAGCAAGGTGTTGTATGAAAGAGATTCTTAAGGTTTTGGTTCTCATGGTATTTGTTTGATGTTGATCCAGAGGCCATATTCAGGTTATAGTGGTACATATCTGCCAAGTTTAAGACTATATGATGCAGATTATAAGTAGTGGTGAATTAAAAGGAATAAACTCATGATGGTTTGCTGGTAGAGGGGAGATTAATAGAAAGAAAAGTAGCAGAATAGTTGAGAGACAAAATCTTGGGGAAATGATGGTAGTAAGAGAGCAATATGGGAAATTTAAGTACAAGAAATAAAGAAAGGGATAAAAGAAGGAAGTGGAGCCTGCTTCTTCTTTTCCTTCAACTAAACTAACTCAAAAACTTTTTAAAATTTGTTCCTCTACATGAACACCAAATTGCAGATTTTAAAAATATTAGGAAATGATGTGTCCAAGCCCCAGAAGAATTCCTATCTTAGCTATCATGACTCAATGCTTCTTCCCCAACACTTGCTAAATCTCTTAATTTTTAAACACAAACTTGGAGTCCAAGTAAGCCCTTTACTATTGATCAAATCTGGACTGTTTATGAGTTGAATGATGCTTTGATTTCGCTCCTTTGTTGTTCTAAACATCAGTGGGCAGTCAACTTGGATCGTCATACAAGGAATTTTCTCATGCAATCTGAACACTTGATTTTGGTAATATTCATTTATTAAGTTGTATGGCTGCTTTGATTTTGCTCCTTTGTTGCTCTAAAAAGAATACAAACACTTGATTTTGCTCCTTTGTTGGATCATCATGAAAAGAATTTTCCCATGCTATCTGAACACTTGATATTGTTAATATTCATTCACTAAGTTGTGCAGTCATCATCGTGAATATTTATAATTTATTATGTTTCCCAGAGTATGTTACTTGGCTGTGATGATGGTGTCAAATGCATATTTGTTCAATATGATAACCAAAACTTCACATGTTCTGTTCTATACTCGTAGCTGAAGAAAACTTCAAATCCTATATCCAGGATTTCAAAGAATACTACAAACAAGGCAATTATAATCAGTATATCATGTTGACCATTTGTCATCGATTTTGTTTGCATCTCTGGTGTTGTATGATCTAACACATTGGTTTCATGCTTAGATAAATATTTCTTGATTATTCAAATTTCATGCAGCTTAGAGACCTAAATTCAGAGTGGGAATGTGGTTTTACAAAGTAACTTTAGGCCGAGAAGTTAATCACAATCACAATCACAATATTGATGATATGGCACCAGTGCTTAGACTTATTGCAGGATTAGTTTTTGTTTTCAAAGACCCAAGAAAAAAATGGACTACAATGAACAACATGTATGACAAAACCCTCTTGTTTTTTTAAAACTATTTGTATTTAGAGATTTTGATACCAATGATTTATTGCTTTTGTGAAGAGTGAAGATAAAACTAAGGAATAGAAGAAATTTTGTGCAAATGCTATCTGCAACATCAATCTACCATGTGCTATTTCACTAATTTGTAGAGAAATGAAAACACCAAAACGGCAATGATACCAAATAAGCCCTTCATCTTTTATATAAACATGCCATCCTCCTTTATACGCATATAAAACAATAGGGTAGACTTTGAGCCTCTTTGTCCATCTTCCACAAATAGCTTGCATTATCTTTGATTTCTTTATCATTTTAATTGATGTAGAATGTGTACTTGTTGGTAGATTGCCAGGGCTCAGCTGTACTGTGTTTTTGTTCAAGAACTACTGATATGAAAAATGTTATGCTTGATATTAGAAATAAATCGATGGCTTTCTATCTCTTAATTCTATTAGTTTGTCTAAGCTTTCTATAGGATATTTTTCAGGTGATGTGTTTTTTGAGAAAAAGCATTTATATGGAGCTGATGCATATCATTTTATAATGGATGTATTATTTCTTTCCTGTCAATTTTACTGCATGATGAATTCTTATTTGTCCTTCATATCTTGTTCCTTTTATTTTCTTAAAGAAAGTACATTGTTGTTTTTGTGTTGTCATCACAATTTGAAGTTTCTGGATTTAGGTTGGAGAACAATGCTTGTTGTTCCCGAGTTGGAGGAGGAGGTTATCCTTCTTCAGGAAACTAGGGAGACACGAAAGGTACTATCTGAACCTTTTTTCCTTTATGATTTCAAAAAATTTCTTTCATTTGTGGACACCGGTTGCCCCTAGCAATTATGATGCCGGCCAGTTACTAGAGTCACTCAACATCCATGTGTCATTGATTTTTATTTATTTAATGCTATGTATATTGATTTTTATTTATTTATTCCTGTTTTTTCTGCAAGCATCCCTGAGAGTCATCATAACAGGATGCATATAGTTTGTCATGGTTATTTCTTATGTTCTTGTGGTGGGTGGTAAAATCCTTTATGACAATTGACATGATACATCTTAGGATAAATCTTTGCTCTAGTAAATAAAATCCTCAACATGAGCTTGAGCTTGGATACCAAATGATTTATTCGAGTTTTAGAGAGCACTGCAAGGTGTTCGACTGAGAATAGTGGAAGTACCACAATTATGATACAAGGAAACTCAAGTCATTTGAGATAGACTCCCAACTTTATTAGCATGTATGGTCTAATTCCTTCGTAAGGGCCAAGTCACTGTGATCCAATGAGCAACATGAATACATCTATCTAAATCATTTATATGCTAGAATTTTTAATACAAATAAAACCTGGGTTTGTCCTAGCATAATCTAATATGATTTTAATTTTATGCTCAAAGTTTGAGCTGGCTTTTGAGATCCATAACTGTTGGATTTATGTAAACTAAGTGGAAAGACAAATTATGAAGCATCTTTCAAATGTGGGTCAGATAAATCAGACAGATGAATACCAACGATCCCATGACAACTGCATTGCGGAAGTAGTATATGCAGGAAACAAAAAAGCACACTTCTAGTCTGGCAATTGGAAATTAGCAATTCTTATCCAAATAATTTTCATGAAAANGGCCCATGGGCCCGGGTCTTACATGTATCTTATGAAACACAAGTCCAAAGACTTTGATAAATTTAAGAAGTATCAAAGTACGGTTGAGAAATAAACTAGACATAGTATTAAAATCCTTCGATATGATCGAGGAGGAGAATACTTGTCTAGTGAATTTCTTGATCATCTTAAAGACAAATGCATTCTCTCTGAATGGACCCCTCCTTATACACCTCAATTAAATGGTATAGCAGAAAGTAGGAATCGTACCTTATTAGACATGGTGAGGTCCATGATGTGCTTCACAGATCTTCCAGTATCATTTGGGTTATGCCCTAAAAACTGCTACCTATATTTTAAACAGAGTGCCATCAAAATCAGTGACTAGCACTCTATATGAATTATAGAAATGAAAAAGCCAATCTTAAAATTTTAAGTTAAGTGCTAGGGCTGATAAATGTAGGTTCATAGGTTATCTCATAGAAGGTATTGGATACCTCTTTTATCATCCTACTGAGCAAAAGGTATTTGTCAGTATGTATGCCATTTTCTTAAAGAAGGAATTTATCCAAGAAGGAGGCAGTGGAAAGATACTTGAACTCAATGAAGATCAAGACTTACAACCTACTCCTGTTGATAATCAACAAGACATTCCTCAACCAGAAGTTCCTAAAGACCAAGAACAGCCACAACATTCACCTCCTCTCCGTAGGTTAGAGAGTGTGGGGTGCACCTCTCAGATATGGTTTTGTTATTGGAGATGACAACGAAGCTAATATCATTCAGGATAATGATTCCGTGACTTATACAAAAGCTGTCGAGAGTAAGGACTCTGACAGATGGCTTGATGCTATGAAATCTAAAATGGACTCCATATATACCAATCTGGTTTAGACCTTAGTTGACCCACCTGAGGGAGTAAAGCCAATAGGATGCAAATGGGTCTTCAAGAAGAAGATTGGAGTAGATGGTCAAGTAAAAATCTATAAGGCTAGGCTAGTGGCAAAAGGTTTCAAGGAAAAACATGGTATTGACTATGATGAAACCTTTTTACCGGTAGCTATACTCAAATCCATTCAGATATTGCTTGCTATAGCAGCATATTATGATTATGAAATTTGGCAGATGGATGTAAAGACTACCTTCCTCAATGGATATCTTGAGGAGAAAGTCTACATGTCACAGCCAGAAGGGTTTGTCTCAAGTAAGAGACTGCACCAAGTATGCAAGCTTAAGAAATTATTTATGAATTAAAGCAAGCATCGAGGAGTTGGAACATTCACTTTAATGAAACAATCCAAGAGTTTAGTTTCATAAAAAATATGGATGAACCATGTGTGTATAAGAAGACAAGTGGGAGTGCCATAGTCTTCTTAATTTTATATGTCGATGACATACTTATCATTGGAAATGATATCCCAGTGCTACAATCAGTCAAAACTTGGCTATTTAAATAGTTTTCCATAAAAGATTTAGGAGAAACATCCTATATACTTGGTATAAAGATCTATAGAGATAGATATAAGAGATGCTTGGCTTATCCCAATCTAGATACATTAACTTAGTGTTGGAAAGATTCAACTTGGAAGGAAGTAAAAGATGTTACTTGCCCATGAGTCAAGGCATACATCTCTCTAAGAATATGTCTCCTAAGACACTTGAAGAGACAAAGGATGAATAAGATTCCTTATGCTTTGGCTATAGGGTCGATAATGTATGCTATGTTATGTTCCAGGCCTGATGTTGCTTATGCCTTAGGCACAACAAGCAGGTTTCAGGCTGATCCAGGGAAGGATCATTGGAAAGCTATGAAAAATATTCTTAAGTACCTAAGAAGAACTAAGAATATTTTTCTTATATATGGAGGATCATATTTAAAATTGAAAGGCTATACTGACTCTAGTTTTTAATCAGATCCGAATGATAGTAAATCCATATCAGGGTATATTTTTACTTTATATGATGGTGCAATAAGTTGAAGAAGTACCAAGCAACAAACTATAGCTGACTTAGCACGGGCAGAGTATATTGTTGCTAGTGAAGTTGCTAAGGAAGCTATTTGGATGAAGAAGTTTATTATGGAGTTAGGTGTTGTTTTAGTAATTTAACAATTGGTTTCACTTTATTGTGATAATACTGGAGCTATTGCATAAGCTAAGGAACCAAGGTCTCATCAGAAATCCAAGCACATCCTAAGACGCTTCCATCTCATTCGAGAGATCATTGAAAGACAAGATGTTGTTATAGAATGAGTTGACACAAAGAACAATATAGCATACCCATTCACTAAGGCCCTTCCTCAACAACAGTTTGATCATCATTTAGATTGTATGGGAATTGAATACAAAGGCGATAGGCTTTAGTGCAATAGAGAGATTGAAAGAGTAGTGCCCTAAAAGCCAATCATGTAAGAGCATTTTTTGTAATTTCTTCCAACTCATGTATGATATTTTATCAATTAAAAGATTTTTTTATTCATCATATGCTGTGTCTTATATTATTAAGATTATGATGAACCCCATAAGGTTAGGCAATGGAATTAGGGTTATGATGAAGTTCATAACGATGAGACCTAAGTTCCTAAAAACTCTAATATAAAATGTTCCCAGTTGAAGGATCATCGAGTCAGGGATTGATGATTCCGATAAGACTAGCACATTCTATGTATGCTCAATGAAGAGGATGGTTGGTCTTACAACCACTTGTGTAGAGACACTAATATAAGAATGTGGGTGCTCATTAGGGCATGAGTTCACTAAATTGATCCGCATCAAGAACATCTTATGGGAATCTTACTTGTCAAACGATGGTTCTCTTAGTGGGAATTGTGCAAGTAATCCTTAGACCTGGGATTACCATATAATCTTATGCACATTAATCTATATTTTAGTTCATACTCATTCATGGCTAAGTCATGTACAGGGTGTTCATGGATATGGAGGATTGTGTATGAAGGTTATGAGTAGGTCAACAAGGAATCGATCATTCCTAGTAAGAGGAGAAGTTATCCCATATAATCTCATTATATGATGACTCAGGAAGTCTTTGATCAAAGTAAAATGAAATTAGAATAGGTTTCTAATTTTTTATTTGATGAGTCTTTATTATTGATTTGAGATTCAAATGAATAAAATGTTAGGGTTTGACATTTTTTCATACCCATCGCTTATTCGGGATAAAGAGAGATCGAAGGATTGAATTACATAGTAACTTGCCACTAAAGGGTATTTTGGTAATTCCATCAAATTTTTCATCTTCTAGATAGGCATGACACATTTCTAGATGTCCATCATGTCTTGTAGGTTTTCATGAATTAAATTTATTTAATTCATGAGTCAATTTGAAAGATGGTTCAAATTGGAAACTAGGGTTAGCACGATTTGACCTAATTCGGTTAGTAAGTTTCTAATCAAACTAAATCATGTTTGTTCTTCTATGCAACTCCTTAGTTCTTCAAGAGAGCTTTCTGATGGTGAGTTGACAATGAGGGTTAGCAATGGGGCTACGGTATCGGCCAAGGCAGTTGAAACAGCCTATCTTTCATTTGAAGAAAAATTCTTATTCTGAATAATGTTTATTTCATTCCAAACTTTTCTAGAAATTTGATTTCGGTTTCTAAACATTATGAACAATGTTATGGAATTTTATTTAATGAAAATGTTATTTCAGTTTCAAGAAATGGTCATGAAATTTGTCATGGATGTTTAGTCGATGGGTTATATGTTTTATCTCTTATGAAAATATTTCTTACAATATCAAACTATTTAAAGTAGCTAATCCTAAGTCTAATAAAAGCCAAAAATAATAAACAGTGATAATGAAACATATATGGTACCGTAGGCTTGGTCATATTAACCTTGATAGGATAAACAGACTTGTGAAGGATGGTCCTCTAAGAGAGCTAATAGTTGGGACTCTTCTGTCTGTGAGTCCTGTTTAGAAGGTAAAATGATCAAAAGACCTTTCTCTAAAGGGCCAAAGGGCTAATGAACCACTAGAGCTAGTACATTCGGATGTGTGTAGACCATTCAACGCACAAACTAGAGGTGGTTATGAGTACTTTGTTACTTTTATTGATGATTACTTAAGATATGATTTCATTTACCTAATGCAAAGAAAGTTTGAAACTTTTGGAAAGTTTTGGAATTTTGAGCAGAAGTTGAAAAACAATTAGGTAAATCACTGAAAACACTGATCAGATTGAGGTGGAGAATACCTTGATATAGAATTCAAGGATTACCTTATGGAGCATGGAATTGTTTCATAGCTCACAGCTTCGAGAACTCCACAGCAAAATGGTGTTGCAGAAAGGAGGAACCTTACATTGTTAGATATGATTAGATCAATGATTAGTTATTCTCACTACCATATCATTTTGGGGATACGCCTTACAGACGACAATGAATATTTTGAATGTTGTACCATCTAAATCTGTATCCAAAACATCCTTAGAGATGTGGAATAGGCAAAAACTGAGTTTATGTCATTTTTGCATATGGGGGTGTCCAGTTCATGTTCTTAAGGACAAATCTGGGAAGCTAGAACTAGGAACAGAAGTGTGTCTATTCGTTGGCTACCCAAAGGGTACTAGAGAATGTTGTTTTATAGTCCACAAGAAAAGAAGGTGTTTGTGTCGATAAATGCCACTTTTCTTGAAAATGATTATATACATAAATTCAAACCTCAGAGTAAAGTTGTACTCGAAGAGTTGCTCAAAGATCATATTACCACTCCATCAACAAGAGTTGTTGAAATTAGGGAAGAAGAAACCACAACTCCTAGTCAGAATATTATGGTGCCTAGATATAGTGGGAGGGTTATCAGAACCCCAGACTGCTATAGACAGGATAGCGAAACAAATGTTATGGTAGCTAATACCAACAATGATGATCCATCATCATACCGGCATGTGATGGATGATCCTGATAAGGACAAATGGCTAGAAGCCATGAACCAAGAAATGGAGTCTATGTACTCCAATACTGTCTGAAAACTTATAGATCCACCTAAAGATGTCAGGCCCATTGGATGTAAATGGATCTTCAAAAAGAAAAGAGGAGCGGATGGAAAGGTATAGACCTTCAAAGCTAGACTTGTGGCAAAGGGTTATACCCAAAAGGAGGGAGTTGATTATGAAGATACTTTCCCCTCAGTTGCCATGTTAAAGTCCATCCGCATTCTCTTATCCATAGCTACATGTTTTGACTACGAAATATGGTAGATGGATGTCAAGATAGCCTTTCTGAATGGCTATCTAGAGGAGTCCATATATATAAACAACTAGAGGGGTTCATTATTAAAGATCAGGAGCAGAAAGTCTGTAAGCTTAATAGATCCATCTATGGACTCAAACAAGCCTCATGTCTTGGAACATTAGGTTTGATGAAACTATCAAAACCTATGGCTTCGAGCAAAATGTTGATGAACCCTGTGTATATAAGAGCATTGATGAAAAAAGTGTAGTTTTCTTAGTACTTTATGTAGATAATATCTTACTCATTGAAAATGATGTGAAAATATTATCTAACATAAAGAGATGGATGGCCAAACAATTCCAAATGAAATATTTGGGAGAGGCGAGTTATGTTCTTGGTATCCAGATCATTAGGGATAGGAAGAACAAACTCCTAGCTCTGTCTCAGGCATCTTATATCCATTAAGTGCTAGCTCATTTTTCGATGCAAAATTTTAAAAAGGGTCTTCTTCCGACCCAATATGGAATTATTCTCTCTAAAGAACAGTGTCCTAAGATACCACAAGAAGAAGAGGACATGAGACAGATTTCATATGTATCGGCAATTGGAAGTCTAATGTATGCTATGCTATGCACTAGACCAGACATTTGCTATGCAGTGGGAGTTGTTAGTCGGTTTCAATCAAACCCTGGGATAGAGCACTGGGTGGCAGAAAAGCACATTCTCAAGTATCTTCAGAGAATGAGAAATTATATGTTTGTATATTCAGGTGGAGAGCTGAACCCCTTAGGATACACTAATTCTGATTTTCAATCAGATAAAGATTCTCGAAGGTCGATATCTGGATTAGTGTTTACACTTGATGGTGCAGCAGTTGTTTGGAGAAGTATCAAACAATATAGCATTGCAGATTCTACTATGGAAGCTGAGTATATAGCAGCTTGTGAAGCAGCTAAAAAATCGGTTTGGCTTAAAAAGTTCTATACTGACTTGGAAGTTATTCTAGGAATGGATATGTCATTGACATTATTCTGTGTTAATAGTGATGTTGTGGCTAATTTAAGAGAACCTAGAAGCCATAAAAGGGGCAAGCATATCGAGAGGAAATACCATCTCATCAGAGATCATGCATCGAGGTGATGTTAATGTTATGAACATAGCATCGTAACAAAATCTAGCTAATCTGTTCACCAAGACGCTGCCTGAGAAAATGTTCAACAAACATCTTATGGGAATGGGATTAAAAGATATGGCACATCTGCTTTAGGGCAAGTGGAAGATTGTTAAAAAATGCCCTTGAAATTAGATGTATTTATACTTTTTAATTTTTTAAATTAATAAAAGAAGCATTTTTCTTTAATCTTGCCTCGTTTATATGAAAGATGAATGTTTATATGAAAATCCAAAATATATTATGAGGCTGTAATTTTAGTATATATATAAAAAAGGATTAAAATTATAGCTAATATATTTAAACATGTCTGTGATTGATAGAAGTAAGGATCTTCTATTGCTAATCACTAATATGATCCATGAACATTCTGAATATGATAATCTTATCCAGATTATTGTGTAGAGACACTTAGTGGAGGTATTATTATATAATAAGATTATATAGGACTTGGACCAACATAATTTGAATCTTTATTTAAGACCGTTATAAAGAAATCAATTTATATCAATCATATGTAAATCAACCTTAATCCTGATTTAATCAGAGACTCCTTGATTATGCTATTGGATCTTTTAATTTATTTGTTAAAGCTTATTTGATGTTGGGCCCAATACTTATTTCTTGGAGGTTTAATAACACATTGGGCTGGGAATGTGATTTAAAGATATGGAATCCATGGCTTTTGAAAAGAAGCTTAAAATTAGTTTCGTTAAGTGTTGATTATGTGGCTAAATAGTTATGCGCACAATTTATGGTCCGGTCATAAATTAACTATTTAATTAGTGAATCAATGGTACTTAAGGAATAAGAGAAAATTAGAGAGGTATAACGGTTATTTCACCTAGCTCTAATTATGAACTAATTATGGAGGGTTGAATTACATGTAATGATTATATCAGTGGATGACTCAAGTTTTCAAGTAAAATTAATTTCAAGAGTTTTTAGTGGAATAACTTCGAGATTAATAAACTGAATAAATAATTAAAGAGTTTTAATTGAGTTTATTCAAGTTTATTGAGCTTTAAATTATGGGTCCATGGTCCCATACCGTCTTAGGTTAATCGCATCGAATACTCTTGGATTAAATAATTAATGTGATTAATTTTTTTTTTACATTAAATAATTATTGAAACTTTATAATAAAGAGTTTATTATAAAGATAAATAATCAATTTGATTGATTATTTTTCTCACATTTATTTTGGTACATAAATTAGTTATTGGATAAAATAAAATTGTGTTTAAACACATTATTCATATAATAATTGATATGAATGGTTGTACATAAGTGTTATGAAACATCACACAAGAGAATTTTGCTCTTATAAGTGGCACATATTATGAGTTGATGAAGAGAGAGAAATTTTATTTTTTGATAATTTGATAATATGATTATTAAGAATATTGAAAATAAAATAATAAATTTGATTTATTAGATATTTAAAATTAATAATATCTGAAATTATTAAATGAGATTTGATAATTTAGATATTTTTATATTTAATTTAGATATTATTTATAAATTAGTTGCAAATAAGAAAATAACTTTTTCTTGATATGATCAAGGAGTTGACGTACATGTGAGAATTATTCCCATGCGGTCAAAATAGTTGTAACAAATAAACGTTATCTACATCAAATGTTGTAATAGATAAACGTTATCTACATCAAATATTGTAATAGATAAACGTTATCTAAATTAAATATTGTAATAGATAAACGTTATCTAAATTAAATGTTGTAACAGATAAATTTTCTAAATTAAATTAATTTAAAAATATTTTTTTATTCACCTAGAGTCTATAAATATGGCATAAGATGGACTTTCAGATGGAAGGAAAAATGAAAGAAAAGTTGCTTTCCTTTTTTCTCTCTTATTTTATGTAAATCAAGAGTGAGCCCTCTCTCATAATTCGATACCGATCTTGAGAAAGATGAGGAAGGCTCTAGTTTTGTTTTAATTTTGCAGATATTTTATGAAGTACCTTGGCCCATAAACTCTACTATGAGATTCTTTATCCATAGCTTCGAATCCGATAGTAGGGCGCATCTGTTCCTTCGAGACCTCAACATATCGGTATTTTTATGTTAAAAAAATATATATATTTTTTTCTTTTTATATGACAATATTATTTTATGCATATTAAACGATCCGCATGCTTCCGCTACACATATATATATATATATATATATATATATTTTTTTTGCTAACAACTGGTATCAGAGCGGTCATGCACTAATATTAATATTGTCATAATGTTGATATGTGATAATTTGACATGTTTTATAATATTTGATATTAGGCATGCATTATGGATGGGTATGTATAAATATTTGATATTTGGTATGCATAAATATTTGATGTTTGGTATGTATAAATATTTGATATATGGTATGCATAAATATTTGATATTTGGTATGCATAAATATTTGATATTTGGTATTTATTTTTACCATGAACTGTTTGCTTAAAAGTTGAGCATGGGATATAGATCCCAAGAATTGTGAGCGTGAGATTTATCATGTTCTTGATTTTTATCGTGTTCAACCAGGGGTGATCCAAGAGGTAGGCTACTGGTAGTACCTCAGATCTCTTTCCCAATGGATGTATGGTAGGGATATTAGAATGCACAGCAAGGGAGGCTACTGGTAGTACCTTGGTGCCTTTGACCCAACAACCTACGAAGAGCATAATAGGCTGCTAAAAAATATTTATGATTTAATTAATTACCATATTGGAAATTAATTTTTGAAGCCAAAAGGATCTGCGATTTGTACGTAAATTAATTACGTCAAAATCCAAACTGGTTGGTGTTGTACGTGAAGAAAATCATTAAAAATCACAATATTGTCTGGGATAAATCCCAAACTTTTTTTGAAGCAAATTGGGCCTAAGCCCACTCCAAATAGTTTGGCTATAAGATGGCCCACGATCATTAAAATAAAATAATTTATTTGATGAGTTAATTTTATCATGCCATATAGAAATTAGAAATATCCATCCTATGCATCATAAAACTATTGATTAGGACTATTTGACTAATCATGATTATGCCTATTTATAGGGTCTTAGTTAATGAACAAAAAAATATTATTATAATTCTAAATATATTTAAAAGGTTATTTAAATGGGTGGTTTGGAATTATAATATTAAGAATTTGATTATTAAATAAAGTTATAAACCTAAAAATAATCTTAGGTTAAGTTAATATATGATATTAATTTAATAATGAGATTATTAAATCTAAGACTAATCTATTTAATTTCATAAATAAAGAATATGATTCTTTATATAGAAATCAATTTCAAAAGTTAATATTTGATATTAAATTTTAATAATATGATTATTAAAATTTTTTGATATTAATTTCTAAAAAGATAATAGTTATCTTAAAATATTTACAAGATTTGATTATTGAGAGAATTAAATTCATAGATTAAATCTAGATGAGATGACAATATTTAAATGTTATTGAATTTAATTCATAAAGATAAATATTATATTTAAATAATAAAATATTATCCCACTTTAATAATGAGTAATTAATAAATTTGTTGGTCTCCACCATTGGTTTAGTACCGTGAGAGTTGAACGGCGCCTCGAGGCGCTTTGAATTCGTTTCCCTATGAGTGGTGTCCGTTCAATTCAATAACAAGGCTAGATCTCTTAGGATAGAATTTTAGATGTATTTCAAGCCTGACCTACCCTACGGCGGCATTCTTGGTTATGTCTAGAAATTTGAAATGATGGGTCTTACTCATAAAGATATGAAATCAAATGTGTTGATGATTATATCTTTGACCAAACCTTTTCAAATTCGGTAGTTAATAAGTATGGAAAAGAGTTATTTGAGAAACATACTTATTAATGAGAAGAGTCTCGGTTTAACTAAGTGTGCAAGCTGACCTACCCTACGGTGGTTGACTTGTACATGGCTAGCTGAATTATCGAGGGAATAGAATATGGATTTTTTTTTATTTTTCCTAAATTGTTCAATTTTTTTTGAAATCTCTATTTCAAAAACATATAAACATTCATCTTGACTAATTTTTTAGAAAATGGATTTGAACAATCCCATTACTTCTCAGCTTTCTAAACACCCTAACTAAAAAAAAACTATCAAATGAAAATCTGATCTTGACAACTTTTTGACTATTGAGAACATCAAATTTGGTATCACTAAGCTAACTCTTACTGCTGATCCTAATGTTAGAGAATATTATGACAATTAGCAAGTTGCCACCAACCAAATGAAAGAGAAGAAAAATAGTAAATGTAATTTACTTGTACTTGAAGCTTATCTAGTTGAGGTTGATACCTCCTCCTGGATAATTGATTCAGGCGATAAATCATGTTTGTTCTTCTATGCAACTTCTTAGTTCTTTGAGAGAGCTTTCTGATGGTGAGTTGACAATGAGGGTTGGCAATGGGGCTACGGTATCGGCCAAGGCAGTTGGAACATCCATCTTTCGTTTGGAGAGAAATTTCTTATTCTGAATAATGTTTATTTCATTCCAAACTTTTCTAGAAATTTGATTTCAGTTTCTAAACTTCATGAACAATGTTATGGAATTTCATTTAATGGAAATGTTATTTTAGTTTCAAGAAATGGTCTTGAAATTTCATGGATGTTTAGTCGATGGGTTATATGTTTTATCGCCTTATGAAAATGTTTCTTACAATACCGAACTATTTAAAGTAGCTAATCCTAAGTCTAATAAAAGACAAAAGGTATTAAGCAGTGATAATGAAACATATTTCTGGTACCTTAGGCTTAGTCACATTAACCTTGATAGGATAAACAGACTTGTGAAAGATGGTCCTCTAAGAGAGCTAAGTGTTGGCACTCTTCCTATCTGTGAGTCCTGTTTAGAAGGTAAAATGACCAAAAGACCTTTTTCTGCAAAGGGCCAAAGGGCTAATGAACCACTAGAGCTAGTATATTGGATGTGTGTGGACCATTCAACGTACAAGCTAGAGGTGGTTATGAGTACTTTGTTACTTTTATTGATGATTACTCAAGATATGGTTTCGTTTACCTAATGAAAAGAAAGTCTGAAACTTTTGAAAGTTTTGGAAATTTCGAGCGGAATTTGAAAAACAATTAGGTAAATCACTGAAAACACTGTGATAGATTGAGATGGAGAATACCTTGATATAGAATTCAAGATTACCTTATTGAGCATGAAATTGTTTCACAGCTCACAGCTCTGAGAACTCCACAGCAAAATGGTGTTGCAGAAAGGAGAACCTTACATTGTTAGATATGATTAGATCAATGATTAGTTATTCCTCACTACCGATATCATTTTGGGGATACGCCTTACAGACGGCAATGAATTTTGAATGTTGTACCATCTAAATCTGTATCCAAAACACCCTTAGAGATATGGAATGGGCAAAAACTGAGTTTATGTCATTTTCGCATATGGGGGTGTCCAGTTCATGTTCTTAAGGGCAAATCTGGGAAGCTAGAACCACGA
Organism: Calamus simplicifolius; assembly: GCA_900491605.1. Classification (NCBI taxonomy): domain Eukaryota; kingdom Viridiplantae; phylum Streptophyta; class Magnoliopsida; order Arecales; family Arecaceae; genus Calamus; species Calamus simplicifolius. Next base: position 282,380 of record UESW01004965.1, on the reverse strand, counting down.
ACAGAAGTGTGTCTATTCGTTGGCTACCCAAAGGGCACTAGAGGAGGTTTGTTTTATAGTCCAAAAGAAAAAAAGGTGTTTGTGTCGACAAATGCCACTTTTCTTGAAAATGATTATATACATAAATTCAAACCTCGGAGTAAAGTTGTACTCGAAGAGTTGCTCAAAGATCAGATTACCACTCCATCAACAAGAGTTGTTGAAATTAGGGAAGAAGAAACCATAGCTCCTAGTCAGAATATTATGGTGCCTAGACGTAGTGGGAGGGTTATCAGAACCAAAGCCCTGCTATAGAAAGAATAGCAAAGCAAATGTTGTGGTAGCCGATACCAACGATGATGATCCATCATCATACCAGCATGTGATGGATGATCCTAATAAGGACAAATGGCTAGAAGCCATGAACAAGAAATGAGTCTATGTACTCCAATACTGTCTGGAAACTTATAGATCCACCTGAAGATGTCAGGCCCATTGGATGTAAATGGATCTTCAAGAAGAAAAGAGGAGCGGATGGGAAGGTATAAACCTTCAAAACTAGACTTGTGGCAAAGGGTTATACCCAAAAGGAGGGAGTTGATTATGAAGAAACTTTCTCCCTAGTTGCCATGTTAAAGTCCATCCGCATTCTCTTATCCATAGCTACATGTTTTGACTATGAAATATGGTGATGGACGTCAAGACAGCCTTTCTGAAAGGCTATCTAGAGGAGTCCATATATATGGAACAATCAGAGGGGTTCATTGTTAAAGATCAAGAGCAGAAAGTCTGTAAGCTTAATAGATCCATCTATGGACTCAAACAAGCCTCCAGGTCTTGGAACATTAGGTTTGATGAAACTATCAAAACTATGGCTTCGAGCAAAATGTTGATGAACCTTGTGTATACAAGCTTATTAATGAAAAAAGTGTAGTTTTCTTAGTACTTTATATAGATGATATCTTACTCATTGGAATGATGTGAAAATATTATCTAACGTAAAGAGATGGCTGGCCGAATAATTCCAAATGAAAGATTTGGGAGAGGCGAGTTATGTTCTTGGTATCCAGATCATTAGGGATAGGAAGAACAAACTCCTAGCACTGTCTCAGGCATCTTATATCGATAAAGTGCTGGCTCATTTTTGATGCAAAATTTCAAAAAGGATCTTCTTCGACCCGACATGGAATTGTTCTCTCTAAAGAACAGTGTCCTAAGACACTACCAGAAGAAGAGGACATGAGATGGATTCCATATGCATCGGCAGTTGGAAGTCTAATGTATGCTATGCTATGCACTAGACCAGACATCTGCTATGCAGTGAAAGTTGTTAGTCGATTCCAATCAAACCCTAGGATAGAGCACTAGGTGGTAGTAAAGCACATTCTCAAGTATCTTCGGAGAACGAGAAATTATATGCTTGTGTATTCAGGTGGAGACCTGAACCCCTTAGGATACACTGATTCTAATTTTTAATCAGATAAAGATTTTTGAAGGTCAACATCTAGATCAGTGTTTACATTTGGTGGTGCAGCAGTTGTTTGGAGAAGTATCAAACAATCTAGCATTGTTGATTCTACCATGGAAGCTGAGTACATAAAGGCTTGTGAAACAGCTAAAGAATCGGTTTGGCTTAAAAAGTTCTATACTGACTTGGAAGTTGTTCCAAGAATGGATATGCCATTGACATTATTTTGTTTTAATAACGGTGCTATGGCTAATTCAAGAGAACCCAGAAGCCATAAAAGGGGCAAGCATATCGAGAGAAAATACCATCTCATCAGAGAGGTCTTGCATCGAGGTGATGTCAATTATGAAGATAGCATCGGAACAAAATCTGGCTGATCCGTTCACCAAGACACTGCCTGAGAAAATGTTCAACAAACATCTTATGGGAATGGGATTAAAAGACATGCCACTTCTGATTTAGGGCAAGTGGGAGATTGTTAGGAACAGTGTCCTTGAAATCAAATGTATTTATACTTTTTGATTTTTTGAATTAATAAAAGAAGCATTTTTCTTCAATCTTACCTTGTTTATATGAAAGGTGAATGTTTATATGAAAATCCAAAATATATTATGAGGCTGTAATTTTAGTATAATGTATACAAGAGGATTGAAATTACAGCTGATATATTTAAACATGTTTGTGATTGATAGAAGTAAGGATCTTCTATCGCTAATCACTAATATGGTCCATGAACATTCTGAATGTGACAATCTCATCCGGATTGTTGTGTAGAGATACTTAGTGGAGGTATTATATATAATAAGATTATATAAGACTTGGACCGACATAATTTCAATCTTTATTTAAGACTGTTATAAAGAATTCAATTTATGTCACAAGATGATCATATGTAAATCAACCTTAATCCTGATTTAATCACAGACTCCTTGATTGTGCTATTGGATCTTTTGATTTGTTTGTTAAAGCTCATTTGATGTTGGACCCAATACTTACATCTTGGAGGTTTAATAACACATTGGGCTGGGAATATGATTTAAAGATATAAAATCCATGGCTTTTGAAAAGAAGCTTAAAATTAGTTTCTTTAAGTGTTGATTATGTGGCTAAACAGTTATGCGAGCAATTTATGATTCGATCATAAATTAACTGTTTAACTAGTGGATCAATGGTACTTAAGGAATAAGAGAAAATTAGAGTATAACAGTTATTTCACCTAGCTCTAATTATGAACTAATTATAAGGGTTGAATTACATGTAATGATTATATAGGACGACTTAAGTTTTCAAGTAAAATTAATCTGTAATTTTCAAGAGTGCAGTCTCGAGTTTTTTGTGAAATAACTTCAAGATTAATAAACTAAATAAATAATAAAAGAGTTTTAATTGAGTTTATTCAAGTTTATTGAAACTTGAAATTATGGGTCCATGGTCCCCACACCGTCATAGGTTAATCGCATCGAATACTTTTGGATTGAATAATTAATGTGATTAATTATTTATTTTGTTCAAATAAAATATTTATTAAAACTTTATAATAAAGAGTTTATTATGAAGATAAATAATCAATTTGATTGATTATTTTTTTTACATTTATTTTGGTACAATAAATTAGTTATTGGATAAAATAAAAATATGTTTAGACACATTATTCATATAATAATTGATATGAATGGTTGTACATGAGTGTTATAAAATATTACACAAGAGGATTTTGCCCTTATAAGTGGTGCATATTATGAGTTGATGAAGAGAGAGAAATTTATTTTTTGATAATTTGATAATATGATTATTGAGAATATTAAAAATAAAATAATAAATTTGATTTATTAGATATTTGTAATTAATAATATCTAAAATTATTAAATAAGATTTGATAATTTAGATATTATATTTAATTTAGATATTATTTATAAATTAGTTGCAAATAAGAAAATAACTTTTTCTTGATATGATTAAGGAGTTGACGTACATGTGAGAATTTTCCCATGTGGTCAAAATAGGTTGTAACAAATAAACGTTATCTATATCAAATGTTGTAACAGATAAATGTTATCTACATCAATGTTGTAACGGATAAACGTTGTATAAATTAAATGTTGTAATAGATAAACGTTATCTAAATTAAATATTGTAACAAATAAATGTTATCTAAATTAAATTAGTTTAAAATTATTTTTTTTTTGATTCACCTAGAGCCTATAAATATGGCATAAGGTGGACTTTCAGATGGAAAGAAAAAACAAAAGAAAAGTTTCTTTCCTTCTTTTTCTCTCTTATTTATGTGCACCATAGTTGTGAAATATATAGAAAATTAAGAGTGAGGCCACTCTCATAATTTGATACCGATCTTGAAAAAGGCAAGAAAGGCTCTGGTTTTTTTTAATTTTGTAGGTATTTTATGAAGTAGCTTGGTCTGTAAACTCTACCGTGGGATTCTTCATCCATAGCTTCAAATCTGGTAGTAGGGCACGTCTATTCCTTCGAGACCTCAACATATCAGTATGTTTTTATGTTTAAAAAATTATATGATAATTTTCCTTTTCATATGATAATATTAATTTTATGCATGTTAAACAATCCGCATCCTTCCGCTACACACACACACACACACACACACACACACACACACATATATATATATATATATATATATATATATATTTTTTTTGAATACCAATAACTGGTATCAGAGCGGTCATGCATTAATATTAATTTTGTCATGATGTTGATATATTATAATTTGATATGTTTTATAATATTTGATATTAGTCATGCATGTTATGGATGGGTATGTATAAATATTTGATATTTGGTATGCATAAATATTTGATATTTGGTATATAAATATTTGATATATGGTATGCATAAATATTTGATATTTGGTATATAAATATTTGATATATGGTATGATATTTGATATTTGGTATTTATTTTTACTGAAATGTTTGCTTAAAAGTTGAGCATGGGATATAGATCCCAAGAATTGTGGGCGTGGGATTTATCATGTTCTTGGTTTCTATCATATTCAACCTAGGGATGATGAGGGTACTGGTAGTACCTCGGATCTCTTTTCCAATGGACGTACGGTAGGAATATTAGGGATGCACCGAAAGGGAGGCTACTGGTAATACCTTGTTGCGTTTGACCCAACTACCTACGATTCGGAGAGCATAATAGGCTGCTAAGAAATATTTATAATTTAATTAATTACCACATTAGGAATTAATTTTTGAAACCAAAAGGATCTGCGATTTGATCATAGATTTTATCACGTCAAAATCCAAACTGGTTAGTGTTGTACGTGAAGAAAATCATTATAAAAATCCCAAATGATTTGGACAAATCCCAAACTTGTTTCTGAAGCAAATTGGGCCTAAGCCCACTCCAAATAGTTTGGCCATAAGATGGCCCATGATCATTAAAATAAAATAATTTATTTGATGAGTTAATTTTATCATGCCATATAGAAATTAGAAATACCCATCCTATGCATCATAAAACTATTGATTAGGACTATTTGACTAATCATGATTATGCCTATTTATTGGGTCTTAGTTAATGAACAAAGATAATATTATTATAATTCTAAATATATTTAAAAGGGTATTTAAATGGATGGTTTGGAATTATAATATTAAGAATTTGATTCTTAAATAAAGTTATAAAATTAAAAATAGTCTTAGGTTAAGTTAATATGATATTAATTTAATAATGAGATTATTAAATCTAAGACTAATCTATTTAATTTCATAAATAACAAGAATATGATTCTTTATATTGAAATCAATTTCAAAAGTTAATATGTGATATTAAAATTTAATAATATGATTATTAAAATTTTTTAAAATTAATTTCTAAAAAGATAATAGTTATCTTAAAATATTTACAAGAATTCGATTCTTGAAAGAATTAAATTCATAGATTAAATCTATATGAGATGATAAGATTTAAATGTTATTGAATTTAATTCATAAAGATAAAATGTTATCTTTAAATAATAAAATAAAAACCCACTTAATAATGAGTAATTAATAAATTTGTTGGTCTCCACCATTGGTTTAGCACCGTGAGAGTTGAACGATGCCTCGAGGCGCTTTGATTCCATCCCCCTTTGGGTGGTGTCCGTTTAATTCAATAACAAGGCTAGATCTCTTAGGATAGAATTTTTAGATGTATTTCAAGCCTGACCTATCCTACGGTGGCATACTGGGTTAAGTCTAGAAATTTAAAATGGTGGGTCTTACTCATAAAGATATAAGATCAAATGTGTTGATTATATCTTTGATCGAACCTTTTCAAATTCGGTAGTTAATAAGTGTGGAAATAAGAGTTATTTGATAAACATATTTATTAATCGAGAAGAGTTTTGGTTTAACTAAGTATGCAAGCTAACCTACCCTACGGCGGCAGACTTGTACAGGGCTAGTTGAATTATCGAGGGAATAGAATATGAGTTTTCCTTGTATTTTCCCTAAATTGTTCAATTATTTTTTAATATCTCTATTCCAAAAACTTATAAACATTCATCTTGACTAATTTTTTAGAAAATGGCTTTGAACAATCCCATTACTTCTCAGCTTTCTAACAACACCCTAACTAAAGAAAACTATCCCAAATGGAAATCTGATCTTGACAACTTTTTGACAATCGAGAACATCAAATTTGGTATCACTGAGCCAACTCTTACTACTGATCATAATGTTAGAACATTATGACAAGTGGTAAGTTACACCAACCAAACGAAAGAAAAGAAAAATAGTAAATATAATTTACTTGTACTTGAAGCTTGTCTAGTTGAGGTTGATACCTCCTTCTGGATAATTGATTCAGGCACGACAAATCATGTTTGTTCTTCTATGCAACTCCTTAGTTCTTCGAGAGAGCTTTCTGATGGTGAGTTGACAATGAGGGTTGACAATGGGGCTATGGTATCGGCCAAGGCAATTGAAACAGCCCGTCTTTCGTTTGGAGAAAAAATTCTTATTCTAAATAAATTTATTTCATTCCAAACTTTTCTAGAAATTTGATTTCAGTTTCTAAACTTCATGAACAATGTTATGAAATTTCATTTAATGGAAATGTTATTTTAGTTTCGAGAAATGGTTTTGAAATTTATCATGGATGTTTAGTCGATAGGTTATATATTTTATCGCCTTATAAAAATGTTTCTTACAATACTGAACTATTTAAAGTAGCTAATCCTAAGTCTAACAAAAGACAAAAGGTAATAAACAGTGATAATGAAACATATCTCTAGTGCCTTAGGCTTGGTCACATTAATCTTGATAGGATAAACATACATGTGAAGGATTGTCCTCTAAGAGAGCTAAGTGTTGGCACTCTTTCTGTCTGAGTCCTATTTAGAAGGTAAAATGATCAAAAGATCTTTCTCTGCAAAGGGCCAAAGGGCTAATGAACCACTAGAGCTAGTACATTCGGATGTGTGTGGACCATTCAATGTACAAGCTAGAGACAGTTATGAGTACTTTATCACTTTTATTGATGATTACTCAATATATGGTTTCATTTACCTAATGCAAAGAAAGTCTGAAACTTTTGAAAAGTTTCAGGAATTTTGAGCAAAAGTTGAAAAATAATTAGGTAAATCACTAAAAACACTATGTTCAGATTGAGGTGAAGAATACCTTGATATAGAATTCAAGGATTACCTTATTTAGCATGGAATTATTTCACAGCTCACAGCTCCAAGATCTCCATAGCAAAATTATGTTGCAGAAAGGAGGAATCGAACATTGTTAGATATGATTAGATCAATGATTAGTTATTCCTCACCATCGATATCATTTTGGGGATATGCCTTACAGATGGCAATGCATATTTTGAATGTTGTAACATCTAAATCTGTACCCAAGACACTCTTAGAGATGTGGAATGGGCAAAAACTGAGTTTACGTTATTTTCGCATATGGAGGTGTCCAATTCATGCTCTTAAGGGCAAATCTGGGAAGCTAGAATCACAAACAAAAGTTTGTCTATTCGTTGGCTACCCAAAGGGCACTAGAGGTTTGTTTTATAGTCCACAAGAAAAGGTGTTTATGTTAAAAAATACTACTTTTCTTAAAATGATTATATACATAAATTCAAACCTGGAGTAAAGTTGTACTCGAAGAGTTGCTCAAAGATCAAATTACCACTCTATCAACAAGAGTTGTTTAAATTAGGGAAGAAGAAACCACGGCTCCTAATCAGAATATTATAGTGCCTAGACGTAGTGGGAGGGTTATCAGAATCCCAGCCCGCTATAGACAGGATAGCGAAGCAAATGTTGTGGTAGCTGATACCAACGATGATGATCCATCATTATACTAGCATATGATGGATGATCCTGATAAGGACAAATGGCTAGAAGCCATGAACCAAGAAATGGAGTCTATGTACTCCAATACTGTCTGAAAACTTATAGATCCACCTGAAGAGGTCAGGCCCATTGGATGTAAATGGATCTTTAAGAAAAAAGAGGGATAGGAAGGTATAGACCTTCAAAGCTAGACTTGTGGCAAAGGGTTATACCCAAAAGGAGGGAGTTGATTATAGACTTTCTCCCCAGTTGCCATGTTAAAGTCCATCCGCATTCTCTTATCCATAGCTGTATGTTTTGACTACAAAATGTGGCAGATGGACATCAACACAGCCTTTCTGAATGGCTATCTAGAGTATATATATATGAAACAACCAGAGGGGTTCATTGTTAAAGATCAGGAGCAGAAAGTTTGTAAGCTTAATAGATCCATCTATGGACTCAAACAAGCCTCTAGGTCTTGGAACATTAGGTTTGATGAATCTATCAAAACCTATGGCTTCGAGCAAAATATTGATGAACCTTGTGTATACAAGCTCAATAATGAAAAAAGTATAGTTTTCTTAGTGCTTTATATAGATGATATCTTACTCATTGGAAATGATGTGAAAATATTATCTAACGTAAAGAGATGGCTGGCCGAACAATTCCAAATGAAAGATTTGAGAGAGGTGAGTTACGTTCTTGGTATCCAGATCATTAGGTATAGGAAGAACAAACTTCTAGCACTGTCTTAGGCATCTTATATCGATAAAGTGCTGGCTCATTTTTTGATGCAAAATTTCAAAAGGGTCTTCTTCCGATCCGACATGAAATTGTTCTCTCTAAAGAACAGTGTCCTAAGACACCACAAGAAGAAGAGGACATGAAACAGATTTCATATGCATCGGCAATTGGAAGTCTAATGTATGCTATGCTATGCACTAGACCAGACATCTGCTATACAATGAGAGTTGTTAGTCGGTTCCAATCAAACCCTGGGATAGAGCATTAGGTGGCAGTAAAGCACATTCTCAAGTATATTCGAAGAACGAGAAATTATATGCTTGTGTATTCAGGTGGAGACCTGAACCCCTTAGGATAACTGATTCTGATTTTCAATCAGATAAAGATTCTCAAAAGTCGACATCTGGATCAATGTTTACACTTGGTGGTGCAGCAGCTATTTGAAGAAGTATCAAATAATCTAGCATTGCTGATTCTACCATGAAAGCTGAGTACATAGCGGCTTGTGAAGCAGCTAAAGAATCGGTTTGGCTTAAAAAGTTCTATACTGACTTGGAAGTTAATCCAGGAATGGATATGCCATTGATATTATTTTGTGTAATAGGTGTTGTGGCTAATTCAAGAGAACCCAGAAGCCATCAAAGGGGCAAGCATATCAAGAGAAAATGCCATCTCATCAGAGAGATTGTGCATCGAGGTGATGTCAATGTTATGAAGATAGTATCAGAATAAAATCTGGTTGATCCGTTCACCAAGACGCTGCCTAAGAAAATGTTCAACAAACATCTTATGGGAATGGGATTAAAAGATATATCACATCTGCTTTAGGGCAAGTGAGAGATTGTTAGGAAAGTTCCCTTGAAATTAGATGTATTTATACTTTTTGATTTTCTGAATTAATAAAAGAAGCATTTTTCTTCAATCTTGCCTCGTTTATATGAAAGATGAATGTTTATATGAAAATCCAAAATATATTATGAGGTTGTAATTTTAGTATAATGTATACAAGAGGATTAAAATTACAGCAAATATATTTAAACATGTCCGTGATTGATAGAAGGATTCTATCGCTAATCACTAATACGATCCATGAACATTCTGAATGTGATAATCTTATCCTGATTATTGTGTAGAGACACTTAGTGGATGTATTATATATAATAAGATTATATAGGACTTGGATCGATATAATTTGAATCTTTATTTAAGACCGTTATAAAGAATTCAATTTATGTTACAAGATGATCATATGTAAATCAACCTTAATCCTGATTTAATCACAGACTCCTTGATTGTGCTATTAGATCATTTGATTTGTTTGTTAAAGCTCATTTGATGTTGGGCCCAATACTTACATCTTGGAGGTTTAATAACACATTGGGCTGGGAATGTAATTTAAAGATATGGAATCCATAGCTTTTGAAAGAAGCTTAAAATTAGTTTCCTTAAGTATGTGGCTAAATAGTTATGCGCGCAATTTATGATCCAATCATAAATTAACTGTTTAACTAGTAAATCAATGGTACTTAACGAATAAGAGAAAATTATAGGGGTATAACGGTTATTTCACCTTGCTATAATTATGAACTAATTATGGAGGGTTGAAATTATATCGACTCAAGTTTACAAGTAAAATTAATCTATAATTTTCAAGAGTGCAGTTTTGAGTTTTTAGCGGAATAACTTTGAGATAAATAAACTGAATAAATAATTAAAGAGTTTTAATTGAGTTTATTCAAGTTTATTGGAGCTTAAAATTATGGGTCCATGGTCCCACACCATCTTAGTTAATCGCATCGAATACTCTTGGATTGAATAATTAATGTGATTAATTATTATTTTTATTAAATAAATATTTATTAAAACTTTATAATAAAAAAGTTTATTATGAAGATAAATAATCAATTTGATTGATTATTTTTCTCACATTTATTTGGTACAATAAATTAGTTATTGAACAAAATAAAAATATATTTAGACACATTATTCATATAATAATTGATATGAATGGTTGTACATAAGTGTTATGAAACATTACACAAGAGAATTTTTCTCTTGTAAGTGACATATTATGAGTTGATGAAAAAGAAAAATTTTATTTTTTGATAATTTGATAATGTGATTATTGAGAATATTAAAAATAAAATAATAAATTTAATTTATTAGACATTTAAAATTAATAATATTTAAAATTATTAAATGAGATTTGATAATTTAGATATTATTATATTTAATTTAGATATTATTTATAAATTAGTTGTAAATAAGAAAATAACTTTATCTACATCAAATATTTTAATAGATAAACGTTATCTACATCAAATGTTGTAACAGATAAACGTTATCTAAATTAAATATTGTAACAGTTAAATATTATCTAAATTAAATAAATAACAGATAAACATTATCTAAATTAAATATTATAACAGATAAACGTTATCTAAATTAAATTAATTTAAAAAAACTTTTTTTTTCGATTCACCTAGAGCCTATAAATATGGCATAAGGTGGACTTTAAGATGGAAAGAAAAAATGAAAGAAAGTTTTTTTCCTCCTTTTTCTCTTTTTTATTTTATGAGCTCTAGAGTTGTAAGAAATATAGAAAATCAAGAGTGAGCCCACTCTCATAATTCGATACCGATCCTGAGAAAGACGAGGAAGGCTCTGGTTTCATTTTAATTTTATAGGTATTTTATAAAGTACCTTTTTTAATTTTACAGATATTTTATAAAGTACCTTGGCCGTAAACTCTACCGTGGGATTCTTCATCCATAGCTTCGAATCCAGCAGTAAGATGTGTCTATTGCTTCGAGACCTCAACATATCGGTATGTTTTTATGTTTAGAAAAATTATATGATAATTTTTTTTTTCATATGATAATATTAATTTTATGCATGTTAAACGATTCGCATGCTTCCACTACACATATATATGATGATATATATATACATATATAATTTTTTTGAATACCAACATATCTTTGATCCAATTCTCATGTGAATCATCATTGGAGGGCGAGGGCGCTTAGTGGAAAAGATTAGATAATCGGCTTTCTTCTTTCTTCACAAGTATCAAGGTTTGTTCCTCTACATATATGTTACATTTCATGACTAATTAATTGTTATAATCAAGGGGTCTTAGATTTAAGGTTTTGGTTGATTAAGGTTTTAAGGTTATATTTTTTTTTTTTGAAATTCAACCTTCCTCTGCATGATCGGAACCCAACATTAGTATTAGAGCCACCTTGATTTATTCAATTAGTGGTCTATAATATATTGATTACATGAATAATTATGTTATGGTTCTAGCATGATTTGTTTTATTATGTAGAGTTATAAATATCGTATATTTTCTTTTTCCTTAAGCTTAAAATTTCTTGCATTAGAACACACCTCCTAAGCCACTTAAGGATGAGACTATAAAGTTAGATTTTGTATAGTGAAAGTACGAGAATTTATATCGATGAGTGTTTAATCTCATATCAGATATATATTGAAAAGATAATAGTAAAGAAATTAAAGTAATAGATTTTTGACTTATAGGAGTCATACTTCCAAGTTACGAAAAATTATTTAGGTGTGACCGATGATTGTTTTAGCACAAACAAAAGGTGGAACAAATTAAGCAGAGAAAAGAGGTTGATTAGTTCATGAGTCCGTGATTACTATAAAAATTGCTATTATAATCCTAAGGAATCTTCTCATTATAGTGTTAATATTTTGATTATTGTTAAAACATATTCACAAAGGTTGTATGATTAGTAAAATAAAAAATATAAATTTATATTTTTATTTTTACAATATCAAATTTAAATTATAAAATTTTATTTTTAAATTAAAAATTAAGATAAGATAATAGAATATATGTATTAGGTTAAATTATTTTTGAATTTTAAAAATAATTGTTTTGAAATTGTACATTAAGAAATAGATGAAATATTGTCATGTCTTTTAAAATAATAAAATATAATCGAAATGAAATAAATTTTTTTATAATAGAGGTGTTGTTACTATAGAAATTGATACCGTAGTCCTAAGAAAGCTTATTACTATAGGGTTTATCTTAACTAATATTTTTATTTCATATAATATAAAAGAATAAGAGCCAATTTTTGAACTTTTTCATTATTTATCATATTTTTTTATACTTTTTATATTCAAATAGCTAAATATAATTTATTATTTCAATACTATTTAAATATATATATATTTATAATATATATAATATTTTAAAAGATAGAATTAAAAATAAATATATAAGAGAAATGATAAGAGTAGCCCCAATTGAAGATAAAATAAGAGAATCAATTAGGTAACGTAAACCATTAGATGCCCTAGTTAAAAAGAGTGATCTAGACTTAAACTAACATAGGCAAAAATAATTAAAAATATATAATCATTTGTAATTTAAATATCAACTTGATCATGAATAAAGCATATTCATTTAGCCGACCCCATGTAGTTGGAAAACGGCTTAGATGAGTTGAGTATATATATTCTTAGGTGAGTTGGGCCAGTTCTATTTCTTCTGAGCATAGAATTCTTTGTTTATCGGAGATATCTCTTTTTTATATAATAAAACGAAGAAATAGAAAAAGAAAATAAAAGAGTCAAAGTTAAGATATAAAAAATGAACTATTTGTCATTATAAAATGCAAACCAAAAAAAGAAAACAAAAGCTAAATGTTTTATAAGATAAAAGGAAAAAGGAAAAAAAATGAAAAATGAAAAATGAAAAGTTATCTCACTAATGAAAGTAAAAAAAATGCCAAATGTTAGTTGAAATTTTAAAAAAATTATGGCTCATTGTAAAATAAAAGAAAAAAATAAAAAAATAAAAATGGTCAAGCGTTATGTAATGAAGGTGAAAAATGATAAAAAATGAAAAATAGAGAAACATTTGATATAAAATAAAAGCAAAAAAAAAAAAAAGTTAAAAAATAAAAAAGAAGAGAGAGTAGGTATTTTTAAAAACAATCTTAAATAAAAAAAGATCAATATATATAGTCCATGATAATTAATTTGAGACGAAGACTACATAGCCCCAACCATATATAGGCCTTATGGCAAAACTTATGGAAACATCAAACTCGAATGATCCGCAGACTGCTACAATGGTGCTAAGCAAAACCATCCATAAGGAGTAGTCTTTGCATGAAGATGTCTCTTTTGGATCGATGAGAGGTTCTGTAACATCAATCTCTTCATTAATTATGCTCTCCAAATCTTTGCGATGAGCCATGATTCCTTCTTCACTCGCCGCTCTCTCTCTCTCTCTCTCTATTCCTCTATCTGTTTGGATCCAAAAACAGAAGGATAAGATCTCTCTCTTCCTCTTCCTCTATCTGTTTGGATCCAAAAACAGAAGGATAAGAGCTAGGGGAAGGAGGAGGCGGGGATGAAGGAAGAAACAACCCTCTGGCTACAAAAAGGGGGGAAAGGTGATATCAGGGGGAAGAAGGTAGGATAAAGGGGAAAGAAATAAAACTTTTACTTGGCAGATGGCAACACGTATAGCCTCCCAAGAGTCTCCCTATTTATATGAGAGCTTGGGAGAAGCAAACCCAAACAAAATACCGGAAGTGAGTAACAAAAATATCGGCCAGCTGCGAACTTGATAAGGATGCCAGGATACATTGATTTGCTGTTATAACAATTAGATAATGCATGCGGAACTGTTGAGAAAAACGGTAACAAGGCGATCGAGTCAGCAATGACGTGGAAGAGCGGCAAAAAAGAAATATAATCAGGAAGTATATGAAAACTTTTTAAAACTTGTTATTTTACTGCATCAATGTTAGACCAACGAGTGATGCACGCATATCCTCCCGAAAACCATTAAGCGGCCAAAAATATCTCTTGATTGCATTAATTGATCAGAGTAGATGCCTCATAGATTCAGAATATGCCTACCTAGAAATTAATTGACCGCGGATGTGAGTTTTAAAAAATGTTTTTGATTAAAATGAAAATAGGTCAAGTCATGTGTGGACCTTAATCAATTCATTCATTAATATCTTCTTGAAAAGGCTTGAAACTAATCTAAATATTTCGATTACAAATGTCAAATATGGTTCCTCTTTCAATCACAAATTAGCACTCTCCACAACTCTTTAGTCCAATCACTACTCTACTTTAGGAAGCCTCTTTAAAGAACAATGTGAATTCAATCTTTCTACACCACTCTGCCCTATGCATACATAGATCTTGCTGTAGAATCCTCAAGGCTCTAATCAAATAAGAGATACTAAGACGAAGCAGTGAAAAGGAATACTATATCCTACATGACATGCATTTCCTAGTAATGATAGATTTTTGGTTGATTAAATCCAATCAGGTGAGAGATATTGAGACGAGGTAAAGAAAAAGAATGCTAGCTTCTCCATACTGACTGGTGATAGATTTTTTGGTTGATGAAATCTTAATTAGTTGTTGTTCATTGTTGTTTGAAACTATACTTCATAGTTGTGAAAGAGTTATTCAGTTTTCTTTTTCTTTCAGGGCAAAAATTAATTAGTACAAATTGCAAACCATCAATTTTCATGCCTTCTTTAGTATTAATTTTATTTGATTAGGACAAGAGCTTTTCCATGCAAAATTCATAAACTCAAGGAGGGAGAAGTCTTTGAAATTTTGCAATAGATGAAAACCTTTCTTGCAATCTTTTTAAATTTTAATTCATGTTCATTATTTCTAATTTTTTGTCTTTGATTTACATTTATTTTCACATCTCTTTTTCTTATTTTAAATCTCTTCATTTTGATTTCGTTGAGATTTTTTGAACTTTAGTCTTGTAATGATTTCATATTTTAATCTCTTTTATTTTATGGCATATTTTTTTTATTAATTTTATATAATTTATAATTAATCCATATTTTATTTTTATATTATTTATATATTTTTATAATTAATCCATATTTTACTTTTTTATTATTTATTTTCCTTTATTTAATTTTATATTATCATATTCATTTGTTATTCTAGTTAATGTTATTTAATTTCATTTTTTGCAATTTTAAACTATTTTTATTGTTTAGATACTCGTTTCAATATTTTGATTATTTTAGTTTTCTTAAATGGGCATTGCATGTGCATATTTGCTAGGTTTTAGAAATAGAAAAATAAAATTATAATGACAACAACAATGAATAACACTATCATAGTGGTGTTAGTGGTAAACGTAACATTGGCATGGCCGGGGAAGTGACAGTAGTGATAAAGGAGCAATAATGGTTATGATTTTGTGATGAAGGTGATAGCAACAATTATAGAATTTACAATAGCAATAGTGTGACGAAGGTGGTGTCAACTAAAATGAAAATATTATTATAGTGGAGGCAATAACAAAGTAACAGTAGCATTGATGGTAATAGTTAGCAATCGATGGTATTATAGTGAAGATAATGACAATGATATGTACTGATAGTGATGGTGTTGATTATGATGATAAAAGTATAGTTTTATTTTTGAAAGTATTAAAAATAAATATTTTTAATTTTATTTTTTTAGAAATAATGAAAATAAATTTTAAAAATAAAAATAGAAACTATATCACCAAATTTTTGTCTTTATTTTTAGTTTTATTTTAAAATAGAAAATAAGAAATAAAACACTACATTTGGAAGCAAAATAAAATATCTTTAATAGTCGAGTTGAATGAAATAATTTTGAGAAAAGTGAGGCTTAAATTATTCCTCTATTTTATAGGAGTAAGTAATTTTAGGGTCAAGTAAGGTAAATAGTGTAAGAGAATAAAAAAAATAAAGCATTTACAATGTACTAATTTTTCTGAACTACTAAACTAGCCCATTAGAAAAGCAATTTATTCCATATATTCATATCTGTTTGTTGAAAAGAAGTGAAATAAGCGGATTGAATAACTTTTATTCCACCATATTTTGCTTCCAAATGTAGCCTCAATATTTTACTCTAAATTAATGCTTCATATGCGTGAAAATTTTCTTTTATCACACGTCATGAGAGGATATTGCCGTAATTTACTGATTAAGTTGAATGGTGAGTTGTGAAGCCAAAAGTATGCCAAGCTATAGAATATTTCATGTGTTATAACTCACCTTCCCTCTAGGCGCAGGTAAGGATTACTTGCTTTCATTTTTAACAAAATAATATAATAGATTCAGTTAATTCAAATGCTTGTGGGAGACAAAAATCATGGGTGAAAAGCATCAAGATTGTCTTAAACAATATATATATATATATATATTCTAAAATGAGTATGCTATCCAATATGATTCAAAATGAGATTACAATTGCAATGGAAAGGGAAGATTTTCATAACCTTCACTCCTCAATGATTGCAATTAGGAAGAATTGTGCATTACACTCTAAAAGGCATATTCTCGAAGGTTTAATCTCAGCAACCAACTTTTTTAGGGAAAAAAATAGGTGTTAGTGAAATATTAATAGTGGTATAGACAAAAATCTTCAAGATCTCACTTATATAAGGTACACAAAAAGGTGTTTTGAAAGCTTGAAGAAAGTAGAATGCAGGTGCTATCAAAGCATAATTTTAGAGTACACAAGCAGTACTAAAGAATTCAAACAAAAAAATTAAACTAATTAGTATTCTCAAAATAAAAATCAAAAGAAAATTTGCTCTCAAGAAAGATTCACGTATCAATTCTACCTAGAATACTAGTGTCAATGGCTTGCTAGAGCTGAGGGGATTTCTTGAATAGATCACAGTGTAACTTATTATCATGATGTAGTGATCAATGAATGACTTAAATTAAGAATGGTAGTAAATCGATTAGATCAAGCCTAGAGAGTATTAAGCTAGGACCATAATGTATGAAACATTAGCTCTACCTAGTTTGACCAAACACCGGGTTAGACCCTTGGACACATATTTGATCCATTTAAAGTTTAGGTCAAACAATTTGACCCATAACTAAATGAAGTGAAACAACACAAGTCTATTTGACCCTCCTAAAGTATATATTATTTTTTATATTTGTATAGATAAATTTTAATGTTATTACCAAGCTAGGCGATACTAAAGATTTTAGGATGGTTCATTATCATCATCATTGATGTTGTCATTGTGATCATTGTCGAGCCTTCTATTATTAAATAAGGGCTTGGGTATAAAGCATAACTATTAGGTACAACTTGGTCAGAAAAAAAGTAAGAGCTTGGGATAAGTCTTTAGTTTTTCAAACAACTTTTGAAAAATATACATGACCAAAGAATATTTGTGCTAGTCAAACTTTCTTATTCTACAAATAACTATTTTAAGAAAATTTATTATAACATTTAAGCATAAAATCATTGTTTATGCCCATCTTTTTCTCTATTGGACAACAATACCTTATGCAAAGCTATTCTAGAATTTACAGCCAAATAAAAAGTAGAAACATTTGTGGCATCAATATTTAAGAGGCATAACTAGTCATATTCCACCTTATCTTATTTGGAACCAAATACAAGAAAGCAACCTAGAAGGATATGGTAAATTTCATGATTGATGTCTTGACATCAAAACTTTAAAAATTAGTGTTTAAATTTTTGTTTTAGGGTAAATTTAGACAAACAATATACTTGTCATGAAAACCGTATGGCCTATTGCCATTAGCACCAAAATTGTAGCAGCTTAAGATCATGCAAGCAAAGAACAAATCTTATATTTATCAAGACTTGCTAAGAGACTAAACAAAGATGCAAGGCAAAAAAAATTGACATAAGGAACCATGTTTATTCAGAGGAACAACTAAGCCAGGGAGTTAAATGAAATATGATCTTAAAAATAATAAATAAATATATAAGGTTAATGGAAATAATGTACCTGTAGGAGAGGTAACTTCTACGTAAATAATCTTTATTACAAGAAATCTTCATGTTTGAAACAAATAACATTCTTAGGATATATCCCATACCATTCATACCTAATATATGGATCATCCAAGTGACCACTTCATGATATGAGTGCTTCAAATTGAGGAGTCATTACCAATGGAGGAGGTCACTAACATAGTGTGTCTCTAATATTAGGCAAGATGGTATGGTACATATCCTAAGGAATGTTGGAAGTAGATCTTAATGTCATTGTCAATCGCTCTAGTTTCATCTTTCGATTATTGCAACAAACATTTCAAAGACTTGCTTTTATAAACACTTCAAATGTCTATAGAATATTCTAGATAGATTCATATTGTCGAGATATCTTTTAAGATATAATGAATTAAATGATAAGGTGTGACGATGGAAAGTCCAAGATATGCTTGGATGTCTCCATAAACACAAATTTAAAACCTTGCCATTACTTCATAGGTTCATATTTTGCATGATGTATATCTATTTCTTATAATCTGAAACATTAAAACCCATCAAATTCATCAACAATGGAGAATACAAATTATAAATAGATTAAGATCGTGGTTCATTGTCTCAGTATCAAGAGACATACTGATAAAATTCTAACATAGTATCAATACTTTTGGTATGGTATGGTTCAATGTGATATGATATAATATGTCTGGTATGGTATGATATGCCTAGTATGATGGCATATCGATCGGTACAACATATCATGGTTGAGATTGACCCAAAGCTTATATGAGAGGCTTGACTTTATTTTCCATTGTTCTAGGTTTAGACCATATGGAGATGATTAACTTTTCTAGCCTAAAAATTGCTTTAATAAGGATTATTTAATTTTGATCTTCCTTTGTTCTATGACAGAAAATTTCTTGTCACCAAAATGTCGTAGAAGTTGAGCTAAGACGGAAGAGCCTTCTAACCCAATATAGAGAGTGTGCCATGTTATAAGTGATTGCAAGCTTCCTTCTACCATAATAATATTAGAGATAATGCATGAGGAATTGCATTATAGATAACCTAATAATTTATAGAACATATGTGCCAAGGCATCATAAGTCTATTGTTTGCCACCTAGGTGCCCAAAAGAGCAAGCAACATGTTTATTTTTGAACAACTATGACCTTGATATTATAAAGCATCAAATAATTACTGATCCAATAGCAATTAAACACAAAGTTGTTAGATATATTAATATATTTAGGGAAACTAAAATCCATTCTTGGAACACAGATATTTGATTACACTTGATATTACAAGAAATCATACACTTTTAAGGATACTATTCAAAAGAAAAACCTAGAATAGGCCTTATGATGTAAAATTAGGCATGTAAAACCTTATGGTCAACCTTCGGATTTTGTATATTAGAGCAATTGAATGGAATGGGTTCTAGTCAAAATTAAATTTAAATATTGAATCAAAATTAAAAATATGAGTAATTAAAATTTGGTGTCATGTTAGCATGGACCATTCAAATGGGTTCTAATTATATTAGATCCGAAAATCTCTTTCATAGCCTAACCTAACACATTCACCGTTGTTTTGACTATTAAAATATTTCAAAAAATAAAACTTAACAAAAGAAGTGAGTATGTTCTCCTTTTTTTTTCAAAAGAAGTGAGTGCTTAATTTAAAGAGTAAAGAATGAGAGATTTAGATGGAAAAAAATACAAATTTGAGAGTCAAGTCCTTGAAAATTTTGATGTGTCAAAAAAAAATCATGTGACTAACATTATAGACTAATTAAAATCTTGGTGTGCAATACGAAAAACCAAAGATGTGGGAAAAGTATGTTAAAGGTGACAAATGATGGAAACTTTAGGCTTCAATTGAGCATAAAAAATTTAGGCATCTCTCTCTGTTGGTGGAGGTCATGACTTTGATTTTGTACACTAAAATTTTTTGAGGAATTGAGACTAAAAGGAATGACAGCACTGACTGGATTCCAACATTGACTTTGCTTTCAAGAGAAGAGGGCACGGCATTAGCTGATGCTCATGTATGATGATTCGCATTTATCATACATAAAATTAATATCATCATATCAAAAAATTATTATATAATTTTTTTTACACATAAAATATAGAAGTATTGAGATCTTGAAGGAGATGCACCCTAATGCTGGATTTGAAGCTATGAGAGTTACAGGCCAAGGAGAAAGAGAAAGAGAAACTTTTCTTTTATTGTGTCACGTTTTTGAAAATCCATCTTATACCCTATTTATAGGCTCCAGATGAACCAAAAAAAAATATTTTATTTTATTTATTTTAAATTTATTTAATTTAGATAACATTTATTTGTTACAACTAATTTTGACCACATGAGGACAATCCTTTACACATGCACGTCAACCCCTTATTTTGACTAATTTATAAATAATATCTAAATTAAATATAATAATATCTAAATTATCAAATCTTATTTAATAAGTCTAGATATTATTAATTTTAAATATCTAATGTTAATTATAAATAATAAATCAAATTTATTATTCATTATTTTTAATTTTTAATAATCATATTATTAAAAAATATTAAAAAATTCTTCATAAATTTAAAATTATATAATAAAATTTATATAATTTTAAATTATCCACTGATATAATCATTACATGTAATTCAACCCTTCATAATTATTCATAATTAGAGCTAGATGAAATAACTATTTTACCCCTCTACTTATTAAAGAAAGCCATGGATTCCATATATGTAAGGCACATCCTAGCCAACGTGTTATTGAATCTCCAAAATGTAAGTATTGGGCCCAACATCAAATGGATTTGAACCAACAAATCATAAAGATCCAGTAACACATCAAGGAGTATGTGATTAAGTCAAGATTAAAGTCGATGTACATAAAATCATCTTGTGACATAAATTAAATTCTTTATAACGATACTTAAATAAATATTTAAATTATATCGGCTTAAATCTTATATAATCTTATTATATATAATACCTTCACTGAGTATCTCTACACAACAATCCAAATAAGGTTACATTCGTAATGTTTAGTTATTAGCGATAGAAGATCCATACTTTCATCCATCATGAATATGTTTAAATATATTAGCCATAATTTTAATCATTTTTATACATTATACTAAAATTACAGCCTCTTAACATATTTTAATTTTTATAAACATTCATCTTTTATATTAAAATATAAAACAGATATATATATATATATATATATATATATATATATATATATAAAAAATAAAAATACAAATATATTTGATTTCAAGATCATCATTCCTAATATCTCGTTGGATATCGTTTGTTAGCGATTCGATGGCATCCCATACCTCCTTTATGCTTCAAGTACCGAACCGTATCACAGAGAAAAAGGCTCTATCCTTTTTCATTGCCAACACTCAATTGCAGATTGCAAAGCTCTTGGTAGGGAATGAAGATCCTATTGATTCATCCTTGAGAATTGGGAGGGGTTAGCTGAAAATTCTCATCAACAGGTGTTAAGTCTCCTCTATAATGTTCCTGTTCAAATTATCTACAAACTTGAGGCTGAAATGTTGCAAATAATTTTAGAAACCAGCTCTCAAGCAGGAGGTGCAACATGTGTGACTCATGAGGACTTTATAGGAAGAGTCTATTGATGATTTGGTACCATGGGCATGGTTTCACAATATAAGTAAATGTGCATCAACTATCAAGTAGGAATATGGAAGAAACCAATAAATCAAATAATGATGACATCTATTTATCATATACCCATGTCTAGCTTCAACCTAATCCTCTGTTATTAAGGCAAGGAACAAGCCAAATCACTTTCATTTTTAACCGGCCAAAGCTTAAGAAAAACAAGTCTTATTCACTTGACCTAAGGGATTAAGTAGTATCCAAATCCTAGATTTGATTTCTATACAATATTGAGTTTGGATCTAAAAAATGTTTATTTGCCTTTAATCTGACCTGACTAATTACATAAATGATATATCTCAACATCAATCAGACTGGGTCGCAGCTAAAGAGTGAAGAATATAGTAGCCAAAGCATGGCAAATGTTGGTATTCAATATATATATATATATATATATGTGTAGCGGAAGCATGCGGATCTTTTAGCATGCATAAAATTAATATTGTCACATGAAAAAAAAAATTATCATATAATTTTCTAAACATAAAAACATACCGATATGTTGAGGTCTCGAAGGAACAGACACGCCCTACTATTCAAAGCTATGGATGAAGAATTTCATTGTAGAGTTTACGGGCTAAGGTACTTCATAAAATACATGCAATATTAAAATAAAACCAAAGCCTTCCTCACCTTTCTCAGAATCAGTATGAATTATGAGATTGGCTCACTCTTGATTTTCACATAAAATAAGAGAGAAAAGAAGGAAAGAAACTTTTCTTACATTTTTTTTTTTTTTTTTTGAAAGTCCATCTTATGCCATATTTATAGGCTCCTGTGAATCAAAAAAAAACTATTTTTAAATTAATTTAATTTAGATAATATTTATCTGTTACAATATTAATTTAGATGACATTTATCTGTTACAACATTTAATTTAGATAACATTTATTTGTTACAGCATTTGTTGTAGATAACGTTTATTTGTTACAACCTATTTTGACCGCATGGAATAATTCTCACATGTATGTCAACTCCTTGATCATATCAAGAAAAAAGTTATTTTCTTATTTGCAACTAATTTATAAATATATCTAAATTAAATATAATAATATCTAAATCATCAAATCTTATTTAATAATTTTAGATATTATTAATTTTAAATATAATAAATTAAATTTATTGTTTTATTTTTAATATTCTCAATAATCACATTATCAAAAAAAATTTCTCTCTCCATTAACTCATAATATGCGCCACTTACAAGAACAAAATTCTCTTATATGATGTTCCATAATAACACTTATGTGCAACCATTCATGTCAATTATTATATGAACAATGTGTCTAAACATATTTTTATTTTATCCAATAACTAATTTATTGTACCAAAATAAATGTGAGAAAAATAATCAATCAAATTGATTATTTATTTTCATGATAAACTCATTATTATAAAGTTTTAATAAATATTTTATTTAAAAATAAATAATTAATCACATTAATTATTCAATTCAAGAGTATTCGATGCGACTAACCAAGATGGTGTGGCAACCATGGACCCATAATTTCAAGCTTCAATAAACTTGTATAAACTCAATTAAAACTCTTTAATTATTTATTTGGTTTATTAATCTCGAAGTTATTCCACTAAAAACTCGAGACTGCACTCTTGAAAATTACATATTAATTTTACTTGAAAACTTAAGTCGTCCACTGATATAATCATTACATATAATTCAACCCTCCATAATTAATTCATAATTAGAGCTAGGTAAAATAACCATTATATCCCTCTAATTTTCTTATTTCTCAAGTAACATTGATTCACTAGTTAAACAATTAATTTATGATCGAATCATAAATTGCACGCATAACTATTTAGCCACATAATCAACACTTAAGGGAACTAATTTTAAGCTTCTTTTCAAAAGCCATGGATTCCATATCTTTAATGTGTTATTAAACCTCCAAGATGTAAGTATTGGGCCCAATATCAAATGAGTTTTAACAAAAAATCAAAAGATCCAATAGCACAATCAAGGAGTCTGTGATTAAATCAGGATTAAGGTTGATTTATACATGATCATCTTGTGACATAAATTGAATTCTTTATAATGGTCTTAAATAAAGATTTAAATTATGTCGGTCCAAGTCCTATATAATGTTATTATATATAATACCTCCATTAAGTGTCTCTACACAATAATTCGGATAAGATTGTCACATTCAGAATGTTCATAGACCGTATTAGTGATTAGCAATAGACGATCCTTACTTCTATCAATCACAAATATTTAAATATATTAGCTGTAATTTTAATCCTCTTGTATACATTATACTAAAATTACAGCCTCATAGTATATTTTGGATTTTCATATAAACATTCACCTTTCATATAAATGAGGCAAGATTGAAGAAAAATATTTTTTTATTAATTTAAAAAATTAAAAAGTATAAATATATCCGATTTCAAGGGCATTGTTCCTAACAATCTTCCACTTGCCCTAAAGCAGATGTGACATATCTTTTAATCCCATTCCCATAAGATGTTTGTTGAACGTCTTCTCAGGCAGCGTCTTTGTGAACGGATCAGTCAGATTTTGTTCCGATGCTATCTTCATAACATTGACATCACCTTGATGTACGATCTCTCTGATGAGATGGTATTTTCTTTCGATATGCTTGCCCCTTTTATGGCTTCTGGGTTCTCTTGAATTAGCCACAGCACCACTATTATCACAAAATAATGTCAATGGCATATCCATTTTGGAACAACTTCCAAGTCAGTATAGAACTTTTTAAGCCAAACTAATTCTTTAGCTGCTTCACAAGCTGCTATGTACTCAGCTTCCATAGTAGAATCAGTAATGCTAGATTGTTTGATACTTCTCCAAACAACTGTGCACCACCAAGTGTAAACACTGATTCAGATGTCGACCTTTGAGAATCTTTATCTGATTGAAAATCAAAATCAGTGTATCCTAAGGGGTTCAGGTCTCCACCTGAATACACAAGCATATAATTTCTAATTCTTCAAAGATACTTAAGAATGTGCTTTACTGCCACCCAGTGCTCTATCCCAGGGTTTGACTGGAACCGACTAACAACTTCCACTGCATAGCAGATGTCTGGTCTAGTGTAAAGCATAGCATACATTAGACTTTCAACTATCGATGCATATGGAATCCGTCTCATGTCCTCTTCTTCTTATGGTGTCTTAGGACACTGTTCTTTAGAGAGAACAATTCCATGTCGGGTTGGAAGAAGACCCTTCTTGTAAGTTTGCATCGAAAATTGAACCAGCACTTTATCGATATAAGATGCCTGATATAGTGCTAGGAGTTTGTTCTTC
Organism: Calamus simplicifolius; assembly: GCA_900491605.1. Classification (NCBI taxonomy): domain Eukaryota; kingdom Viridiplantae; phylum Streptophyta; class Magnoliopsida; order Arecales; family Arecaceae; genus Calamus; species Calamus simplicifolius. Next base: position 257,092 of record UESW01004965.1, on the reverse strand, counting down.
CAATTCCTAATTATCTGGATACCAAGAACATAACTCGCCTCTCCAAATCTTTTATTTGGAATTGTTCAGCCAGCCATCTCTTTATGTTAGATAATATTTTCACATCATTTCCAATGAGTAAGATATCATCTACATAAAGTACTAAGAAAACAATACTTTTTTCATTAATGAGCTTGTATACACAAGGTTCATCAATATTTTGCTTGAAGCCATATGTTTTGATAGTTTCATTAAACCTAATGTTCCAAGACCTGGAGGCTTGTTTCAGTCCATAGATGGATCTATTAAGTTTACAGACTTTTTGCTCCTGATCTTTAACAATGAACCCCTCTGGTTGTTTCATATATATGGACTCCTCTAGATAGCCATTCAAAAAGACTGTCTTGACATCCATCTGCCATATTTGTAATCAAAACATGCAGCTATGGATAAGAGAATGCGGATGGACTTTAACATGGAAACTAGGGAGAAAGTCTATAATCAACTCCCTCCTTTTGGGTATAATCCTTTGCCACAAGTCTAGCTTTGAAGGTCTCTACCTTTCCATCCGCTTCTCTTTTCTTCTTGAAGATCCATTTACATCCAATGTGTATGACTTCTTTAGGTGGATCTACAAGTTTTTAGATAGTATTGGAGTACATAGACTCCATTTCTTGGTTCATGGCTTCTAGCCATTTGTCCTTATTAGGATCATCCATCACATGCTAGTGTGATGATAGATCATCATAGTTGGTATCAGCTACCATAACATTTGCTTCGCTATCCTGTCTATAGCGGGCTGGGTTCTGATAACCCTTCCACTATGTCTAGGCACCATAATATCCTGACTAGGAGCTGTGGTTTCTTCTTTCCTAATTTCAACAACTCTTGTTGATAGAGTGGTAATCAGATCTTTGAGCAACTCTTCTTGTACAACTTTACTCCGAGATTTAAATTTATATATAATCATTTTCAAGAAAAGTAGCATTTGTCGACACAAACACCTTCTTTTCTTGTGGACTATAAAATAAACCTCCTCTAATGCCCTTTGGGTAGCCAACGAATAGACACACTTCTGTTCGTGGTTTTAGCTTTCCAGATTTGCCCTTAAGAACATGAACTGGACACCCCCATATGTGAAAATAACGTAAACTCGGTTTTGCCCGTTTCACATCTCTAAGGGTGTCTTAGATATAGATTTAGATGGTACAATATTCAAAATGTGCATTGCCATCTGTGAGGCATATCTCCAAAATGATATCGATAGTGAGGAATAACTAATCATTGATCTAATCATATCTAACAATGTCCAGTTTCTCCTTTCTGTAACACCATTTTGCTGTGGAGTTCTCGGAGCTATGAGCTGTGAAACAATTCCATGCTCAATAAGGTAATCCTTGAATTCCATATCAAGGTATTTTCCACCTCGATTTGATCGCAGTGTTTTCAGTGATTTACCTAATTATTTTTCAACTTATGCTCGAAATTTCTGAAACTTTCCAAAAGTCTTAGACTTTCTTTGCATTAGGTAAACGAAACATATCTTGAGTAATCATCAATGAAAGTGACAAAGTACTCATAACCACCTCTAACTTGTACATTGAATGGTCCATACACATCCGAATGTACTAGCTCTAGTGGTTCATTAGTCCTTTGGCCCTTTGCAAAGAAAGGTCTTTTGGTTATTTTACCTTGTAAATAGGACTCATAGACAGGAAGAGTGCCAATACTTAGCTCTCTCAGAGGATCATCATTCACAAGTCTGTTTATCCTTTCAAGGTTAATGTGACCAAGCCTAAGGTGTCAGGATATGTTTCATTATCACTGTTTATTACCTTTTGTCTTTTGTTAGACTTAGGATTAGCTACTTTAAATAGTTTGGTATTGTAAGAAATATTTTTATAAGGCGATAAAATATATAACCCATCGACTAAACATTCATGACAAATTTCAAGACCATTTCTTGAAACTGAAATAACATTTCTATTAAATGAAATTTTCATAACATTGTTCATAAAGTTTAGAAACTGAAATCAAATTTCTAGAAAAGTTTAGAATGAAATAAATATTATTCAGAATAAGAAATTTCTCTCCAAACGAAAGACGGGCTGTTCCAACTGCCTTGGCCGATACCGTAGCCCCATTGCCAACCCTCATTGTCAACTCACCATCAAAAAGCTCTCTCGAAGAACTAAGGAGTTGCATAGAAGAACAAACATGATTTGTTGCCCCCGAATCAATTATCCCGGAGGAGGTATCAACCTCAACTAGACAAGCTTCAAGTATAAGTAAATCACATTTACTATTTTTCTTCTCTTTCATTTGGTTGGTGGCAACTTGCCACTTGTCATAATGTTCTCTAACATTATATTAGTAAGAGTTGGCTCAGTGATACCAAATTTGATGTTCTCAACAGTCAAAAAGTTGTCAAGATCATATTTTCATTTGGGATAGTTTTCTTTAGTTAGGGTGTTGCTAGAAAGCTGAGAAGTAATGGGATTGTTCAAAGCCATTTTCTAAAAAAAAATAGTCAAGATAAATGTTTATAAGTTTTTGGAATAGAGATTTCAAAAAATAATTGAACAATTTAGAGAAAATACAAGAAAAACCCATATTCTATTCCCTCGATAATTCAACTAGCCATGTACAAGTCTGCCACCATAGGTAGGTCAGCTTGCATACTTAGTTAAACCGAGACTCTTCTCGATTAATAAGTATGTTTCTAAAATAACTCTTATTTCCATATTATTAATTATCGAATTTGACAAGGTTTGGTCAAAGATATAATCAACACATTTGATCTCATATCTTTATGAGTAAAACCCATCATTTCAAATTTCTAGACTTAACCCAAGCGTGCTGCCGTATGGGTAGGTCAGGCTTGAAATATATCTAAAAATTCTATCCTAAAGATCTAGCCTTGTTATTGAATTGAACGGACACCACCCATAGAGGGACGAAATCAAAGCGCCTCAAGGCACCGTTCAACTCTCACGGTGCTAAACCAATGATGAAACCAATAAATTTATTAATTACTCATTATTAAAATGAACTATTTTATTATATAAAGATAACCTTTTAACTTTGTTAATTAAATTCAATAACCTTTAAATCTTAAGATGTAGATTTAATCTATGAATTTAATTCTATCATGAATTTCAAGAATCGAATTCTTATTAATACTTTAAGATAACCATTATCTTTTAGAAATTAATATCAAAAGACTTTTACTTGGCAGATGGCAACACGTATAGCCTCCCAAGAGTCTCCCTATTTATATAAGAGCTTGGGAGAGGGGAACCCGAACAAAATATCGGAAGTGAGTAACAAAAATATCGGCCAACTGCGAACTTGATAAGGATGCCAGGATACATTGATTTGCTGCTATAACAATTAGATAATGCATGCGGAACTATTGAGAAAAATGGTAACAAGGCGATCGAGTCAGCAATGACGTGGAATAGCAGCAAAAAAGAAATATAATCAGGAAGTATATGAAAACTTTTTAAAACTTGTTATTTTACTGCATCAATGTTAGAACAACGATTGATGCATGCATATCCTCTCGAAAACCATTAAGCAGCCAAAAATATCTCTTGATTGCATTAATTGATCAGAGTAGATGCATCATAGATTCAGAATATGCCTACCTAGAAATTAATTGACCGCAGATGTGAGTTTTAAAAAATGTTTTTGATTAAAACGAAAATAGGTCAAGTCATGTGTGGACCCATGCCTCGACCAAATTACTATTGAATCCAATCATAATATTAATCAATTCATTCATTAAGATCTTCTTGAAAAGGCTTGAAACTAATCTAAATATTTTGATTACAAATGTCAAATATGGTTCCTCTTTTAATCACAAATTAGCACGCTCCACAACTCTTTAGTCCAATCACTACTCTACTTTAGAAAGCCTCTTTAAAGAATAATATGAATTCAATCTTTCTACACCACTCTGCCCTATGCATACATAGATCTTGCGGTAGAATCCTCAAGGATCTAATCAAATAAGAGATACTAAGATGAAGCAGTGGAAAGGAATACTATATCCTACATGACATGCAATTCCTAGTAATGATAGGTTTTTCGGTTGATTAAATCCAATCAGGTGAGAGATATTAAGACGATGTAAAGAAAAAGAATGCTAGCTCCACCATAATGACAGGTGATAGATTTTTTGGTTGATGAAATCTTAATTAGTTGTTGTTCATTGTTGTTTGAAACTATACTTCAAAGTTGTGAAAGAGTTATTCAGTTTTCTCTTTCTTTCAGGGAAAAAATGAATTAGTACAAATAGCAAACCATCAATTTTCATGCCTTTTTTAGTATTAATTTTATTTGATTAGGACAAGAGCTTTTCCATGCAAAATTCATAAACTCAAGGAGGGAGAAGTCTTTGAAATTTTGCAATAGATTAAAACCTTTCTTGCAATCTTTTTAAATTTTAATTCATGTTCATTATTTCTAATTTTTTGTCTTTGATTTACATTTATTTTCACATCTCTTTTCCTTATTTTAAATCTTTTCGTTTTGGTTTCGTTGAGATTTTTGAACTTTAGTCTTCTAATGATTTTATATTTTAATCTCTTTTATTTTTATGGCTTATTTTTTGTGTTAATTTTATATAATTTATAAGTAATCCATATTTTATTTTTCTATTATTTATATATTTTTATAATTAATCCATATTTTATTTTCTATTATTTAATTTCCTTTACTTAATTTTATATTATCAAATTCATTTGTTATTCTAGTTAATGTTCTTTAATTTCATTTTTTTTGCAATTTTAAACTATTTTTATTGTTTAGAAACTTGTTTCAATATTTTGATTATTTTAGTTTTCTTAAATGGGCATTGCATGTGCATATTTGCTAGGTTTTAGAAATAGAAAAATAAAATTAAAATGACAACAACAATGAAAATTATAAATATTTTTAGTTTTATTTTTTTAGAAATAATAAAAATAAATTTTAAAAATAAAAATAGAAACTATATCACCAAATTTTTGTCTTTATTTTTAGTTTTATTTTAAAATAGAAAATAAGAAATAAAACACTACATTTGGAAGCAAAATAAAATATCTTTAGTAGTCGAGTTGAATGAAATAATTTTGAGAAAAGTGAGGCTTAAATTATTTGTCTATTTTATAGGAGTAAGTAATTTTAGGGTCAAGTAAGGTAAATAGTGTAAGAGAATAAAAAAATAAAGCATTTACAAGGTACTAAGTTTTTTGAACTAAGCTAGCCCATTAGAAAAGCAATTTATTCCATATATTCATAACTGTTTGGTTGAAAAGAAGTGAAATAAGCGAATTGAATAACTTTTATTCCACCATATTGCTTCCAAATGTAACCTCAATATTTTACTCTAAATTAATGCTTCATATGCATGAAAAATTTCTTTTATCACCATATTTATTTTATCACATGTCATTGTCAATTGCTCTAGGTTTCATCTTTCGATTATTGCAACAAACATTTCGAAGACTTGCTTTTATAAACACTTCAAATGTCTATAGAATATTCTAGATAGATTCATATTGTCGAGCATATCTTTTAAGATATAATGAATTAAATGATAAGGTGTGATGATGGAAAGTCTCTGGTGTCTCCATAAACACAAATTTAAAACCTTGCCATTACTTCATAGGTTCATATTTTGCATGATGTATATCTATTTCTTATAATCTCAAACAATAAAACCCATCAAATTCATCAACAATGAGAATACAAATTATAAATAGATTAAGATCGTGGTTCATTGTCTCAGTATCAAGAGACATACTGATAAAATTCTAACATAGTATCAATACTTTTGGTATGGTATGATTCGGTGTGATATGGTATAATATGCCTAGTATGGTATGATATGCCTAGTATGATGGCATATCGATCGGTACAACATATCGTGGTTGAGATTGACCCAAAGCTTATATGAGAGGCTTGACTTTATTTTCTCATTGTTCTAGGTTTAGACCATATGGAGATGATTAACTTTTCTAGCCTAAAAATTGCTATAATAAGGATTATTTAATTTCGATCTTCCTTTGTTCTATGATAGAACATTTCTTGTCATCAAAATGTCGTAGAAGTTGAGCTAAGACGGAAGAGCCTTCTAACCCAATATAGAGAGTGTGCCATGTTATAAGTGATTGCAAGCTTCCTTCTACCATAATAATATTAGGAGATAATGCATGAGGCATTGAATTACAGATAACCTAATAATTTATAGAACATATGTGCCAAGGCATCATAAGTCTATTGTTTGCCACCTAGGTGCCCAAAAGAGCAAGCAACATGTTTATTTTTGAACAACTATGACCTTGATATTATAAAGCATCAAATAATTACTGATCCAATAGCAATTAAACACAAAGTTGTTAGATATATTAATATATTTAGGGAAACTAAAATCCATTCTTGGAACACAGATATTTGATTACACTTGATATTACAAGAAATCTTACACTTTTAAGGATACTATTCAAAAGAAAAACCTAGAATAGGCCTTATGATGTAAAATTAGGCATGTAAAACCTTATGGTCAAACCTTCGGATTTTGTATATTAAAGCAATTGATTGGAATGGGTTCTAATCAAAATTAAATTTAAATATTGAATCAAAATTAAAAATATGAGTAATTAAAATTTGGTGTCATGTTAGCGTGGACCATTCAAATGGGTTCTAATTATATTAGATCCAAAAATCTCTTTCATGGCCTAACCTAACACATTCACCTTTGTTTTGACTATTAAAATATTTCAAAAAATAAAACTTAACAAAAGAAGTGAGTATGTTCTCCTTTTTTTTCCAAAGTAGTGAGTGATTAATTTAAAGAGTAAAGAATGAGAGATTTAGATTGGGAAAAAATACAAATTTGAGAGTCAAGTCCTTGAAAATTTTGATGTGTCAAAAAAAAATCATGTGACTAACATTATAGACTAATTAAAATCTTGGTGTGCAATACGGAAAACCAAAGATGTGGGAAAACTATGCTAAAGGTGACAAATGACGGAAACTTTAGGCTTCAATTGAGCATAAAAAATTTAGGCATCTCTCTCTCTCTCTCTCTCTCTCTCTCTCTCTCTCTTGGTGGAGGTCGTGACTTTAATTTTGTAAAAAAATTTCGAGGACAATAGAGACTAAAAGGAATGACGGCACTGACTGGATTCCAACATTGACTTTGCTTTCAAGAGAAGAGGGCACAGCATTAGCTGATGCTCACATGTATGATGATTCGCATTTAGCATGGATAAAATTAATATCATCATATCAAATAAATTATTATATAATTTTTTTTACACATAAAACATACAAAAATATGAGATCTTGAAGGAGATGTGCCCTAATGCTGGATTTGAAGTTATGAGAGTTACAGGCCAAGGGAGAAAGAGAAAGAAAGAAACTTTTCTTTTATTGTGTCCTGTTCTTTGAAAATCCATCTTATATCCTATTTATAGGCTCCAGATGAACCAAAAAATTATTTTATTTTATTTTATTTTAAATTTATTTAATTTAGATAACATTTACCTGTTACAACTAATTTTGACCACATGAGGATAATCCTCTACACATGCACGTCAACCCTTTGTTTATAACTAATTACAAATAATATCTAAATTAAATATAATAATATCTAAATTATCAAATCTTAGTTAATAAGTTTAGATATTATTAATTTTAAATATCTAATGTTATTATAAATAATAAATCAAATTTATTATTTATTTATTTTTAATTTTTAATAATCATATTATTAAAAATATTAAAAATTAAAATTTAAAATTTAAAATTATATAATAAAAATATATAATTTTGAGTTATCCACTGATATAATCATTACATGTAATTCAATCCTCCGTAATTAATTCATAATTAGAGCTAGATGAAATAATTGTTTTACCCCTCTACTTATTAAAAAAGCCATGGATTCCATATCTGTAACGTGTTATTGAATCTCCAAAATGTAAGTATTGGGCCCAACATCAAATGGATTTGAACCAACAAATCATAAAGATCTAGTAACACATCAAGGAGTATGTGATTAAGTCAGGATTAAAGTCGATATACATAAAATCATCTTGTGACATAAATTAAATTCTTTATAACGATACTTAAATAAATATTCAAATTATGTTGTCTCAAATCTTATATAATCTTATGTTTAGTGATTAGCAATAGAAGATCCATACTTTCATCCATCATGAACATGTTTAAATATATTAGCCATAATTTTAATCATTTTTATACATTATACTAAAATTACAGCCTCATAATATATTTTAATTTTTATAAACATTCATCTTTTATATTAAAATATAAAATAGATAATATATATATATATATATAAACTAAAAATACAAATATATTTGATTTCAAGATCATCATTCCTAATATCTCGTTGAATTCTTTTATTAGCGAGTCGATGGCATCCCATACCTCCTTTATGCTTCACGTACCGAACCGTATTGCAGAAAAAGGCTCTATCCTTTTTCATTGCTAACACTCAGTTTCAGATTGCAAAGCCCTTGGTAGGGAATGAAGATCCTGTTGATTCATCCTTGAGAATTGGGAGGGGTTAGCTGAAAATTCTCAACAGATGTTAAGTCTCCTCTATAATGTTCCTGTTCAAATTATCTACAAACTTGAGGCTGAAATGTTGCAAATAATTTTTAGAAACCAGCTGCCAAGCAGGAGGTGCAACATGTGTGACTCATGAGGACTTTATTGGAAGAATTTATTGATGATTTGGTACCATGGGCGTGGTTTCACAATATAAGTAAATGTGCATCAACTATCAAGTAGGAATATGGAAGAAACCAATAAATCAAATAATGATGACATCTATTTATCATATACCCATGTCTAGCTTCAACCTAATCCTCTGTTATTAAGGCAAGGAACAAGCCAAATCACTCTCATTTTTAACCGGCCAAAGCTTAAGAAAAACAAGTCTTATTCACTTGACCTAAGGGATTAAGTAGTATCCAAATCCTAGATTTGATTTCTATACAATATTGAGTTTGGATCTAAAAAATGTTTATTTGCCTTTAATCTGACCTAACTAATTACATAAATGATATATCTCAACATCAATCAGACAGGGTCATAGCTAAAGACTGAAGAATATAGTAGCCATAGCATGGCAAACTCTCATTGCTTATTTATGTGTCTAATCTAATGTGCAAAAATTTAATAAACTTTGGAAGTTCTTGCTCTACTGAAAGCTGTTTTGGCCCCACAAATTTATATTTCTTGTGAAAGAACTCAAACAAAGGAGGTTTTGACTGACTGAGATTGAGGGCTAAGAAGGAACCGATCAAGGGGGCAGCCGAAGGGGGGAGCCGAGCAGCTAGGGGGCCAAGGGTCCAGGGGAAGCCGAGCAGCTAGGGGGCCAACGGGGGAGCTGGGGGGTCGAGGCGGCTGAGGATAAGGACGGGAGCCGTGGGAGTAAGATGGGGGCCAAGGGGGGTTGGAGGCCGAGGGGGAGCCAAGGGGGGCCGGGGCGGCCGAGGCCAAGAAGGAGAGCCAGGGTCGAGGGCTAAGGGGGGCCAACAAGAGGCCGGGGAGGAGAGCAGGGGGCAGCGAGGGGGGGGGGTAGAGGGCTGCGCGCCCTAGATTGGGAGCACGCCCTAGATTAGTGATGCGTACTAATAGGACGTCGCTAAAACCAAAAATTCTTGTAATATGCTAATGTGGCTAGTATCTAGATAGAGTACTTAAGGAACTTGAGATGAGCTTTAAAGTGCTGATGAAATAGTTGTCAAATTTTTAGCTGTAATCTAATATTTGTTCAGAGAAAACAAAAGTGGAGCACTTAATTTTATCTAAAAAATTAATCTGGCCATGAGACCCCAACGCATTCCAAACTCATTGCAATCCTCGTTTCAAATCTCTCTTCTTTATTCTTTATCAGTATATTGGAGGGAATGTTCATTTGTATCCACACAAACAAAAAAGTCCAACCGAATTTTTTTGTTGCCAAAAATGTCCATCCATGGAATTATATGGAATCAAGCATCTCTTCCAAAGTCCTACCTTTTGTTTCTGGTAGTACTTTGACAATAAACATAACACTAACATCACACAAGCAGAGAAGACCAAAAATGTTCATTAATGAGAATTCAGGGACGCTTCAATCTGTTCCAAAGTCTTGCCTTTTGTTTCGGGTACTGTCTTCGCAATAAATATAATAGATATCGCACAAGAAGCAAAGAAGACAAAAAAGGTACCTGAAAGCAAAACAAAATATCAAACAAATAAGTTGAGAAAATTTTAGATAAATTGCCATTCAAGACACAACATTGTGCCATTTAATGTAATGCTTTGAAATAATTTATAATGTCTTATTCCCCAACTAGTTTGAATCAAATAAATCATTGATGTTACATTATGTAAACTGCTAGCCAAAGTGATTTATTATTTCTTTTTCCTTATTATTTCTTTTTTCTTTGGAGGAAAGGAATGTTATATAAGATTCCTCAGGTTACATACGATTGAAAAAAAAGTAGTCAAATTATATCTAAAAAATTTACTATCTCTCTGATTGGAATGTTTGGTCTGTTGCTTCAAATCAGATAATTTGAAAATATTCAGTCATGGAGATATGACCTACCCTTCTATACTTGGATACTGATAAATTCTAAATTGCATCTTTTTTTTTGAGTGAAAAATTGCACTTGTAGTTACTAACAAAAAACCATAGGAAGCAAACCTACTAAGATACATGCAGATTTATTTAGCCATTGCTGGCTAAATATTAGATGCTAATTTCTTGCTTATATTTAAATGGCAAATATCATTGCTAAGATCTAATGCAAGATATGAATCATGATACATCAATCATTCAGTATATTCTTTGAGAAACAATGAAATAATATTAAGTATATTCATTCTTAGCATAACTCCACCAAAGCCGATCCCAAGGCCAATCCCAAGCTCAATAAAGAAGGAGGGTTGGGTTAGGTAGCTGACAGCCAACGTAAAACTCTGTCATATTCTTTAAACATGAATCTACTAAATCAAACTATGCAAATGGTTAGAACGTTTCAATTAAGAGACGCATTGCATCTGTCTCCGGATGTTATGAAAAATGGGTAAGGGGCACCCTTGAGCACCCGAATGCAGTGATAAGTGAGCAAGTGTTCCTACACTACGAATGAGTATGGGTAAAAAAATCAGTCCATGATAGTCAGCTTAGAGTAACAACTTGGAACATAGGAACACTAACAGGTAAAGCTATAAAGATAGTTAACACTATGATTAAGAGAAAAATAAATATAATATGCTTACAAGAAACTAAATAAACAAGTGAAAGATCTAGAGAAATAGAAAATATAGAATATAAATTATATTACATTATAAAATAAAAAAATAAAAATGGAGTAAAAATAATTATAGATAAAAATTTTAAGAAATATGTTGTTAAGATAACTAAAAAATGAGACTGGACTATATCACTAAAACTTATAATTAAGAATAATATAATTAACATAATTAGTGCATATGCATCACAAGAATGATTAGACCAATAAACTAAGACATAATTTTGAAAGATATAAATTAAGTAATGCAAGAAATATCATAAGAAAAAAGATATATATGGGATGAGATTTTAATGGATATGTAGAAAAATAGATGAATGGATATGAAACGGTGCATGAAGAATATGAATTTAGAGATAGGAATGAAGAAATATAAGCTTATTAGATTTTGCAATGGCATATGATCTAACAATAGCAAACACTTATTTCAAAAAGTAAAATAAATATTTAATAAGATTTAAAAGTGGATCTAATCAAAGTCAAATAAATTTTTTCTTAACAGAAAGGTAGATAAAATAATATGCAAAAACTATAAAATTATTTTAGAAGAAAGTTTAACTTTACAACATAGGATAATGGTAGCAAACAAATGGATAAAAATAAAATATAGAGTAAAACATAAATTATTAATCCAAAAAATAAATGATGGAATTGATGTTAGTAATAGTGCCCTAGGCCTATTGTATGGACATGGTATTTTGAATATTTATGAACATTTACTATTATCATAATTTGCATGTTTATTATATAATAATATCCTTGAATAATATTATGAATTATTCTAAATGTCCCTAATCGGTTATTGTGGGAATAACAATAAATTAAGATTAGTATGAAATTTGATTGATATTCATGGGATGAATATGTGTATGAGATACAAATCAAATTTATATGTATTTGTTGAGAACAAATATTGGACAAGACCCGCCTTGAGATTAATACATGGATCAAAGTCATAAGTTAATCTCTAGTAGTTGTGTCATTAAATCCTTAGACCTGAGATTGCCATAGTTCTCAACATGAGGAATATTATGTTTTGACATAATCAAACGTTGTCTTTAACCGGATGATTATAAAGATTATGATTGAACATAATAAGAATCATGTAGTGAGATGTGAGTGATTAAGATGGAATTTGTCCCTCTTATTATAAGAGAGATATCTCTGGGCCCCTCGATGATTGAGACTGAGAATGCATGGCCATGCTCAAATGAATTGATGGAGATCAATATCATTTGTTTAGTCAGTCTAATTGGGTTTCGAGAAATTAAAGATAGAGAGATATAAGGTTGACTTTATCCATGCCTTATATTCTATCAAGATATCATGTGACAAAAGGATTATGTTAATAGCTACTTTAAGGTTGTCTCGGAACATGAGCTTTTCATTTAACTTGGGTAGTCATAATGTCTTGCTAGAGGCCGCTTATGACTTGTAGGTTCAAAATGTGATTTAGGCCTACTGCCAACGTTAATTGAACCTATAGGGTCGCACACTAAGAACGGACAATAATGGTTACGATTTGTTACTCTCTATATAATTTAAAATGATGAGATTATTTTAAATTACAAATAATAATTAGTTGTCATTTAGATTCGAGTTTAATTTTGAGAAAATTTAAATTCGTAATTTAAATTGTGACAAGTAATTAAATTGTTACATTTTCTTATTGGATAAGGAAATAATCCATAAAGTTTTTTTTGGTTAAAAATATATATTCCTTATTTTGTAAGGAAAGGATTTAAATTGTTATTATTTAAAAGGAGTTTTAAATAAATATCAATTAAAATCTTAGTTAACCAAAATTCCTAGCAGGTAACGTCGATTGGGGCATTTGAAAGGTCACGTCGATTGGGGCTTTTGAAGCGTCATATCTTTTGCCTTAAAGATGAAAAAAAGAGAGTTGAAAAATGGGTTCATTTTTGTGAAAAATGGAATGGTTGAACTAGCATTCAAAACCATTTTGGTGTCCGTTCGTGTGTGGATACTTGTAGAGGGTGATCGTCTTTCTGAAAGGCAGCACCTTTGAAGATCCGAGAAAACCCAACACAAGAACAGAAGGATTACATACTGATTAAAAGGTAATAACAAAAGGTAATATTTTTGTTTATCCTTCTTTCGGTTTTTATGAAACGCATGTGATTCTTGGTGGGTTATAAATTTATTTTGTTTCCGCTGCAATTTTATTCCAATTAGATTGGGATTTTTCATTCCGTAACCCAACAGTGGTATCAGAGCCTCTTGCGTTTTCATAAAAATCGAAACTGCCATGTTTGATTGTATGTATGAGATGTATATGATCTTGGCATGGTTTGCGTTCTTGTATATATATATGATATTAGTGTTTGCACGAACGACATAGATAATAGGTTTTCTAAGGTGTTAATTGATGAATCTGTTTCCTGTAAGGATTCGTTAATATGATTAAAAATCCGAATGGGATATTGCAATTAAAGTGTTTAATATCTTGATATATGATTTCGGTGATGTCTTAATTAGATTAATACATGAACTGAATTCACATATCAATAAGGATTTATCAATTGCTGTTTATGGTGGTGCGGATGTGAGCCTTAAATTTATTGATGAGATCAATAAAATCAAATTTTAGGATGAAACTTTATTGTATCTCCAAATTTTAGGAACCGCAGTACTACCTAATCAGAGCGCCTTGTAAATTTAATTGGTTTTAAAAACACGCCTATTTTCTTTAATGCAATATGTATATGCTATATGATAACATGATATATTTTGCATGGTGTGTTGCTTTGCTTTGTATGGTGCATGGTATGGCCTTGTGACCAATATGATTGGCAGGTTTTTATTATTCTTTTACAAGGGTTGTAATTATCATATATGGCCTGCGTGCTATTTTGTTTCATTATAATTTTTCTTTTACTTTTAGTAGTATTTGTTTATTTATTGTAATAAAGCAAGAAGACAAAGCAAACCATTTAAAATCCTGCAATCCAACCATGGTGATAGAGGAGCTAGGTGTCTATGCACATGATGATGGTCAAGTAGACATTATGGTGTTGCTCATTATTACCTAGGATTGACCATTGATCTTCATATTGGCTTATGAAGATCAATCTTGATAAGGTCATACTATGACATGTTTATTATATACATGTATGAGATGCTATGTATGATGTTTCATAAGTATGTGATGCTATGTATGATATCAATGAGTATGTGATACTAAATGCATGATGAGATCTGTTAATCTATCTAGATCCCTCACATAAAATCTTAAGTTGACATGCCATCCATATTTGAACACTTGTCAAGGCTTTTATCACCTTAATGTGGGTTCTACCAAAGTAGAAGTACATTGGGTTACATTAGTGAGGCAAGATGGGTAATGGTGCTACCCATATGTTTAAAAATGGTTTAACTTAATTAGGTTATCAAAACGGTTTTGGGCCTAATGGCATGAGATGGGATTTAAACATGCCGAGACATATGATGTCATAATCCCATAAATTTCTAAGAGTTGCATGAGTTGCAATTGGTAAGAGTTACCTACCTAAAAAACTTAATTTTAAGCGTCATGCCAAAGCTGACTTAAAGTTGAGTATAAATATGGATCTTAGCTCACTAAATTAATATGATTTTATCATTGAGGGTTGTTAATTTAGTGGGAGTTTTTCATAATCAAAATACTTAACGAACTTTGCATTTATTGTAGATGGCCAACAATGATAACAATTCTACTATGTCACTGCGATCAATCCTTGCGAAGGACAAACTTACTGGGACTAATTTCCTTGACTGGTTTCGAAATTTGAGAATTGTTCTCAAACAAGAAAGGAAGCTTTATGTCCTGGATCAACCTCACCCTGAAGAACCAGCCGATAATGCTTCTAGAGCTGAAAAGAATGCTTATGAGAAGCATCATAATGACTCTATTGATGTTGCATGCTTGATGCTAGCTACCATGAGTTCTGAACTTCAGAAAGATTTGGAAAACATGGAAACTTATGATATGATTGTCAATCTAAAGGAAATGTTCCAGCAACAAGCAAGGCAAGAAAGGTATGATACTACCAAGGCATTGCACTCTTGTAAAATGGCTGAGGGTGCTTCAGTTAGCGCTCATGTGTTGAAAATGAAAGGCTATATTGAGCACCTTGATAGGCTTGGATTTCCAATGAGCCAAGAGTTGGCAACAGATTTGATCCTAAATTCACTTCCTGATAGT
Source organism: Calamus simplicifolius (assembly GCA_900491605.1). NCBI lineage: Eukaryota > Viridiplantae > Streptophyta > Magnoliopsida > Arecales > Arecaceae > Calamus > Calamus simplicifolius. Next base: position 241,579 of record UESW01004965.1, on the reverse strand, counting down.
TATGATCAGTTTATCATGAACTATAACATGAATGAAATGGACAAATCAATTTCTGAGCTGCATACGATGCTTAAAACTGCTGAACAGAATATTAAGTCCAAGCCTGGCCATATTCTGATGGTTCAAAAGGGAAAGGGCCTTATGAAGAAAAGAAAAGGAAAGGGTAAGGGAAGGGCTGGAAAGTCCAATGCTCAACCCAAGCCCAATCCTAAACCCAAGGCTAAAGCCCCAAAGGAGGGTGTCTGTTTCTTTTGCAATGAACCTGGTCATTGGAAGAGAAACTGCAAGCTGTATTTGGAGGATCTAAAGAAGAAGAAGAAGACTGGTGAGACCGGTTCTTCAGGTATTTATGTTATAGAGATTAATTTCTCTCCTTCTAGTTCCTGGGTATTAGATACTGGATGTGGATCTCACATTTGCACAAATGTGCAGGGGCTCAAAAGGAGTAGACAACTGAAGAAGGGCGAAGTTGATCTTCGAGTAGGCAATGGAGCAAAAGTTGCTGCTTTAGCTGTAGGAAGTTATGAACTTTCTTTGCCCAGTGGGCTTTTGTTAGTTTTGAACAATTGCTATTATGTTCCTACAATGTGTAGGAATATTATTTCAGTTTCTTGTTTGGATAATGATGGTTTTTCTTTTATTATTGAGAATAATAATTGCTCCATTTATCATAAAGACATGTTCTATGCAAATGCCGAATTACTAGATGGTCTTTATGTTTTGAATCTTCAAAAATCCAACAATTCTTCTGTCTATAACATAACTACTAAGAAAGTTAAGTCCAATGACTTAAATTCAACCTATCTTTGGCATTGTCGCCTTGGCCATATAAATGAGAAACGCATATCAAAACTCCATCAAGATGGACTTTTGAACTCATTTGATTTTGAATCATATGATACATGTGAATCTTGTCTATTGGGTAAGATGACAAAGGATCCCTTTACTGGACACAGTGAAAGGGCCAATGAATTATTGGGCCTAATACATACAGATGTATGTGGACCATTAAGTTCAGAAGCCATAGGAGGTTACAAGTACTTCATTACATTTACTGATGACTTCAGTAGATATGGTTATGTCTACTTGATGAGACACAAATCTGAATCATTTGAAATGTTTAAATCTTTTCAATATGAAGTACAAAACCAACTTGGCAAGACAATCAAGGCACTTCGATCTGATCGAGGTGGAGAATATTTGAGCCAAGATTTTTATGACCATCTTAGAAGTTGTGGAATCATTCCACAGCTAACTCCTCCTGGAACACCGCAATGGAATGGTGTGTCTGAAAGAAGGAATCGAACCTTATTAGATATGGTTCGATCTATGATGAGTCAGATCTTCCACTTACCTTTTGGGGTTATGCACTTGCCACAGCTGCGTTCACACTAAATCGAGTTCCAACCAAAGCGGTTGAAAAGACGCCATATGAGATGTGGAATGGTAAAAAGCCCAGTTTGTCTTTTCTTAAGATTTGGGGTTGTGAAGCTTATGTAAAACGTCAAGTTTCAAATAAGCTGGAACCCAAGTCTGATAAATGTTTTTTGTGGGATATCCTAAAGAGACTAAAGGATACTACTTTTACAATCCCATTGAGAACAAAGTGTTTGTTGCTCGGAATGGTGTCTTTCTAGAAAGGGAATTTATTTCTAAAGGAACCAGTGGGAGCAAGGTACAAATCGAAGAGATTCGAGAACCACAAGATAACATTGAACCGCCTGTGGATGCTCAAAGTCAACAAACCACTGTTGACACACCACCTGTAGCACAAAAGTTACGTAGATCTGATAGGATACGTCATGAGCCCGAGAGATATGGATTTCTTGTGACTGATAATCATGATGTATTGTTAGTGGATCAAAATGAACCTACTACCTATCAAGAGGCTATGTTAGATCCAGACTCTGAGAAATGGTTAGAGGCCATGAAGTCTGAAATCCAATCCATGTATGATAATCAGGTATGGACCTTGATTGAGCCACCTGAAGGTACAAAGACTATTGGGTGCAAATGGGTTTTCAAAAAGAAAACTGACATGGATGGTAAAGTGCATACTTACAAAGCAAGGCTAGTTGCAAAAGGTTTCAAACAAACTCATGGTATAGACTATGATGAAACTTTTTCACCTGTAGCCATGCTTAAGTCTATTAGAATTCTTATTGCCATTGCTGCATATTATGACTATGAGATTTGGCAAATGGATGTTAAAACGTTTCTTAATGGAAACTTACTTGAGGATGTGTACATGACACAACCTGAGGGTTTTGTACAACCTGAGAATTCTAGTAAAGTATGCAAGCTTCAAAGATCCATTTATGGTTTGAAGCAGGCTTCTCGGAGTTGGAATCTTCGTTTTGATGAATCAGTCAAAGAGTTTGGATTTATCAAAAATGAAGATGAACCTTGTGTTTACAAGAAAGTTAGTGGGAGCGCCATTGTATTTCTGGTCCTATATGTTGATGACATTTTACTCATTGGGAATGATATCCCTACCTTGCAGAGTGTCAAGTCTTGGTTAGGGAAATGTTTCTCAATGAAAGACTTAGGTGAAGCTGCCTATATCCTAGGGATAAAGATCTATAGAGATAGATCTAAGAGGCTGATTGGTCTAAGTCAAAGTACTTACATAGACAAAGTACTGAAAAGGTTCAGTATGCAAGATTCCAAGAGAGGATACTTGCCTATGTCTCATGGTATTACACTTAGCAAATCTCAGTGTCCTAACACAAAAGATGAGCGAGAGCGCATGAGTAAGATTCCTTATGCTTCAGCAATAGGATCTATCATGTATGCTATGTTGTGCACTAGACCAGATGTCTCTTATGCTTTAAGCATAACGAGTAGATACCAGTCAGATCCCGGTGAGAGTCACTGGACGGCGGTCAAGAACATTCTTAAGTATCTGAGAAGATCTAAAGATATGTTCTTGGTGTATGGCGGATTGGAAGATGATCTAGTTGTAAGTGGTTACACAGATGCAAGCTTTCAATCTGACAAAGATGATTTCCGATCGCAGTCAGGATATGTGTTTTGTTTAAATGGTGGTGCTGTTAGCTGGAAGAGTTCGAAGCAAAGCACTGTTGCTGATTCTACAACTGAAGCTGAATACATAGCAGCATCTGATGCAGCAAAGGAAGCAGTTTGGATCAAGAAGTTCATTACTGACCTTGGAGTGGTTCCTAGCATCACAAATCCTGTTGATGTTTATTGTGACAATAATGGTGCTATCGCACAAGCAAAAGAACCTAGGTCACATCAGCGATCCAAACACATTCTTAGGCGTTATCATCTCATTCGAGAAATCATTGAGAGAGGTGACGTAAAAATATGCAGAGTTCCAACAGATGACAATGTTGCTGATCCATTGACTAAGCCTCTACCACAAGCAAAGCATGATCGTCATGCTAGGTTCATAGGTATTAGATACATTGATGAGTGGGCCTAGTGCAAGTGGGAGATTGTTAGTAATAGTGCCCTAGGCCTATTGTATGGACATGGTATTTTGAATATTTATGAACATTTACTATTATCATAATTTGCATGTTTATTATATAATAATGTCCTTGAATAATATTATGAATTATTCTAAATGTCCCTAATCGGTTATTGTTGTGGGAATAACAATAAATTAAGATTAGTATGAAATTTGATTGATATTCATGGGATGAATATGTGTATGAGATACAAATCAAATTTATATGTATTTGTTGAGAACAAATATTGGACAAGACCCGCCTTGAGATTAATACATGGATCAAAGTCATAAGTTAATCTCTAGTAGTTGTGTCATTAAATCCTTAGACCTGAGATTGCCATAGTTCTCAACATGAGGAATATTATGTTTTGACATAATCAAACGTTGTCTTTAACCGGATGATTATAAAGATTATGATTGAACATAATAAGAATCATGTAGTGAGATGTGAGTGATTAAGATGGAATTTGTCCCTCTTATTATAAGAGAGATATCTCTGGGCCCCTCGATGATTGAGACTGAGAATGCATGGCCATGCTCAAATGAATTGATGGAGATCAATATCATTTGTTTAGTCAGTCTAATTGGGTTTCGAGAAATTAAAGATAGAGAGATATAAGGTTGACTTTATCCATGCCTTATATTCTATCAAGATATCATGTGACAAAAGGATTATGTTAATAGCTACTTTAAGGTTGTCTCGGAACATGAGCTTTTCATTTAACTTGGGTAGTCATAATGTCTTGCTAGAGGCCGCTTATGACTTGTAGGTTCAAAATGTGATTTAGGCCTACTGCCAACGTTAATTGAACCTATAGGGTCGCACACTAAGAACGGACAATAATGGTTACGATTTGTTACTCTCTATATAATTTAAAATGATGAGATTATTTTAAATTACAAATAATAATTAGTTGTCATTTAGATTCGAGTTTAATTTTGAGAAAATTTAAATTCGTAATTTAAATTGTGACAAGTAATTAAATTGTTACATTTTCTTATTGGATAAGGAAATAATCCATAAAGTTTTTTTTGGTTAAAAATATATATTCCTTATTTTGTAAGGAAAGGATTTAAATTGTTATTATTTAAAAGGAGTTTTAAATAAATATCAATTAAAATCTTAGTTAACCAAAATTCATAGTAGGCTTGTATATATGTTCGATATATACATTTTAGAGGGCATTTGAAAGGTCACGTCGATTGGGGCATTTGAAAGGTCACTTGGGGCATTTGAAGCGTCATATCTTTTGCCTTAAAGATGGAAAAAATAGAGAGTTGAAAATATAGGTTCATTTTTGCAAAAAATGAATGGTTGAACTAGCATTCAAAACTATTTTGGTGTCCGTTCGTGTGTGGATACTTGTAGAGGGTGATCGTCTTTCTGAAAGGCAGCACCTTTGAAGATCCGAGAAAATCCAACATAAGAACAGAAGGATTACATACTGATTAAAAAGGCAATAACAAAAGGTAATATTTTTGTTTATCCTTCTTTCGGTTTTTATGAAACGCATGTGATTCTTGGTGGGTTATAAATTTATTTTGTTTCCGCTGCAATTTTATTCCAATTAGATTGGGATTTTTCATTCCGTAACCCAACAATTGAAAGAAAAAAAACTAGAATTATTTAAAGAAAAGTTAGTAAGAGTAATGACTATGAATATAGATAGTGATCCCAACTTAATATGAAAAAAAATAACTAAATACATAAAAAATATGCTAAAAGAAGTTCTAGATAAATCAAAAGGAGTAGGACTAGTAGAAAGAAAAACTTTAGTGGAACAAGTAAGTTCAAGCTGCCATCAAGATTGAAAGGACAAACTATAAAATTTGGTAAGAGGCTAGAGATAAAGATAGTCTTAAAAAGTATATGAATGCAAAGAAAAAAGCTAAAAAGGCGGTAAGTAACGCTAAACTTAAAGCCTGTGATGATTTATATAACAAACTAGATACAAAAGAAAGTAAAAAGACTATATATAAACTAAAAAATCTAAGAGAAAAGAAAATAAAGGATCTGAATTATATTAAATGTAGTAAGGATGAAGATGATGAAAGAGTCTTAGTAAAAGAAGAAGAGATAAAAGAATGGTGAAAAAGTTATTTTAAAAAATTATTAAATAAAAATAATTTAGTAAATTTAAGGATGAAATAATGTGATAATTTAGGAGTAACAAATGAATATAATTTTTTTTATAGATTTAGCATGCTTGAGGTTAAAAAGGCTTTGAGTAAAATAAAAAATGAAAAGGCATTAGGGCCAGATAAGATTCCTATTGAGGTTTAGAAAGGCTTAAAAAAAAATTAGAGTCATATGGTTAACCAATTTATTTAACAAAATTGTAGCAACTAAAAGAATATAGAATGATTAAAGAAAAGTATATTAATACCCATATAAAAAAATAAAAATAAAAAAGATATTCAAAACTATGCAAATTATAAAGGGATTAAACTGATGAGTCACAATGAAATTATAGGAGAGAGTAATAGAAAATCGAATAAGAGCTGAAACTTTAGTGTCAAATAATTAATTTGGATTTATGCCTGAAAGAACAACCTTGAAAGCTATTATTTATTAAAAAGATTGATAGAGAGATATAGGGAAAAGAAAAAGGCATTCATATAGTCTTTAATTTAGAGAAAGCATATGTAGAATACCTAGAGAAATAATATGGTTGGTTTTAGAAAAAAAAAAGAGTTATCAAAAGGTACATAGAATTGATAAAGATATATAATAGAGCAATAACTATTGTTAAAACAATAATAGAAGAAACTAGTGAGTTTTCATTACTTTAGGTTTACATCAAGATCTACCTTAAGTCTGTATCTTTTTGTATTAGTTATGAATGAATTAACCAAATATTCAAAATGATATCCCATGGTGTTTATTATTTGTAGATGATTTAGTATTGATTAATGAAATTAAATCTAGAGTAAATGCTAAACTAGAGATTTGAAAGAGGCTTTAGAATATAAAGGTTTTAAGATTAGTAGAACTAAAACTAAATAAAATATAATTTTAGTAGGAGTAGAAATACAAATGAAGAAATAGGCCAAGAGATATCAAGAAGTAAAAAATTTAGGTATTTAGGATCAATTATCCAGCAAGAAGGTGAAGATGTGAATCATAGAGTTAAAGAGGATAGATTAAGTGGAGGAATACTTCAAGAGTATTGTATAATCGATGCATTCTATTAAAATTAAAAAAAAAATTCTATAAAACTGCTATTAGGCTAGCTATGCTATATGGAACAGAGTGTTGGGCAATACTGAAACAACATGTAAATAAATTAAGTGTAACAGAAATGTGTATGTTAAGATGAATATGTGGTAAAACTTTAAAAGATATAATTAAAAATAAAGAAATGATAGGAGTAGCCCCAATTGAAGATAAATGAGAAAAACTCCAACGAAGACCTTTAGATGCTCCACTTAGAAAGGAGAGATCTAAAAAAGATATAACTATTTATAATTTGAATATCGACTTATTTCTAAATAGAGCAGAGTGGAGGAAGCAGATTCATGTAGCCGACCTCATATAGTTGGGAAAAGAATTGGATGAGTTGAGTATATTCATTCTTAGCATCAATTTTTCAGTATATTCTTACCTGTAGAACTCCAGGCCATAAGAAAATTGAAAGCATATGAAACTATCCACGAACAAAACCAATTCACCAGAGTCACTAAGCTTCCAGCTATTCCTTTAATGTGGATTGGGAATATCTGCAAGAAATCCAGTTTCAGTGCAATTCTATGCGCAGCCTTAGCGTTCAGGATCTCAATATTAACCAAGAAATGGACTAGCAACATTCTCTTACCTCAGACATTATAACCCAAGGAAGGGGTCCCATTCCTATTGAGTAAAATGACACAAAGCCCTGTTTCATTAGTGAAAATATAATCAGAAGTTCTCCCAAAAAAAAATGTTTTACCCAAGGAAATTATTAGAAACTATACAAACAACGATTCCCTAACTAATTTGTGATGACATATTCTTGTTGGATTTGCCTCATTTTTTTTTTCTTTTGACAACATGTTCGAGAAGTGAATAAACTTAAAAACTTTTGTTACATTCAACGTATTTGCAACCTCCATTAGCGAGAAAATTGTTTGGCACAATGCCTTTGCTTACCAATATGCCAACAAGAGCTTGCAGAGGGACCCAATCCACGTAAATTCCTCGCTCCTGTTTCCAGAATCATCATGATGTTATTTTTAAAATCCATATCAAGCGCTGATATGGAGGACCACAAACATGAGAGTTACCTTGAAGCAGAATGACAATGCAGTCATAAAAGCACTGAAACAAGTCCCTGCTGCAGAAACCTAAATTACAGAAGTTTACTGTCTTAAAGATCTTGCATCACAATAGTTTTCAAATTCGAAAAATGTTGTGATTAATCTATCTACCATTAGGAGAGGCCTTCTTCCACTCTTATCGATCAAAAGGACACCCATTATTGTAAAAGGAATCTGTTAAGCAAAGCAGTATTATATGATGCATGGTTCTATAGGGTGATCAATAAAGACATGAATTCAGAAAGGCTAGCTAGGAACCTGAATAAGTCCCAGCAAAGTGATTCCAAGACTACCTGAAGCAAATCCTGCAGTCAAAAAATAGCAATTAGCATATTACTTACATAAGCTAAGCTTGAATTTGAACCACTTGGAAAGTTGCCTTCGTAGGTTAAGCATGCAAAGTGTATTCAGAGCTCTTATCATACCTGCAGACACAAATATTTCACTGGCATAGAATGCAATTCCATTGTAGCCACCAAATTGTTGAAACACCATCAGGCCAACACCAATCTGAAAGACCTCATCAAGATTTCCAGGGATGAGAAGAAGAGAGAATGACGAAACCATGAAGTATTAAGTTGGAAGGTTGCTTACGGTGATGGAACGGATATATGTCCCTTGGAATAGCTCTGAAATCCTAGCCCCAGGAAGGCTTTGGAGAGTTTTCACATATTCCTGTGGAGAAATTTGTTCTTTTTTTATGATGTTGAAACTTAAAAAGTTGTGGACTATTATACTTATCAACGTTAACGGGTTCAAGTATGAACCTGAACGTCTGCAGCTTCCTGAGAGATGTCAGCATCCTTTCCACGTAGGCTTTGCAATGCAGCCTCGGATTCATCCTCCCGTCCCACCTTTGCCTGAGATTATTAATGGACTAAAAATGTGAGACTTGCTCGTCCCATATGCTTTGCTAGTTTAATTGGTAATTGCATGCAATTAATGTCTCACCAGCCATCTAGGAGACTCTGGGATGAAACAGATACCCACAAGAATAACAACGCATGGAAGAATCCCTGCATGAAAATTTTAAGTGGATCAGCTATTTTTGACATCAATGTTAAAATATTGGATAAGATTTTATCTGATCTTTTCTCACGAAGTAATGGATGGATTCTGGACTCACCCACTACGACCAGTGTGCGCCATGTGACTAGCGTTCCAACTATATAACAGGCTAATTGTCCGAAAGAGATTAATAGCTGCAGTTAAAGCATGCAGACATGAGCGTCTTTTGTTATCTATCTTGTCAGTTGCTACAAAATTCTACTACCTCGTTTAAGGTTGTGAGAGCTCCTCTAAGATGTTTGGGTGCAATCTCTGCTATGTAAACTGGCACCTGCTCAGAAGCAAATTGACAATTATCATCACTAGGATGTTTCTCAAGTCTACTCGACAACTTTATTAGATACTGCTTTAAACTGCAGAAGATATGGAACTAATTAAAATGAGCACTGAGGCTTTATAACAATGTATCCCTCTCAACCACACAATTACATGGACTTGAGTGCCAAGCGTAGGTTGTTTTAAGGGTTGAATACTTATTTTTAGCTCGATGACTTGAGCATTATGGATGCCATTGAAAGAAGCATACCACATAAGAAAAAAGTCCAGTCCCAATGCCCGTGAGAAGTCTCCCAAAGTAGAGTGAAGGCGCATCCTATGCATGGTAGAATGTAAGCATGTGTCATTAATTTGTCTCGGAATTTAAGAACATAAGCACAAAAATTAACAAAGGTGAGAAACAAACTTGAGCAAAGTAAATTCCAAGAAATCCCATAATGCAGACGATGGCTGATACTCTCATTGCCTGCTTCCAACGAAATAAGCCAAATCATAAAAACATAAAGAGTGATGCTAAGGAAGATCAGTGCTTCTTTTCTTACTCCTTTACGGCCAGATAAATCAGTGATACGACCACTTGCAATAGCTCCAATCATGGCACCAACAGTCATTATGGAGCCAAAGAGTGAAAACTGCAAGAATGGCATCAACAGGTATACTCACGAGTTAGCATAAGGAGGCGCATCTGTTAACAAAAACCTCACATAAAATAATGCGAAACTGTGTGAAAAATTGAACCTTCTTTTAGGCTGTCAAAAGAGTTACTGGTGTGGACTTGACTTCTTACATAGGAAGCATAATTTATGCCCTTGATTTTGATTATGCATGAACTATTAATGGAGGGACATTGGTAATGCCACTTAAGGATGGCACTATAAAGTTAGACTTTGTATAGTGAAAGTATGAGAATTTATATCGATGAGTGTTTAATCTCATATCAGTTATATATTGAAAAGATAATAGTAGAGAAATTAAAGTAACAGATTTTCTGACCTATAGGAGTCATACTTCCAAGTTACGAAAAATTATTTAGGTGTGACTGATGATTGTTTTAGCACAAACAAAAAATGGAACAAATTAATCAGAGAAAAGAGGTTGATTAGTTCATGAGTCTTGGTTTCTGATCTTACATGTCAAAATATGTCAGTATAAACATTCAAAAGGGTTGGGGAGTGATGGTTTCCTGAGAAGGCAAGATGAGTGCTGCAAAGCCATCAGTCTGAAAATATCCTAGAAGTTGAGAGGAGGAACATGTGCTTATAGATATTATGGAATAACTGAAGCTAAAAAGAATGAAATTTTGTGAACAATGCAGAGTGAAATTTATTTATTCTAGCGTACAAAGATGCAAGATAAGATATTATATCAAACTTACATACTAATTAAAATCCAAAGAAATCTTCTTAGAAATATATAGTAAATATTTTAAATAAGAGAGGGAACAAAAAGAAAAAGAGGAAAAGGATACGAGCATGCATTTCTCAAAAAAGTATCTTCATCTATACTATAATTGAGGATCATAATATATTCCACCAGCTATTCTATCAGCATTAAAGAGCATTAAAGAGAAAAATAAGGTGCACAAACCTCAGACATAGTGAGGCCCATATCTTCCCTTAACGAATATTGAGTTGGTGCAGTGTAGCCATTCTGCATAGAACCATGCCTAGTTGAGCCAAGCAATAATCCAAAGAAGCTGGTGATAAAGAAGTATATATATATATATATATATATATATATATATATATATATATATATATATATAGAGAGAGAGAGAGAGAGAGAGAGAGACCAAGAATGTGCCTATGAGATGGGCAAGCACTAATATAAGATAAAAAATAAAAAGTAAATTTATATATTTTTATTTTTATACTATTAAATTTAAATTTAAAAAAATATCACTCATTGAAAAATCAAAGAAAAAATATAAAAATATAAAATGAAAGCAAAAAAATGAAAAAAAAATCAAGCATTCGTCATGAAAAATGAAAAAATGGAAAAAGAGAGAAACTTTTATTCTAAAATAAAAGCAAAAAAAAAAAATTTAAAAAAAAAAAACAAGGAAAACATTAGGTATAAAATGAAAGTGAAAAAAAGGAAACAAAAAATTAAAATGTGATAAAATGGAAGTGGAAAATGAAAAAAAATAAAATGGAAATGTTGCCGTGAAAATCCGTTCTTCGACTCGGATGCGCTCTAGCTCTGGGTCCGGACGTCGGTCTCATCGCTCGGGGTGGAACCTGCAAGTCAGTCCGCATGCAGAGGGCATTTCGGTGGTTGTCCTCTGCGGAGGACCCTCCGATGCCCAAGTCAGTGGAGATTCACATCAAGCAGATATGAGAAGAAGACTCTCGCAGAAGGATTCCCTTAGATGGGTATTCTCTCGAGAGCTCCGAGCTCAATGGAGTTTTTTAGTATAAGAGTCGGTGAATACATGCGTACCTAAGAGATTTGAGGGATGTGGTATTTATAGGCGATGCGCGTTGCGGGGGGTCTGAAAGCTGTTGAGATTCGAAACGGATTCGAATCAAGTTTGTTACGAGGCCAATAGGATCCATATCTTGTCAGTTAGAGGATCGACGACCAAGAGAGCTGAACTTGGTTTTCCAAGGTACAGAATGGCTCAGCTTGTCGAGGTATTAGGATGGCTCAGGCTTGCCGAGGTATGAAGATGGCTCGGGCTTGCCGAGGTATGAGGATAGCTCGGGCTTGACGAGGTATGAAGATGGCTCGGGCTTGCCGAGGTATGAAGATGGCTCGGTTTGCCGAGGTATGAAGATGGCTCGGTTCGTCGGGGCGACCCGACTCTGCTGAGGGTAAGATGACTCGGTTTGCCGAGGTATGAAGATGGCTCGGTTCGTCGGGGCGACCCGACTCTGCTGAGGGCGATTCGGCTTCGCCGCATATGATACCTGACCAACAGGATGTTGGGATTGGACTCGACCCAATCGTCGATGTGCACGGGCATTAATGCAATGATAATTTCACTCCTCATCAGGAAACAAAAATAAAAAATGAAAAAAATAAAAAGAAAAAAAAACCAAAGCTTCACTATAAAATGAAAGCTAAAAAAAGGGGTAAAAATAAGAGAAAAGAGCCGAATGTTGGATACAAAATGAGCACAAAAAGAAAAGAAAATAGCAAAATGTACAAACCTAGAGAGTCAAACTATAGTCAATATCATAGAAACATATTGGATTAAACTGAGTGAAGTATAATTCTTTTAAACTAATATAATATTTTATATATTTTATATTTCTATTTTTATTAAAAAAATATTTTCAAATGCATGTAATATAGCACTCGCAAAGGCCACATTAAAAACAAGTTTGATATATAAATTAAAAAGGTAAATAAATACCTTTGTAATTCTAAAAATGATGACGTATATGATCGGAAATATATAACGTAATATTTTAATAGAAGTAGAAAGAAAATAACATCAAGAAATATATATATATATATCGCAAAGGCCACATTAAAAACAAGTTTGATATATAAATTAAAAGGTAAATAAATACCTTTGTAATTCTAAAAAATGATGACGTATATGATCGGAATATATAGCGTAATTGTTTAATAGAAGTAGAAAGAAAATAACATCAGAAATATATATATATATATATATATATATATATATATATATATATATATATATATATAAGAGAGAGTAGGTATTTTTAAAAATAATCTTAAACCAACAAAAGATTTGAGACGAAGACTATAGAACCCCAACCATAGGCCTTGTGCAATAACTTACGGAAACACCAAACTCGAATGATCCGCAGACTGCTACAGCGGTGCTGAACAAAACCATCCATAAGGAGTAGTCTTTGCATGAAGATGTCTCTTCTGGATCGATGAGAGGTTCTGTAACATCAATCTCTTCATTAATCATGCTCTCCAAATCTTTGCTATGAGCCATGATTTCCTCTTCACTCGCTGCTACTTCTCTCTCTCTTACTCTTCCTCTATCTGTTTGGATCAAAAAACTTCTTCTTCACTCGCTGCTATTTCTCTCTCTCTCTTACTCTTCCTCTATCTGTTTGGATCAAAAAACAGAAGGATAAGAGCTAGGGGAAGGAGCTACTGGCTACAAAAAGGGAAAGGTGATATCAGGCGGAAGAAGGCAGGATGAAGGAAGAAACAAATAAAACTTTTACTTGGCAGATCCACGGCAACACGTATTGCCTCCTAAGAGTCTCCCTGAGAGCTTAGGAGAGTAACAAAATAACAAGATGCCAACTTGATGATAAGGATGCCAGCATGATGTGATATATTGAAATATTGCTGTCATAACAATTAGATAAGTACGTGGAATAGCAGACGTGGACCTCCACCGTTCTCTTCCGTGAAGACGTGGACCTCCACGTATTGCTGGACACGTCTCCCCCTCCACCGTTTCTTCCTCACGTCACATTCACGGAAGCACCGTTCGGATTCTCACCCAGCCGCGAGACACGGACGGCAAAAGGGAGAGAAAAAAAAATAATAATAATCAACAGAATTCAGCTAAGAAACCTCGCAGCTAACTAAGAATTCAGTTAAGAAGATTTGATTTGATACGGCAATTTTTTTCATATTCAAACCCTATGCCCTTTAAAAAACAATTAATGGATATTAACTTCCTATCAATATCTAGATCCCTGAAATCCTCAATTAATTATTTTTTAATTTTGTTGTGCAACTTAACAAATATCATCATAAATCTTCAGTCTCTCGAAGGTTTTTTTCTTTTATTGTTGCCACCGCTTGAAGATGCCATGTGGACGAGAGCCAAATCAACATCGAACCAAAATTATAGATGTGAGCAGATTGAATTGAAAAAAAAAAAAAAATCACACGGTACAATAACACGGGCTAAGAAATTCCGTCCTATTAATGTATACTTTCGCTGTGAATGATACAAATACTCGATTGCTTGTTGCAGTGATTGGGCCCACATTTGTCTCTAGTTAGGGCTGCAAGACCAATGGAATAGGGTTTGCTTCTTATTCTCCCTTTAAGGCAGTGTTTGATAGAAAAAATATTATTCTTAGATAAGTGTACCGGATAGAGTTTATCCTCTAGCTATCTCTAGGGATATCTTTTGGCTATCCCATTGATCATATCAAATGCACAAAAAGGTAAATCCATAGGATAACTTTTTTTTTACTCTTATTTGAAGAGATAACAAGCTATTCTTGCTTTTTCTAAGGAATAAATTGAGGGGATAACCCATGGTTAAGTTAACTATGGATTATCCCTTTGGTTAACTTTATTCCCAGCTATCCTTCGTAGTTATGGCTTTTGAAAAAAAAAAAAAAAAAAGGATGTCCCCTAAATATTTTCTCTTATTTCTTATTTCAAACACTACCTAAAGAGTCCTAAACAATGGCAAAGAAGTATGGCATATAAACTTTATCGCTAAGGCTAAGGAGAAATAAAATACTAAAGTCATGTTTAGTTCAGTGTGCTTTATATGATAGTTCCAATTCAGTTTATGTTCAGTTCAAAGTATTTAGTGTTGAAAATCTAATTCATGTGTAAAGATGGCCATAGTCCTTTATTTTTCCTCCGTGTCCAACTCAAAAAATACCAAAGGAAAAATAAATATGAAATAAATGTGTCACTACAAGAAATTTAAAATATTGCGACACCAAAATGCGTCGCAATTGCGTCGCTAAACATGTTTAGCGACGCAAGCGACGCAATGATGGCGTCGCTCAACTCCCCGTCGCAATACTCTTTTGTCGCAATTGCGTCGCAATATTGCGACGCTCTGCGACGCATAAAATGCGTCGCTAAATTTAAAATTAAATTTTTTAAAAAAATTATTAATAAATATTGCGACGCAATTTATTGCGTCGCAATATTTAAAATTAATTTTTAAAAATTAAAAATTTATTAATAAATATTGCGACGCGCATCGCTAAATATTGCGACGCAAAATTGCGTCGCAATATTTAAAATTAAATTTTTAAATTATTAAATAAATAAGTGCGTCGAAATTAATTTTTAAAATTTATTTAAATATTGCGACGACGCAATAAATATGCGTCGCAATATTTAATAATAATTTTTTGTTATAATAGCGACGCAATTTGAGTCGCTAATGCGTCGCAAATAAAAATTATTTTAAATATTGCGACGCAAATTGCGTCGCAATATTTATTAAAAATTTTTAAGATTATTCAATTTTAGTCGCTAAAATTAAATTTATTTTTAAATTATTGCGATCATTTTAAAAATATTAGCAGTCGCTAATGCGTCGCAAATTTTTTTTTAAAAATATTTAAATGATTAAAAATTAAAACGGTTAATAAATTTCGTTAAATCTAAATATTGATACAAACATTTTTCACTCAATCCAAACAATAATAAATTTCAAAAAATAATTTATATATTAAAATTTAAAAGTTTTTACAACATAAAAAAAAATACATCAAGAATCTGAATGATCACGTGAAGGCTGTGGAGGCTGTGGAGGCTGAAGACTCTGCGACAAGCGTCTAACCATATCCCGCAAATAGTGCATCTCATCTCGCATGTCAGCAACCTCCTGATCCCGGCCTCGCATACGATCCTCAAAATCCTGCTCGTAATCCTGGCGAAGCTCCTCTGCAATAGATCTGCGAAGCTCCTCTAAACGCTCGGGAGGAAGATCAGCAGGAACTCGCGAGCTGGAGGCCTGATGGGGAAAAAATGTAGAAGCTCTAGTGCCCATACCATAGACCCTGCGGTCTCGTGGCTGGGCACCAACAGCCTCCAAAAACACACGTCGACTCTCATCTGCTGAGAGTTCGACGGGCGTCTCCCCATCAGTAGAGTCGACCTGTGATGCCTGGGATCGAAGCTCGTCGACTCGTGCCTTGAAATTATGAAATCAATAATAAATGAGTTAATAAATTTCTAGAAATAAAATTTTAAAAATTAAACAGATACTACATAAATCTAATTTCTTACCGCAACCTCCCGTGATCGCGTATCGACCCAGGAGCCGTCCCTCCTGGTGTGTGTCGCCCTGAATAGACGAAACTCACCAGGATCTCCGCCCTCCTGCTCAGTCTATAACAATAAAAAAAATGATATTAATAAAAATATTTGTAAAGAACTAAAATAGTAATTAAAATATTTATGTTTTCTTACCATACGCCGTCTGTGCTCCTGAATCGAAATGGAGCCCGATGTATGACAGGAGAGACCCGTGCCACGACCGCCCTTCTCAGATCGGCGGTTCGTGCTGGCTGATGCGGACCTCCTGCGCCAGCCATCGGACTCCCAGGCCTGCTGCCACTCGTGCCAAATACCCTCTGGCACGTGCGCAGGACGCTGACCCGACGACCTCCAACGATGAAGCATGTCGGAGTATCGGCGTCGCGTCAGAGCCTCCCATGCTGCCCTAATGGCATCATGGGTGGCAGGATCCCACGTAAATTTTTTCTGCATTAAAATAAACAGTTAGTTTCTGAATTTATTAACTTTAAAGAATTATATATCACTGCTAAATTGTATTTAATAAGTTTACCTGAAACTCAGAAAAATAAAACTCCCTCGTGGCCGGCGATACGTGGCGCCAATCGTAGCCACTGGGATCTGCACGCCTCTGAAAAACGGCGCTGATGTGGCTGGAGACATGATGCTGCTCAATGAATCTGTTAAAAAAATGCAAGTTTATAAGTTAATGACTTAAAAACATTAACAAATATTTGTAATTAATATATACTTACATCCCCTGAGCATCAAGTCGAAGTAAAGTGCGGCCGAAGGCGGAAGAACTCTCGGAGGTCTGTGCCGATCGGGTAGATGGTAATACTGTGCAGAGGTCGAAGGCTGCGCCTCTGCTGGAGATCCAAACTCTCCATCTCCGACGCTCATGTGATCTGATGTCGAAGGATCCAAACTACGTCTCTGCTCACCCAATCTATCGTCGGTAGATCTACCTCTGCCCCTCATACTGAAAATACTAAGGATTCACACAATTAAATTACGATTAATGATTGACTATGTACGAATTTAACACTTATAAAAAAAAGTTAAATTTTAAAAAACCTTTATGTTTAATCGTTGTCATTTGTTTCGTGAAATGTTGGTTCAACATCCGATGCCGTATCGGATTGCGAATCAGTTTCATTATCGGAAGGAAACCGAACATTTGCATCCGCAATTTCTTGGACATCACCACTTGGATCGATAAGTGATGTTTCAGGAGCTCTTGTGTCGTCCTCAATTGCATGCAGTTCCATCTCATCCTCTTGAAATGCAGGGCACTCGGCTGATTGACTTGATGAACTCTCCTCTAATACGATTGTTGAACGTGGGACGATTTTAGAAACGGCCCACCAATCTCGCTTGTCGTTGCGCAAACTTGGATATCCGCAGTAAAAGACTTGCTGAGCTTGGGATGCAAGGATGAATGGGTCATATTTCTGTAATCTTCGTCGATGGTTCACTTCAACCAAATTATAGTCGTTATGAACCCTTTTGCCCACAGGAATTATCGGATCGAACCAATCACAACGAAACAATACGGTTCGTTTTAAAGGCCAACCGGGATATTCAACTTCAACCACCTCTACTAACTTTCCATAATAATCCTGCATATTTGCTCCAACACTTTCTCCTTTTACACACACGCCCCAGTTCTGAGTGCCTCTTGAAGCTGCTAATCGTTCAATCTGAAATTTGTACCCATTTACAAAATAGCCAGTAGAGGTTGTTACGGTCTTCAATGGCCATTGCGATAGACATTTAATGAAAATATTGTCGGTTGTCGACCATGGACCGTTGACCTATAAATTAATAAGCTATTGACATCCAATTCAAAAAATAATTGCCATTATCGAAATTGATTGAGTGATACTACTCACAAATTCATAAAACCAGTAAGCAAACTCCGTTTCTAATTTCTGCCCAATTGCAACTTGACTGATGTCGGGATTCATCTGTCGTTGTCTATCACAAAACATCCTTATGGGATGAAAAGGATGAAAACTACTGTTAGAAATTAAATATTATGGTATATTATTATATAAATTTAAATTTTCAATTTAGCATTGAAGTATACACTTACTCAATATATGGATCGACTTCTCGACAGTTCATTAGGATGTAATAATGTGCTGCATTATACTCCATATCGCTAAGATTTCTTGACTTCTGCCCACCAAATGAACGGCCGATAGCTTTAAAAATTGATATTCTACCGTCATTAGCTTCTGCTTCGTCCACACATACGTCATCGTTACGACCATGATTTCGGCTCCTCGTGTGGACGTGACCCTCAAAGTAATGCGAGGCAAAAGCTGAAACTTCTTCGACCAAGTGTGCATTGCATATAGAACCTTCAACCCTTGCCTTATTACGCACATTATTTTTTAACTTCTTAAGATACCTATATGTAAAGTTGCAACAAAAAATTAACGAATTTTTCAAGCAATGAAATAATATTTCAAATGTCAACATATCTTAATGATGTATATATTTACCTCTCGAATGGATACATCCAGCGATACTGCACAGGACCAGCTATGCTCGCTTCGTATGGCAAGTGAACCGGTAAATGCTCCATTGAGTCAAAAAAACTGGGAGGAAATATTCGCTCAAGCTTGCATAAAATAATTGGAATTTCCTCCTCAAGCCTTGCCATTGATGCAGAAGTAATGACTGCGGCAGATAACTCCTTGAAGAATAAGCTGAGCTCCGTAATTGCCTTCCAGACATGTTGCGGAAGCAACTCACGAAAAGCTATAGGTAATAATCGTTGCATGAAAACATGGCAGTCATGGCTCTTCATGCCGAACAACTTGAGCTTATGCATGTCCACACACCTACCGATATTTGAGGCATAACCATCTGGAAATTTTAACCCTCTAAGCCAGTTACATAAAACTTCTCGTGAATTTCTGTCAAGAGTGTAACATGCTTTAGGATAGGTCCCATCGGCACTCCTTCTCAAATCACCTCTTCTACAGTACTGATTAAGTTCTTCTCTTGACTTTGCAGTATCTTTTGTTTTTCCCGGGATGTTTAGCACCGTGTTAAATATGTTATCAAAGAAATTTTTCTCTATATGCATGACATCCAAGTTGTGCCGGATGAGATTTGTGCTCCAATAAGGCAAATCCCAAAATATACTTCGTTTCTTCCAGTTATGTTCTTTACATATACGGCTATTTATTCTATCTGCATCTGGTTCCCATGCATACATCAACCCCAATTCTCTATAGAATCAAATAGATCCGTGCCGGACCTAACCGGTTCGGCAAATTTTGTGACTGCTTTGTTCTTCCGGAAGGCGATCAAGTTACGCCTGTAAGGATGATTTGGTGGCAAGAACTTCCTATGGTTATCAAACCATGACTGCTTACCACTCTTCTGCAATGTAAATGCATCCGAATCATACATGCAATGAGGGCATGCCAGACGTCCAGCAGTGCTCCAACCAGACAACATTGCATATGCCGGAAAATCACTTATTGTCCACATCAAAGCAGCTCTCATTAAGAAATTTTGTTTCATAGAAATGTCGTAGGCTACCACTCCTGTTTCCCACAACATTTTCAATTCGGCCACCAACGGTTGCAGAAAGACATCAATCTTTTCCTTAGGATTTGATGGTCCTGGAACCAAAACGGTTAAAAACATTGCAGGATCTTTCATGCACTTCCACGGAGGAAGGTTATATACAGTCAGTATCACAGGCCAACATGAATACTGTTGCCCCGCTTGACCAAATGGTTGGAAGCCATCGGTACAAAGACCTAATCTCACATTCCTTATATCTTCAGCGAAAACAGGATGATTTTCATTGAACTGCTTCCAAGCCTTTGAATCTGATGGATGCCGCATTTCATCCTCTTTAGATTCATGTTCGGCATGCCATCTCATATCAGCAGCTGTTGCCTCAGATCTGTATAATCTCTGCAGGCGTGGGGTAAGAGGAAAGTAATGCATCCTCTTGTAAGGCACACTTTTCCTCCTACTTGTACCGGCTCCTCCTTCGGTGTTTTTGAACCTCGATTGCCCACAAATCTTACACCATCTCAGCTCTGAGTCTTCACCCCAAAATATCATACAATTGTTCAAGCAACAATCGATCTTATTAACTGGAAGCCCAAGCCCACGCAACAACTTCTTTGTTGCGTAAAAACTGTCTGCGGCAACATTATCATTTGGCAGAATTTCTTTGATTAACTCAGCTACAGAATTGAACGCCTTTTCTGATAATCGATGTTCTGCCTTAATATTCAACATTCGAGCAGCTGTAGAGAACTGGGAATGACCCTCACACCCAGGATACAATTCTTGATTGGCAGCACTCAACATATCGTAAAATTGTTGTGCTTCTGGGTTTGGTTCTTCCATAAATGTATTCTGATTGAAGTCATTACCCGATGCATTCATAACCATTTGTTCATATGTGTTTAAATTCACAAATGGTTCTTCTACGGGAATTGACTCTTGTTCGCCTATAACAACTGCTGGAATATCCTCTGGTTCACCATGACAGTACCAAACATAGTAATCAGGCACAAAACCCTTCTTACACAAATGCACCTTAACAGTTTCCACATCTCTGTAGGCTTATTCTGACACCTGTGGAAGTTGCATGGGCACCTAATCCTAGGCCCATCCATCCATTCAGGTTGGCTACATGCAAATGCGATAAACTCTTCCAATCCATTCAGAAAATCTGGATTCAGCAAGCCATCTTTTATCCTTGCATACATCCATGAGCGAGTCCCGCTCATTTTTGTCCGACTTATACAAAGTCTGGTAAAGCATTAATTAAAACCAAAAAATAAAACTATATTAGTATTAATACATATATATCTAAATTATTTCTTGGGCACAACTAATTAAGGTTAATTACAACCAATTAAATCATTTATAAGTACGCAAATAATTTAGATATATTATGTACTAATATAATTACAACCAATTGCTAGGAAGGACCGATGCATAGGTTAATGGCTAAAGAGAGGGCTTGAGTTTGTGTCGGGCCATAAGGCGATGCGTTTAGTCATTAGACTTCACAAGAATTCAAGTGTCTTAAATAATTCTACCTTCACTCCATGTCTACAAGGTAAGGCCCTATCCCATTCAAGAATATTTTTTGTGATATGTTATTCTGCTATTAATTATCATCGATCGGCAACATTGAAATTTCGGCAGCATTTCCCCATATGTTCTCCTACATGTGTGGTATATAAGCCACACTAGGAGAACGTATGAGCAAATGCAAACCGAAATCTCACCCCACGATGATTACTAGCAGACTAACATGTCACAAGAAATATTCCCAAACTGTCCACCAGGACAATTTGAGAATTTGCAAGACTAAGGCTTACAAATTCTCAAACGGGTCTAAAGGTTAATTAAAGTGCTGTGATTATGAAAGTCCGAAGACAATCGAACTTATGCTTGTTATTCTTAACATCTTGTGAATTATACATGTAATCACTAACTTTTTAAGATTATTGTGTCAAATACAAAGGTTTGCGAATACTAAAATGTAAATCATTGAAACTAGTAATTTGTTGCTGGAAATTAAATAATATAACAACAAAACATTTTATTTAGCATTTCAAAATGTAATGCATCATTAAGTTTGCAGCAGATATAAATAATCAAGACATAACAAATGTAAATGAGTATAAATGCACAAATACTATTGTCATAAACATTCTGCTTAAATTAATTATTGCATAAATAATATGTAAATTAAATAAACATTCTGCTTAAATTAAGAAAAAATTTATTTTTTTTTAGGGGGCGGGGGGTTTCCCCCCCTCCCCCTGCTATACCCCAAAATTTTTTTTTTTTTTTTCACCGTGGCCTGGCCACACGGCAACGGCCGTGGCCGGACAAGAAAAGAAAGGGGGGGGGGGGTTCCCCCCCTCCCCCCTGATTTTTTTTTTTTTTTCACAGTGGCCTGGCCTGGCCGTGGCCGGACAAGAAAAGAAAGGGGGGGGGGGGGGGTTTCCCCCCTCCCCCCTGCTATAAAATTTTTTTTTTTTTTTTTTTCACAGTGGCCTGGCCACCGTGGCCAGGCCACTGCCGGCCACGGCAACGGCCGTGGCCGGACAAGAAAAGAAAGGGGGGGGGGGGGTTTCCCCCCTCCCCCCTGAAATTTTTTTTTTTTTTCACAGTGGCCTGGCCACCGTGGCCAGGCCACTGCCGGCCACGGCAACGGCCGTGGCCGGACAAGAAAAGAAAGGGGGGGCGGGGGGTTTCCCCCCTCCCCCCTGCAAATTTTTTTTTTTTTTTTTACAGTGGCCTGGCCACCGTGGCCAGGCCACTGCCGGCCACGGCAACGGCCGTGGCCGGACAAGAAAAGAAAAGGGGGGGCGGGGGGTTTCCTCCCCTCCCCCCTGAATTTTTTTTTTTTACAGTGGCCTGGCCACCGTGGCCAGGCCACTGCCGGCCACGGCAACGGCCGTGGCCGGACAAGAAAAGAAAGGGGGGGCGGGGGGGTTTCCTCCCCTCCCCCCTGTTAAAAAAAAAAAAAATTTTTTGATTACAGTGGCCTGGCCACCGTGGCCAGGCCACTGCGGCCACGGCAGCGGCCGTGGCCGGAGAAGACGGCCACGGCCCTGCCGTGGCCGCCAAAAAAAAAAAAAATTTTTTTTTTTACAGTGGCCTGGCCACCATGGCCAGGCCACTGCGGCCGTGGCCGGAGAAGACGGCCACGGCAGCGGCCGTGGCCGGACAAGAAAACAAAGGGGGGGCGGGGGGTTTCCTCCCCTCCCCCCCCTGTTAAAAAAAAAAATTTTTTTTTATTACAGTGGCCTGGCCACCGTGGCCAGGCCACTGCCGGCCACGGCAGCGGCCGTGGCCGGAGAAGACGGCCACGGCCCTGCCGTGGCCGGAGAAGATCTAAAAAAAAAAAAAAATTTTTTTTTGATTACAGTGGCCTGGCCATGGCCTGGCCACCGTGGCCAGGCCACTGCGGCCACGGCAGCGGCCGTGGCCGGAGAAGACGGCCACGGCAGCGGCCGTGGCCGCCGTGGCCGCCTTGTCCGGCCACGGCGTGGCCGTGGCCGGACAAGAAAAGAAAGGGGGGGCAGGGGGGGTTTCCTCCCCTCCCCCCTGTTAAAAAAAAAAATTTTTTTTTCATTACAGTGGCCTGGCCACCGTGGCCAGGCCACTGCGGCCACGGCAGCGGCCGTGGCCGGAGAAGACGGCCACGGCAACGGCCGTGGCCGGAGAAGACGGCACGGCCCTGCCGTGGCTGGAGAAGATCTAAAAAAAAAAAATTTTTTTTTTATTATCGGGCTAACCTTGGTTGCCGGAGTCGGATGCGATCCTCGGGTAGCCAGAGGACGGGGAATCGCCGGGGAATCGCCGGGAATTCGGACGGCTGGGAGGACGGCGGCGGCGCTAGGTCAAGACGGAAGGAGGAAGGAGAAGGGAAGCGGCTTAAATATAGGAAATTAGCGACGCCATAGTGCGTCGCTATTTTCGTCGCAATATTTTTTTTATTTTTTTTTTCTAAAAAAATAGCGACGCCACTAATGCGTCGCTGAGCGTCGCTAAATTGGCGCCATCTCCTGGCGGGAAGAATAATTTTATTTTCTAATAATTGCGTCGCTAAGGCGTCGCAATTTTTTTTAATAATTTAAATAGATTAAAAAAAAACTTATTACAAATATTGCGACGCAAAAATTGCGTCGCAATTATTTTTCAATATTTTTAAATGAAAATATTTAAATTTATTATAATAATTGCGACGACATATGGCGTCGCAATATTTTTTTGATATTTAAATTTTATAAAATTTAATTCTTTTAAAAACATTGCGACGCACTGTGTTGCGTCGCAATATTTTTTCTGATATTTAACTTTTATTAAATTTAATTTAAAATATTGCGACGCATTATTGGGGTCGCAATGTTAAAATATTAATTTTTTATGATTTTCTGGTTAATTGAGTCGCTAATGCGTCGCAATATTAAAATATTAATTTTTTTTGATTTTTTGGTTAATTGAGTCGCTAATGCGTTGCAATATTAAAATATTTTTTTAAATTTTCTGGTTAATTGAGTCGCTAATGCATCGCATATTTTTTCCAATATTTAAATTTTATAAAATTTAATTCTTTTAAAAATATTGCGACGCACTGTTTGGCGTTGCAATATTTTTTCCGATATTAAATTTTATTAAAATTTAATTTTATTTAAATTATTTGCGACGCAATTGGTGCGTCGCTACATTAAAATAATTTTTCTAATTATCTATTTAATTGCGTCGCTAATGCGTCGCTATTTAAATATTTATTTCTGTTAAAATATTGCGACGCATATTGCGTCGCAATATTTGATATTTATATTTCATAAAAAAATTAATTTAAAAATATTGCAACGCATTATTGGCATCGCAATTTTAAATGATTAATTTTTTTTGATTTTCTGGTTAATTGAGTCGCTAATGCGTCGCAATATTAAAATATTAATTTTTTTTTTTTTTGGTTAATCGAGTCGCTAATGCGTCGCAATATTAAAATATTAATTTTTTTAATTTTCTGGTTAATTGAGTCGCTAATGCGTCGCAATATTTTTTCCGATATTAAATTTTATAAAATTTAATTCTTTTAAAATATTGCGACGCAATGTTTTGCGTCGCAATTTTTCCGATATTAAATTTTATTAAAATTTAATTTCATTTAAATTATCTGCGACGCAATTGGTGCGTCGCTACATTAAAAATAATTTTTCTAATTATCTATTTAATTGCATCGCTAATGCATCGCTATTTAAAATATTTATTTCTGTTAAAAATATTGCGACGCATATATTGCGTCGCAATATTTTTATGATATTTATATTTCATAAAAAAATTAATTTAAAAATATTGCGACGCAAATATTGCGTCGCATATTAAAATTTAATTTTTTTTTTATTTTTTTGTTAATTGAGTCGCTAATGAGTCGCTAATGTGTCGCAATATTTTGTTGTCACAGAAGCGTCGCAAAGTGGTCGCAATTTAGCGACGCAATAATGCGTCGCTAAAATTGCGTCGCTATTTCAGTATTTTCTTGTAGTGTGTAAGAAAAGAGGAACATGTGTAACAAAGTCCGTACATCAAAATAGAGTGAGCTGCTTTCTAAAATAATATTAGTTATCCAAGTCGGATCGAATATCAACCCAATCAAAAGACTAGATCAATGGTTCAATCATTCAAAAACGTTCAACCAATGGATCAATGAATGAATCATTTGAATAATTAAAGCATAATTTCTCTATAATATTCAACTATTTAGTAGCTTTAATATTTATATTTTTAATTAAAATTAAACTGTTTAAAATATAATAGAATATGGTATCACCATTAATAAACAAAATTATTCTTAAATTTCTCAAAAATAATACTTAAAATCATCTGTATCAATTACTAAGAGAGAGATGAGAGAGCAAGTTAAATTGGTTCAAAAAGAGGGAAGAATGAATTTAAATCTAAAAGATAGAAATTATTTTAAAAATAGTTCTGATATTTAAATTATATTGGTTAAAATGTAATTTTCAAGGGCATGAAAGAAATCTCTTTGATTTTGCCGCTTCACACAGGACCACATCAATTTAAAAAAAAAAATGGTTAGTTCATCCAATTTTTACTAGGTCAATTATATAATAAACCCAATTTAAGAGATGAATGGAGAATCCAAAGGCCGTTTTCACTTCATTCAAACCCGTTTCCCTCTTAAAACTGATTTAGTTGGGTAGGTGACCCTTTGGAACATCCTTCCTGCATTAAATTTCTTTACCCTTCTCCAACCCCTCCCTCCCTTACCTTCCTTCTCCATCTCCTTGAACTCCTAATGCCAACAAGCCTACCACAAGATCAACTCAACAATCATGATGAAGCACTTTCAGGACCGGAATGCCTCCACTGCTGCTTCCTTTTCTTTCTTCTTCTTTTTTCTAATCAAAATTATTGCAAGTTATTTCAATTTTATCTGTTATTGATCTTACAAAAGGTTGTGCCCACATGTCCAACATTTGGTTAATATTTTTGTTCTCTATTCGATTTCATTCATATGATCCATTTTGCTATATCTTGCTGTTGTAGAATTTAACAATCAGTTTTAGCTGATAAGTGTCAGATTGCTTTCTTTTGTTTGATTAAAGAGAATGAAAAATTCTTTTATGATTATTTAGCAGCCTTGCTTTATATACATCCTTCATTTTAAGATCAATATAGTTTCATTTAGCCTAGACAGGTGCATAGAGCTGCATGTGGATTTATTATTCCTAAAAACATGGAAAAACTAGGAGCATGATCTTGGATTTTTTTTTTGTTTTCCTCTATATATCATCATATATAAGAGAATTAACATTTTTATTAGATGCATACCTATTTGCATGGTGCCGGTAGTTGGGTGCCTCAACTTTAAATTGTTAACTGAACGATCTGATGATAATTGTATGGTTCTTGATTAATTTATTTCGCAGAGAATCATTTGCTGAACAATTTGGACAAGTCAAATAAATCAAGAGTAATTCAAGAATTTTGGTTTATAGGGTATGGTTACTGCGGCCATAGAATAGTCAAACAAAGTGTACTTTGTCACAGAGTCAAAAGGTAATATAAGACGCGCGCGCGCGTAAAAGAACACCCAAGGAGTTGTCAAGGGTTGAAACAGAGTTGAGTTCATGGAGAAGAAAGCAGAATGTGTGGATTACAATTGCAACCGATGAGTAAAAGGAGTGTTGACGCTCGATCATTGAAATCAACCATCGGGGAAAACTTTGTTTGTTGGTGCGGCCTTCTTCGGAGCGGATGGCCTACAAGAACATCCAAGGCTAGAGGTTGCTCCGGCGGGGACCCTCCGACGATCAAGTTAGCAACCGAGGTCACAACTGATAGAGCTTGGAGAAGCTCTGAAAAAAAGAAGGCTCCGAGTGTCGGAGGGTTTTCTTAAGTTAGAGAGTCTGTGAATAGACGTATCCTTTATTCTGGATTCTCTTACCCTTTTATAGACCTTCGGTATCCGTCTGGGGATCAGCCACATGTAGTTCAGTGAAAAGGAATGTCTGCTAAACTCGTGGCGATTACGTGAATAGGAGCTGGTTGGTGGGTCTGATCCCATCGAGCATATGGGTCTGACGGTTGGTAGGCCTGATCCCATCAACCAAGTGGGTCAGGCGGTAAGTGGGTCTGGCTCTGTCGGGCTGTGCAGGCCAGGCGGTAGGTGGGTCTAACAGTGTCAGATAGCGCAGGCTAGGCGATAGGTGGGCCTAACCTTATCGGGCTGCGCAGGCTAGGCAGTAGGTGGGCCTGACCTTGTCAGGCGGCGCGAGTTGCCTTGGAGAAGTCGGGGCCACTGGGGCCGACTTGAAAAAGGCAGAGCCGTTGGGGCCGACTTGGAGAAGTCGGGGCCGCTAGGGCCGACTTGGAGGATTTGAGGCCGCTAGGGGCCGACTTGAAGAAGCACAGGGCCGCTGAGGCTGACTTAAAGAAGGCGGGGCCGCTAGGGCCGACTTGGAGGAGTCGAAGCCGCTAGGGGCCAATTTAGAGAAGTGCAAGGCCATCGAGGCTGCCTTGGAGAAGTCGGGGCCGTTAGGGGCCGACTTGAAGAAGTCGGAGCCGCTGAGGCCATCTTAGATAAGTGCAGGGCCGTCGAAGAGCGGGGCCACCTTGAGGAGGCAGGGCTATCTGCGTCTGCCTACACCGTCAGTTAATATCATCATTAAAGTTTATGTGGTGTCACCGGCCATATCAGATGCCTCTCCCGCTTCTAAGCTCGAGGGGCTACGCATCCGTTGACCCTTGGGCGAAAGGAGTGCAAAAATTTGTAATAACTACTGGCCTTCATGCGCCTTTAATTATCAGAGGTGTGGCGTGTGCTCCCGAGGCTATGCTGCTTTGAAATCCTTCCATAATCAAGTGAAGACGCAGAAGATGACATCAGCATCGGGCGCATCGAGAGAATATCTCTTGAGGGATGGGGAAAAGCGGGCGCCATCATTTATTCACTGTTCTCCACGTCTTATCATTGGCCGCAAATCCTGCTCCCTGGGCAGAACCGAGGCGTCACACCTCGGGTTCTGGCGGGATCATCGACAACTGGATGCCTAGTGCAAATAGCAGAGGACCACGAGGCGCTGCCTTGGGCAAGGCAATTCAAAAAGTCAATATAATTTTATTTTTGAAAGTATTAAAAATAAATATTTTTAGATTTTTTTTATAAATAGTGAAAATAAATTTTAAAAATAAAAAAGAAACTATATCACCAAATTTTGTTTTTATTTTTAGTTTTATTTTAAAATAGAAAATAAGAAATAAAACACTACACTTGGAAGCAAAATAAAATATCTTTAATAGTCGAGTTGAATGAAATAATTTGAGAAAAGTGAAGCTTAAATTATTCCTCTATTTTATAGGAGTAAGTAATTTTAGGGTCAAGCAAGGTAAATAGTGTAAGAGAATAAAATAAATAAAGCATTTACAATGTACTAATTTTTCTGAACTACTAAACTAGCCCATTAGAAAAGCAATTATTCCATATATTCATATCTGTTTGGTTGAAAAGAAGTGAAATAAGCAGATTGAATAACTTTTATTCCACCATATTTTGCTTCTAATGTAGCCTCAATATTTTACTCTAAATTAATGCTTCATATGCGTGAAATTTTTCTTTTATCACACGTCATGAGAGGATATTGCCGTAATTTACTGATTAAGTTGAATGGTGAGTTGTGAAGCCAAAAGTATGCCAAGCTATAGAATATTCATGCGTTATAACTCACCTTCCCTCTAGGCGCAGGTAAGGATTACTTGCTTTCATTTTTAACAAAATAATAATAGATTTAGTTAATTCAAATGCTTGTGGGAGACAAAAATCATGGGTGAAAAGCATCAAGATTGTCTTAAACAACTTTTTTTTGATATATATATATATATATATATATATATATATTCTAAAATGAGTATGCTATACAATATGATTGATTCAAATGAGATTACAATTGCAATGGAAAGGGAAGATTTTCATAACCTTCACTCCTCAATGATTGCAATTAGGAAGAATTGTGCATGACACTCTAAAAGGCATATTCTCGAAGGTTTAATCTCAGCAACCAACTTTTTAAGGGAAAAAATAGGTGTTAGTGAAATTAATAGTGGTATAGACAAAATCTTCAAGATCTCACTTGTATAGTTTTAGAGTACACAAAAAGGTGTTTTTAAAGCTTGAAGAAAGTATAATGTAGGTGCTATCAAAGCATAATTTTAGAGTACACAAGCAGTACTAAAGAATTCAAACAAAAAAATAAACTAATTAGTATTCTCAAAATAAAAATCAAAAGAAAATTTGCTCTCAAGAAAGATTCACGTATCAATTCTACCTTGAATACTAGTGTCAATGACTTGCTAGAGCTGAGGGGATTTCTTGAATAGATCACAGTGTAACTTATTATCATGATGTAGTGATCGATGAATGACTTAAATTAAGAATGGTAGTAAATCGATTAGATCAAGCCTAGAGAGTGTTAAGCTAGGACCATAATGTATGAAACATTAGCTCTACCTAGTTTGACCAAACACCGGGTTAGACCCTTGGACACATATTTGATCCATTTAAAGTTTAGGTCAAACAATTTGACCCATAACTAAATGAAGTGAAACAACACAAGTCTATTTGGCCCTCCTAAAGTTATATATTATTTTTTATATTTGTAGAGATAAATTTTAATGTTATTACCAAGCTAGGCGATACTAAAGATTTTAGGATGGTTCATTATCATCATCATTGATGTTGTCATTGTGATCATTGTCGAGCCTTCTATTATTAAATAAGGGCTTGGTGATAAAGCATAACTATTTAGGTACAATTTGGTCAGAAAAAAAAAAGTAAGAGCTTGGGATAAGTCTTTAGTTTTTCAAACAACTTTTGAAAATATACATGACTAAAGAATATTTGTGCTAGTCAAACTTTCTTATTCTACAAATAACTATTTTAAGAAAATTTATTATAACATTTAAGCATAAATCATTGTTTATGCCCATCTTTTTCTCTATTGGACAACAATACCTTATGCAAAGCTATTCTAGAATTTACAGCCAAATAAAAAGTAGAAACATTTGTGGCATCAATATTTAATAGGCATAACTAGTCATATTCCACCTTATCTATTGGAACCAAATACAAGAAAGCAACCTAGAAGGATATGGTAAATTTCATGATTGATGTCTTGACATCAAAACTTTAAAAATTAGTGTTTAAATTTTTGTTTAGGGTAAGTTTAGACAAACAATATACTTGTCATGAAAACCGTATGGCCTATTGCCATTAGCACCAAAATTGTAGCAGCTTAAGCTCATGCAAGAAAAGAACAAATCTTATATTTATCAAGACTTGCTAAGAGACTACACAAAGATGCAAGGCAAAAAAATTTGACATAAGGAACCATGTTTATTCAGAGGAACAACTAAGCCAGGAAGTTAAATGAAATATGATCTTAAAAATAATAAATAAATATATGAGGTTAATGGAAATAATGTACCAGTAGGAGAGGTAACTTCTATGTAAATAATCTTTATTACAAGAAATCTTCATGCTAAAACAAATAACATTCTTAGGATATGTCCCGTACCATCCATACCTAATATAGATCATCCAAGTGACCACTCCATGATATGAGTGCTTCAAATTGAGGAGTCATTACCAATGGAGGAGGTCACTAACATAGTGTGTCTCTAATATTAGGCAAGATGGTATGGTACATATCCTAAGGAATTTGGAAGTAGATCTTAATGTCATTGTCAATTGCTCTAGGTTTCATCTTTCGATTATTGAAACAAACATTTCCAAGACTTGCTTTTCTAAACACTTCAAATGTCTATAGAATATTCTAGATAGATTCATATTGTCAAGCATATCTTTTAAGATATAATGAATTAAATGATGTGATCATGGAAAGTCCAAGATATGCTTGGATGTCTCAATAAAAACAAATTTAAGACCTTTCCATTACTTCATAGGTTCATATTTTGCATGATGTATATCTATCTTATAATCTCAAACATTAAAACCCATCAAATTCATCACAATGGAGAATACAAATTATAAATAGATTAAGATAGTGGTTCATTGTCTCAGTATCAAGAGGCATACTGATAAAATTCTAACATAGTATCAATACTTTTGGTATGGTATGGTTCGGTGTGATATGATATAATATGCCTGGTATGGTATGATATGCCTGGTATGATAGCATATCGATTGGTACAACATATCATGGTTGAAATTGACCCAAAGCTTATATGAGAGGGTTGACTTTATTTTCCCATTGTTCTAGGTTTTAGATCATATGGAGATGATTAACTTTCTAGCCTAAAAATTGCTCTAATAAGGATTATAATCCACATGAAAGGATTGTGGGATTGTTGCCCAATACACCTTACCTGGTTCTCCAGATCAGAATGGTGTAGCTGAAAGAAGAAACCGAACATTAATGGACATGGTAAGGAGCATGCTTGCCAGCTCCAAACTTCCTCGGTCCTTATGGACTGAAGCCCTTAAGACAGCGGTGCACATATTAAATCGGGTTCCAACCAAGGCTGTCCAAAGGACACCTTTTGAGTTGTTTAAAGGTTGAAAACCGAGTTTGCGACATGTACGCGTTTTGGATTGCCTAGCTGAGGTGAGGATTTATAATCCACATGAAAGGAAGTTGGACCCGAGGACCTTAAGTGCATATTTTGTTGGTTATGCCGAAAGATCCAAAGGATATAGATTTTATTGTCCTTCTCATAGCACTAGATTTGTGGAATCAAGAAATGCTAAATTTCTTGAAAATGATTTAATTAGTGGGAGCGATCATTTTCAAGACCTTGGTCTTGGGAAAGGTCATCAAGATGCTCAATGCTCCACTTCAAGTAGTGGACCGATGTTGTAGTTCACAGTGCGCCTTGTGTTCGTGCACATGTTGAGCAACAGGTCCAAGAGATTCCACAAACTGCTGATCCAAATCCAGTAGACCTTGAAGTTCAGCAAATACCCGAAATTGTTGAACAACCTGTTGAGCAACATGATTCTGTTTCACAGGAGAATGTGAGGCAACATTGAGGAGGTCTACTAGGACTAGGAGACCAGCAATTCCTAGTGATTATGTTGTGTATCTGCAAGAATGTGACTACAATATTGGAGCCGAAAATGATCCTGAAACGTTTTCACTGGCCATGAGTTCTAATGTATCTGACTTGTGGTACAAAGCCATGAAAGAAGAGATGGATTCTATGGCATCTAACAAAGTCTAGGATCTTATCAAGTTGCCTAATGGTGTAAAAGCCATTGGTTGTAAGTGGGTCTTTAAAACTAAGAAAGACTCAGAAGGCAACATTGAGAGACATAAGGTTAGACTTGTTGCCAAAGGATTTACTCAGAGGGAAGGAATAGATTATACGAAGACCTTTTCTCCTGTATCTAAAAAGGACTCCTTCCGTGTAATCATGGCATTGGTGGCTCATTTTGATTTAGAGTTACACCAGATGGATGTGAAAACGGCGTTCCTCAATGGTGATCTAGAGGAAGAGGTTTACATGAAACAACCAGAAGGATTTTCCTCTAGTAGTGGTGAGAATTTAGTCTGTAAGCTGAATAAGTCCATATATGGATTAAAGCAAGCCTCCCGACAATGGTATTTGAAATTTCATGATGTTATTACTTCATTTGGCTTTGAAGAAAACATCATGGATGTTTGTATATACCAAAAGGTCAGTGGGAGCAAGATTTGCTTTCTTGTGTTATATGTGGATGACATTTTGCTTGCGACTAATGACAAGGGTTTGTTATATGAGGTGAAACAATTTCTCTCAAAGAACTTTGATATGAAGGATATGGGTGAGGCATCTTATGTCATTGGCATAAAGATCCATAGAGATAGATCTAGAGGCATTTTGGGCTTGTCTCAAGAGGCCTATATCAACAAGGTTCTAGAAAGGTTTCGCATGAAATATGTTCACCGAGTGTAGCACCCATTGTGAAAGGTGATAGATTCAGCTTGAATCAGTGTCCCAAAAATGAGTTCGAACACGAACAGATGAGACCCATTCCATATGCTTCAGCTATTGAAAGCCTTATGTATGCTCAGATTTGTACCAGGCCTGACATTGCATTTGTTGTTGGAATGCTTGGGAGATATCAGAGTAATCCAGGTGTTGACCACTGGCGGGCTGCAAAGAAGGTTATGAGATACCTTCAAGGAACCAAGGATTACATGCTCATGTATAGACGAACTGAGAAGTTGGAAGTCATTGGATATAGTGATGCAGACTTTGCTGGCTGTATTGATTCACGTAAATCAACGTCAGGTTACGTGTTTATGTTAGCTGATGGAGTTGTATCATGGAAGAGTGCCAAGCAGACCTTGACTGCTACTTCCACTATGGAGGCTGAGTTCGTCTCTTGTTTTGAAGCTACCTCACACGGTGTATGGTTGAAGAGTTTCTTATCTGGGCTTAAAGTTGTGGACTCTATTTCGAGGCCCTTGACATTGTACTATGATAATTCAGCTGCTATTTTTATGGCTAAGAACAATAGGAGTGGTAGTCGTAGTAAACATATCGACATTAAGTACTTAGCCATAAGAGAGCGTGTTAAAGAAAAGAAAGTGGTTATTGAACACATCAGCACTGAATTGATGATCGCGGATCCTCTGACTAAAGGCATGCCACCAAAAGGTTTCAAGGATCATGTAGCGCGAATGGGACTTAGTTCCATGATGTAATGTCATTGTATATACTTGTTCTTAAATGAAACTCTTATTCAGTTTGGATATTTCTCCTTTAAGTTGTATACATATTTGTTTGTTTTGAGAAATATCATTATGTTTGGACCACGAATAAACATAGGGTTTATTCATTAAGTTATTTGGGCTATGCTGGGAAGTGTAACATATTGTGATACATGGAAGACAATACTCACATTTAGAGGAACTGTCGCCATGATCCGTATGTTAATATGGTGCATGGTAAAAAATACATAGACCAAGTGGAGAATGTTGGTTAATTTAGATTCCTATTGGCCAGGGGAATAATCAACTCCTGATTTTGTGGTTTATGTATTTTAAAATTTGAACATGCAAAACAGCGGGAGTGAGTTTGCGACTCCGTAACCATCGCCCGAACGTGCTCCAAAAATCTCTATGATGGCAGAAATTTCTGGAGGGTTTGTATATAAAAATGGTCCCTGGTACCTGCTCTACTATATGAGAAAACCACACACCATCGATCTGGGTAGAGAAAGGACCAGAAGAACCAGAATTCAAAGCTTCTTCCTTTTATTATTTTATCTGGAGGCCGGAACGATGGCGGGAGGTAATCCTCAATACTATTTCCACTGCTTTACTTTATTTTGAAGTGCCATGTTGATCTAAATCACATTAGGCACGTTATTGGTTGTTTTACAATATAAACTTTATCCCTAAGGCTAAGGAGAAATAAAATACTAAAGTCATGTTTAGTTCAGTGTGCTTTATATGATAGTTCCAATTCAGTTTATGTTCAGTTCAGAGTACTTAGTGTTGAAAATCTAATTCATGTGTAAAGATGGCCATAGTCCTTTATTTTTCCTCCGTGTCCAACTCAAAAAATACCAAAACAAAAATAAATATAAATAAATGTGTAAGAAAAGAGGAACATGTGTAACAAAGTCCGTACATCAAAATAGAGTGAGATGCTTTCTAAAATAATATCAGTTATCCAAATTGGATCGAATATCAACCCAATCAAAAGACTAGATCAATGGTTCAATCATTCAAAAATGTTCAACCAATGGATCAATGAATGAATCATTTGAATAATTAAAGCATAATTTCTCTATAATATTCAACTATTTAGTAGCTTTAATATTTATATTTTTTATTAAAATTAAACTGTTTAAAATATAATAGAATATGGTATCACCATTAATAAACAAAATTATTCTTAAATTTCTCAAAAATAATACTTAAAATCATCTGTATCAGTTACTAAGAGAGATGAGAGAGCAAGTTAAATTGGTTCAAAAAGAGGGAAGAATGAATTTAAATCTAAAAGATAGAAATTTATATTAAAAATAGTTCTGATATTTACATTATATTGGTTAAAATGTAATTTTGAAGGGCATGAAAGAAATCTCTTTGATTTTGCCGCTTCACACAGGACCACATCAATTTAAAAAAAAAGGTCAGTTCATCCAATTTTTACTGGGTCAATTATATAATAAACCCAATTTAAGAGATGGAGAATCTAAAGGCCGTTTTCACTTCATTCAAACCCGTTTCCCTCTTAAAACTGATTTAGTTTGGTAGGTGACCCTTGGGAACATCCTTCCTGCATTAAATTTCTTTACCCTTCTCCAACCCTCCCTCCCTTACCTTCCTTCTCCATCTCCTTGAACTCCTAATGCCAACAAGCCTACCACAAGATCAACTCAACAATCATGATGAAGCACTTTCAGGACCGGCATGCCTCCATTGCTGCTTCCTTTTCTTTCTTCTTCTTTTTTCTAATCAAAATTGTTGCAAGTTATTTCAATTTTATCTGTTATTGATCTTACAAAAGGGTGTGCTCGCATGTCCAACATTTGGTTAATATTTTGTTCTCTATTCGATTTCATTCATATGATCCATTTTTGCTATATCTTGTTGTTGTAGCATTTAGCAATCAGTGTTTTAGCTGATAAGTGTAAGATTGCTTTCTTTTGTTTGATTAAAGAGAATGAAAAATTCTTTTATGATTATTTAGCGGCCTTGCTTTACGTACATCCTTCATTTTAAGATAAATATAGTTTCATTTAGCCTATGACAGGTGCATAGAGCTGCATGCGGATTTATTATTCCTAAAAAATGGAAAAACTAGGAGCATGATCTTGGATTTTGTTTTGTTTTCCTCTATATTATCATCATATATAAGAGAATTAATATTTTTATTAGATGCATACCTATTTGCATGGTGCCGGTAGTTGGGTGCCTCAACTTTAAATTGTTAACTGAACGATCTGATGATAATTGTATAGTTCTTGATTAATTTATTTTGCAGAGAATCATTTGCTGAACAATTTGGACAAGTCAAATAAATCAAGAGTAATTCAAGAATTTTGGTTTATAGGGTATGGTTACTGCGGCCATAGAATAGTCAAACAAAGTGTACTTTGTCACATAGTCAAAAGGTTATATATATATATATACATATATATACACACATACACGTGCGTAAAAGAACACCCAAGGAGTTGTTAAGGGTTGAAACAGAGTTGAGTTCATGGAGAAGAAAGCAGAAGGTGAGGATTACAATTACAATCGATGAGTAAAAGGAGTGTTGACGCTTGATCATTGGAATTAACCATCGGAAAAAACTTCGTTTGCTGGTGCGGCCTTTTCGGAGCGGATGGCCTGCAAGAACTCTTAAGGCCGGAGGTTGCTCCGGCAGGGACCCTCCGACGGTCAAGTTAGCAACCGAGGTCACAGCTGAGAGAGCTTGGAGAAGCTTTGGAAAAAGAAGGCTCCGAGTGTCGGAGGGTTTTCTTAAGTTAGAGAGTCTGTGAATAGACGTACCCTTTATTCTAGATTCTCTTACCCTTTTATAGACCTTCGGTATCTGTCTGGGGATCAGCCACGTGGAGTTTAGTGAAGAGGAATGTCTACTAAACTCATGGTGATTACGTAAATAGGAGCTGGTTGGTGGGACTAGTCCCATCGAGCATATGGGTCTGACGATTGGTAGGCCTGGTCCTATCAACCAAGTAGGTCAGGCGGTAGGTGGGCCTGGCTCTGTCGGGCTGCGCAGGCCATACGGTAGGTGGACCTGGCTCTGTCGGGCTGCGCAGGCCAAGCGATAGGTGGGTCTGATAGTGTCAGGTGGTGCAGGCCAGACGATAAGTGGGCCTGACTTTGTCGAGCTGCACAAGCTAGGTGGTAGGTGGGCCTGACCTTGTCAGGCAGCACGAGCTGCCTTGGAGAAGTCGGGACCACTGGGGCTGACTTGGAAAAGGTGGGGCTGTTGGGGCCGACTTGGAGAAGTCGGGGCCGTTAGGGCTGACTTGAAGGAGTTGGGCCCACTAGGGGCCGAATTGAAGAAGCACGGGGCCGCTGAGGCCGACTTGAAGAAGGCGGGGCCGCTAGGACCGACTTGGTGGAGTCGGAGCCGCTAGGGGCCGACTTGGCGAAGCACGGGACCATCGAGGCTACCTTGGAGAAGTCGGGGCCGCTAGGAGCCAACTTGAAGAAGTCGGACCGCTGAGACCGACTTGGAGAAGCGCGGGGACGTCAAAGAGCGGGGCCACCTCGAGGAGGCAGGGTTGTCTGCGTCTGCTTACTCTGTCAGTTAATTTCATCGTTAATGTTTATGTGGCACCACCGGCCATATCAGATGCCCTCCCACTCCTGAGCTCGAGGGGCTACGCATCCGTTGACCCTTGGACGAAAGGAGTGAAAATTTGTAATAACTATTGGCCTTCGCGCGCCTTTAATTATCAGAGGTGTGGCACGTACTTCCGAGGCTATGATACTTCAAAATCCTTCCGTAATCAAGTGAAGACACAGGAGGGATGGGGAAAAGTGGGTGCCATCATTTCTTCACTGCTCCCCATATCTTATCATTGGCCACAAATCCTGCTCCCTAGGCCGAACTGAGGCATCGCACCTCAGGTGCTGGCGGGATCATCAACAACAGGATGCCTCATGCAAATATCAGAGGACCGCGTGGCGCTGCCTTAGGCAAGGCAATTCAAAAAGTCAGTATAATTTTATTTTTAAAAGTATTAAAAATAAATATTTTTAGTTTTATTTTTTTTAGAAATAAAGAAAATAAATTTTAAAAATAAAAATAGAAACTATATCACCAAATTTTTGTCTTTATTTTTAGTTTTATTTTAAAATAGAAAATAAGAAATAAAACACGACATTTGGAAGCAAAATAAAATATCTTTAATAGTCGAGTTGAATGAAATAATTTTGAGAAAAGTGAGGCTTAAATTATTCCTCTATTTTATAGGAGTAAGTAATTTTAGGGTCAAGTAAGGTAAATAGTGTAAGAGAATAAAAAAAATAAAGCATTTACAATGTACTGATTTTTTAGGGAAAAAAATAGGTGTTAGTGAAATATTAATAGTGGTATAGACAAAAATCTTCAATATCTCACTTGTATAGTTTGAGTACACAAAAAGGTGTTTTGAAAGCTTGAAGAAAGTAGAATGTAGGTGCTATCAAAGCATAATTTTAGAGAACACAAGCAGTAATAAAGAATTCAAACATAAAAAACAAACTAATTAGTATTCTCAAAATAAAAATCAAAAGAAAATTTGCTCTCAAGAAAGATTCACGTATCAATTCTACCTAGAATACTAGCGTCAATGACTTGCTAGAGCTGAGGGGATTTCTTGAATAGATCACAGTGTAACTTATTATCATTATGTAGTGATCAATGAATGACTTAAATTAAGAAT
>UESW01004965.1:172188-199020 GCA_900491605.1 Calamus simplicifolius | reverse complement strand
AATCAAAAGGAGTAGGACTAGTAGAAAGAAAAACTTTAGTGGAACAAGTAAGTTCAAGCTGCCATCAAGATTGAAAGGACAAACTATAAAATTTGGTAAGAGGCTAGAGATAAAGATAGTCTTAAAAAGTATATGAATGCAAAGAAAAAAGCTAAAAAGGCGGTAAGTAACGCTAAACTTAAAGCCTGTGATGATTTATATAACAAACTAGATACAAAAGAAAGTAAAAAGACTATATATAAACTAAAAAATCTAAGAGAAAAGAAAATAAAGGATCTG
The DNA here is from genome assembly GCA_900491605.1 of Calamus simplicifolius. Classification (NCBI taxonomy): domain Eukaryota; kingdom Viridiplantae; phylum Streptophyta; class Magnoliopsida; order Arecales; family Arecaceae; genus Calamus; species Calamus simplicifolius. The sequence continues at coordinate 198,741 of UESW01004965.1, read as the reverse complement.
AATTATATTAAATGTAGTAAGGATGAAGATGATGAAAGAGTCTTAGTAAAAGAAGAAGAGATAAAAGAATGGTGAAAAAGTTATTTTAAAAAATTATTAAATAAAAATAATTTAGTAAATTTAAGGATGGAATAATGTGATAATTTAGGAGTAACAAATGAACATAATTTTTTTTATAGATTTAGCATGCTTGAGGTTAAAAAGGCTTTGAGTAAAATAAAAAATGAAAAGGCATTAGGGCCAGATAAGATTCCTATTGAGGTTTAGAAAGGCTTAAAAAAAATTAGAGTCATATGGTTAACCAATTTATTTAACAAAATTGTAGCAACTAAAAGAATATAGAATGATTAAAGAAAAGTATATTAATACCCATATAAAAAAATAAAAATAAAAAAGATATTCAAAACTATGCAAATTATAAAGGGATTAAACTGATGAGTCACACAATGAAATTATAGAGAGTAATAGAAAATCGAATAAGAGCTGAAACTTTAGTGTCAAATAATTAATTTGGATTTATGCCTGAAAGAACAACCTTGAAAGCTATTATTTATTAAAAAGATTGATAGAGAGATACAGGGAAAGAAAAAGGCATTCATATAGTCTTTATTAATTTAGAGAAAGCATATGATAGAATACCTAGAGAAATAATATGGTTAAGTTTTAGAAAAAAAAAAGAGTTATCAAAAGGTACATAGAATTGATAAAAGATATGTATAATAGAGCAATAACTATTGTTAAAACAATAATAGAAGAAACTAGTGAGTTTTCATTACTTTAGGTTACATCAAAGATCTACCTTAAGTCTGTATCTTTTTGTATTAGTTATGAATGAATTAACCAAATATTCAAAATGATATCCCATGGTGTTTATTATTTGTAGATGATTTAGTATTGATTAATGAAATTAAATCTAGAGTAAATGCTAAACTAGAGATTTGAAAAGAGGCTTTAGAATATAAAGGTTTTAAGATTAGTAGAACTAAAACTAAATACATAAAATATAATTTTAGTAGGAGTAGAAATACAAATGAAAAAATAGGCCAAGAGATATCAAGAAGTAAAAAATTTAGGTATTTAGGATCAATTATCCAGCAAGAAGGTGAAGATGTGAATCATAGAGTTAAAGAGGATAGATTAAGTGGAGGAATACTTCAAGAGTATTGTATAATCGATGCATTCTATTAAAATTAAAAAAAAATTCTATAAAACTGCTATTAGGCTAGCTATGCTATATGGAACAGAGTGTTGGGCAATACTGAAACAACATGTAAATAAATTAAGTGTAACAGAAATGTGTATGTTAAGATGAATGTGGTAAAACTTTAAAAGATATAATTAAAAATAAAGAAATGATAGGAGTAGCCCCAATTGAAGATAAATGAGAAAAACTCCAACGAAGACCTTTAGATGCTCCACTTAGAAAGAGTGATCTTTTAACAATCCATCGTAAGGATAGGTAGACCTAAACTAAATGGATAAAAATAATTAAAAAAGATATAACTATTTATAATTTGAATATCGACTTATTTCTAAATAGAGCAGAGTGGAGGAAGCAGATTCATGTAGCCGACCTCATATAGTTGGGAAAAGAATTGGATGAGTTGAGTATATTCATTCTTAGCATCAATTTTTCAGTATATTCTTACCTGTAGAACTCCAGGCCATAAGAAAATTGAAAGCATATGAAACTATCCACGAACAAAACCAATTCACCAGAGTCACTAAGCTTCCAGCTATTCCTTTAATGTGGATTGGGAATATCTGCAAGAAATCCAGTTTCAGTGCAATTCTATGCGCAGCCTTAGCGTTCAGGATCTCAATATTAACCAAGAAATGGACTAGCAACATTCTCTTACCTCAGACATTATAACCCAAGGAAGGGGTCCCATTCCTATTGAGTAAAATGACACAAAGCCCTGTTTCATTAGTGAAAATATAATCAGAAGTTCTCCCAAAAAAAAATGTTTTACCCAAGGAAATTATTAGAAACTATACAAACAACGATTCCCTAACTAATTTGTGATGACATATTCTTGTTGGATTTGCCTCATTTTTTTTTTCTTTTGACAACATGTTCGAGAAGTTGAATAAACTTAAAAACTTTTGTTACATTCAACGTATTTGCAACCTCCATTAGCGAGAAAATTGTTTGGCACAATGCCTTTGCTTACCAATATGCCAACAAGAGCTTGCAGAGGGACCCAATCCACGTAAATTCCTCGCTCCTGTTTCCAGAATCATCATGATGTTATTTTTAAAATCCATATCAAGCGCTGATATGGAGGACCACAAACATGAGAGTTACCTTGAAGCAGAATGACAATGCAGTCATAAAAGCACTGAAACAAGTCCCTGCTGCAGAAACCTAAATTACAGAAGTTTACTGTCTTAAAGATCTTGCATCACAATAGTTTTCAAATTCGAAAAATGTTGTGATTAATCTATCTACCATTAGGAGAGGCCTTCTTCCACTCTTATCGATCAAAAGGACACCCATTATTGTAAAAGGAATCTGTTAAGCAAAGCAGTATTATATGATGCATGGTTCTATAGGGTGATCAATAAAGACATGAATTCAGAAAGGCTAGCTAGGAACCTGAATAAGTCCCAGCAAAGTGATTCCAAGACTACCTGAAGCAAATCCTGCAGTCAAAAAATAGCAATTAGCATATTACTTACATAAGCTAAGCTTGAATTTGAACCACTTGGAAAGTTGCCTTCGTAGGTTAAGCATGCAAAGTGTATTCAGAGCTCTTATCATACCTGCAGACACAAATATTTCACTGGCATAGAATGCAATTCCATTGTAGCCACCAAATTGTTGAAACACCATCAGGCCAACACCAATCTGAAAGACCTCATCAAGATTTCCAGGGATGAGAAGAAGAGAGAATGACGAAACCATGAAGTATTAAGTTGGAAGGTTGCTTACGGTGATGGAACGGATATATGTCCCTTGGAATAGCTCTGAAATCCTAGCCCCAGGAAGGCTTTGGAGAGTTTTCACATATTCCTGTGGAGAAATTTGTTCTTTTTTTATGATGTTGAAACTTAAAAAGTTGTGGACTATTATACTTATCAACGTTAACGGGTTCAAGTATGAACCTGAACGTCTGCAGCTTCCTGAGAGATGTCAGCATCCTTTCCACGTAGGCTTTGCAATGCAGCCTCGGATTCATCCTCCCGTCCCACCTTTGCCTGAGATTATTAATGGACTAAAAATGTGAGACTTGCTCGTCCCATATGCTTTGCTAGTTTAATTGGTAATTGCATGCAATTAATGTCTCACCAGCCATCTAGGAGACTCTGGGATGAAACAGATACCCACAAGAATAACAACGCATGGAAGAATCCCTGCATGAAAATTTTAAGTGGATCAGCTATTTTTGACATCAATGTTAAAATATTGGATAAGATTTTATCTGATCTTTTCTCACGAAGTAATGGATGGATTCTGGACTCACCCACTACGACCAGTGTGCGCCATGTGACTAGCGTTCCAACTATATAACAGGCTAATTGTCCGAAAGAGATTAATAGCTGCAGTTAAAGCATGCAGACATGAGCGTCTTTTGTTATCTATCTTGTCAGTTGCTACAAAATTCTACTACCTCGTTTAAGGTTGTGAGAGCTCCTCTAAGATGTTTGGGTGCAATCTCTGCTATGTAAACTGGCACCTGCTCAGAAGCAAATTGACAATTATCATCACTAGGATGTTTCTCAAGTCTACTCGACAACTTTATTAGATACTGCTTTAAACTGCAGAAGATATGGAACTAATTAAAATGAGCACTGAGGCTTTATAACAATGTATCCCTCTCAACCACACAATTACATGGACTTGAGTGCCAAGCGTAGGTTGTTTTAAGGGTTGAATACTTATTTTTAGCTCGATGACTTGAGCATTATGGATGCCATTGAAAGAAGCATACCACATAAGAAAAAAGTCCAGTCCCAATGCCCGTGAGAAGTCTCCCAAAGTAGAGTGAAGGCGCATCCTATGCATGGTAGAATGTAAGCATGTGTCATTAATTTGTCTCGGAATTTAAGAACATAAGCACAAAAATTAACAAGGTGAGAAACAAACTTGAGCAAAGTAAATTCCAAGAAATCCCATAATGCAGACGATGGCTGATACTCTCATTGCCTGCTTCCAACGAAATAAGCCAAATCATAAAAACATAAAGAGTGATGCTAAGGAAGATCAGTGCTTCTTTTCTTACTCCTTTACGGCCAGATAAATCAGTGATACGACCACTTGCAATAGCTCCAATCATGGCACCAACAGTCATTATGGAGCCAAAGAGTGAAAACTGCAAGAATGACATCAACAGGTATACTCACGAGTTAGCATAAGGAGGCGCATCTGTTAACAAAAACCTCACATAAAATAATGCGAAACTGTGTGAAAAATTGAACCTTCTTTTAGGCTGTCAAAGGAGTTACTGGTGTGGACTTGACTTCTTACACAGGAAGCATAATTTATGCCCTTGATTTTTTGATTATGCAAGAACTATTAATGGCGGGACATTGGTAATGCCACTTAAGGATGGCACTATAAAGTTAGACTTTGTATAGTGAAAGTATGAGAATTTATATCGATGAGTGTTTAATCTCATATCAGTTATATGTTGGAAAAATAAAAAAAAAAAAAAGGAACGCCCGCGAGCGACGGACGTTCTTTCCGTTGCATGGATGTCCGTTGCCACAACGGACTTTTGTGTGAACGTTGGAAGGCCAACGTTTCAGAAACGGCCCAAATAATTAAATTTGTAAGCCGTTTTTGATGTAATTTAAGGCTAACGGCCATTAGGCCTTTATGGCCATTATGGGCCGAGCCGTTAGAGTTTTATGGGCCGAGCCTATAAATAGGCTTAGGAATTCATATTGATAGAAGAAATCAATAATAATTTGGAGTAGCCTATGATTTGTTTTATCTCATTTTGTTTTATATATTTTATTGATTTTGGGCATCTGAAGGAAATCATTGGGTTTGCACCTCCACACGATCATGCTCGTAGTAGGAGGATCGGGTCGAGCCGGGTCGTTGTACCTTGGGGACAGATCGCCAACAACCTGCATGAAGGGGCGAAAATCTGATCCTTAGGGCAGTGTCTAACACTGCCTCGGTCCTGGTTTGATCCTATTAATCTTTTGGTTTTACTTTATTTATATATTTAAATTTCTATAACATATTTCTAGCAATTTTATAAAGTGATTTTTTGTAAGATTGAAAAATATTTCCCTAAGGATCAGATATTTCCTTCTTCTCTAGAGATTGCTAGATTTTCATTCCATTTACTCATTCTGCTTTTGCATGAGTTTGCTCAACATATAAATTTTTATGCCACTCTGAAATGCATGTGCATTAATGGTGCAAATGTTGCTATGCTAAATTATGATCATCCATTGGGCCCAAGATTTAAAGGGAAAAGATTATGGTTTGAATACTTATTATGGGCAAAATATTAATATTGTTGCAATGCTTTAAATTATATTTCATAAGTTGATCTTTTTACCGTTGGAATGGATTGTGCTATGTTGCTTTAAAAGAGTTAGTTGATACACGCCATTTTTCTTCCTTACTAATAAATATATGGTTACTCAGTTTATCTTCACCATCAGATGGAGTGCTCATGCACATACATGGACAGAAATTGGTGTAACAAATCTTGGTTATTAAATAGATTGGGCAATCATGGTCATGTACTTAAATTATAATAAAAGCGACTGTCCAGCTATCTCTGCAATTTGCTATGCAATTGTTTTAGTACAAACAACATTATTTGGTTTATCTGCTTCATTTGTAGCTTCATTTGTAGTATCAGATTTTAATACATTTTGATATGCCTCGAACGATATATGGTGAGCATAAAATACTAAACTGATAAATAAGACATAACCATATGACATTGTTGTCTTATTCTAAATGTTAGACACTGTTAAGCTTCCTTTGTCTTCTGACTTGTTAGAGGTTGAAGCTTGGATCTTGGTGTGTATGCATTTGGTTGTTCAACATGTCAGAGGCTTCTTTCTATTCACCGAACATTCACATGGCATACGCATTTATACATGTATGCATATAGGTACACAGACATGTCATCAGGTGCGGCTTGCTTAGTGCCCAAGTACATATGTAATATGAAACTAAGCTAACAAATATAAAGCTGAAGTGCTAATCAGAAAGTGAATTACTTTGTTCACTGGATAGATGGACAAAAGAGGTGGTTAACCATTCAGCATGAAAACAAAGCCTTGTTACATGCTTGCATTTGTGAACATGATATATGCGTGCTTGTATATAGATATATTTTTATATCATTTTATTATTTAACTTTCAAGTGCAGCTACTAGTATATATATTTGCATTCTTACATAAATGCAAAGTTTTTCTGTTCCAGATAAGTATTTTCGGTATAGTGATCAATATTAATATGAAGTTGCTAGACAAAAGTGACAGCATTGGGCAAATACTTATTGCTTACCTACTATTGTGAATCTTTATGTTACCAAATGGAAAAGAATGGATGAACTTGGATGCTGTGATAAGGTATGTCAATGCTCTATTTTGAGTCTCTTGAATCTATTGCTATGAGATTTAATAAAAGCTCATGACAGTTGGAATATCCAACTTAGTGGATATTCATTCTAATAATTCTCTTATTTGAGGTCTAGTATCTCTTTGGAATTTGCCGAGAAGATTTGGCAGACTAATTAACCAAGGAGTTATCTAGGAATAGAGTCCTATATTCATCGAGGGGGATGTGGCTTAAGCCCATTATTTGGTCGCCAGCAGTGGATACCCAACCTCTGTGATTGGAGATCCTATGAATGAGGTTCAATGTGGTAGAAACGAAGCTGATTGAGTGATCATGTTAGAGCACAAATTTTTGAAAAATTTTCATCCCATCCCTATGAAGTGCTCTTATAAAGTGACGTCATACTCTTAACGGATCCAAGGTAGGTTATCTGTATTGTCACAAATACCCTTGGAGGATTCACCTATATGAGAATCGTCTTAGGCCGTAACTAAAGGTTTGGGCTAACCTTAAAGAATTCTCATGAAAAATCAAGGTACTAAGCGCAAGGCCTTTAATATGCGCTAACCGCTTAAACCCAATTGATACTGTGTGTGTGATTAGTAGAAGTCTGAGTCAAAGGACCTAGTTCAAGGTCTAATCCACTACAGATGTTACTTACATAGGAAGCATAATTTATGCCCTTGATTTTGATTATGCATGAACTATTAATGGAGGGACATTGGTAATGCCACTTAAGGATGGCCGACTATAATAGTTAGAAACTTTGCACCTTATAGTAGTAGGAAGTATGTAGACAATTTATATCGATGAGTGTTTAATCTCATATCAGTTATATATTGAAAAGATAATAGTAGAGAAATTAAAGTAACAGATTTTCTGACCTATAGGAGTCATACTTCCAAGTTACGAAAAAATATTTAGGTGTGACTGATGATTGTTTTAGCACAAACAAAAAATGGAACAAATTAATCAGAGAAAAGAGGTTGATTAGTTCATGAGTCTTGGTTTCTGATCTTACATGTCAAAATATGTCAGTATAAACATTCAAAAGGGTTGGGGAGTGATGGTTTCCTGAGAAGGCAAGATGAGTGCTGCAAAGCCATCAGTCTGAAAATATCCTAGAAGTTGAGAGGAGGAACATGTGCTTATAGATATTATGGAATAACTGAAGCTAAAAAGAATGAAATTTTGTGAACAATGCAGAGTGAAATTTATTTATTCTAGCGTACAAAGATGCAAGATAAGATATTATATCAAACTTACATACTAATTAAAATCCAAAGAAATCTTCTTAGAAATATATAGTAAATATTTTTAAATAAGAGAGGGAACAAAAAGAAAAAGAGGAAAAGGATACGAGCATGCATTTCTCAAAAAAGTATCTTCATCTATACTATAATTGAGGATCATAATATATTCCACCAGCTATTCTATCAGCATTAAAGAGCATTAAAGAGAAAAATAAGGTGCACAAACCTCAGACATAGTGAGGCCCATATCTTCCCTTAACGAATATTGAGTTGGTGCAGTGTAGCCATTCTGCATAGAACCATGCCTAGTTGAGCCAAGCAATAATCCAAAGAAGCTGGTGATAAAGAAGTTATATATATATATATATATATATATATATATATATATATATATATAGAGAGAGAGAGAGAGAGAGAGAGAGAGAGAATGTGCCTATGAGATGGGCAAGCACTAATATAAGATATAAAAAAATAAAAAGTAAATTTATATATTTTTATTTTTATACTATTAAATTTAAATTTAAAAAAATATCACTCATTGAAAAATCAAAGAAAAAATATAAATATAAAATGAAAGCAAAAAAATGAAAAAAATCAAGCATTCGTCATGAAAAATGATAAAAAATGGAAAAAGAGAGAAACTTTTATTCTAAAATAAAAGCAAAAAAATAAAAATTTAAAAAACAAAAAAACAAGGAAAACATTAGGTATAAAATGAAAGTGAAAAAAGGAAACAAAAAATTAAAATGTGATAAAATGGAAGTGGAAAATGAAAAAAAATAAAATGGAAATGTTGCCGTGAAAATCCGTTCTTCGACTCGGATGCGCTCTAGCTCTGGGTCCGGACGTCGGTCTCATCGCCGGGGTGGAACCTGCAAGTCAGTCCACACGCAGAGGGCATTTCGGTGGTTGTCCTCTGCGGAGGACCCTCCGATGCCCAAGTCAGTGGAGATTCACAGCAAGCAGATATGAGAAGAAGACTCTCGCAGAAGGTTCCCCTAGATGGGTGTTCTCTCGAGAGCTCCGAGCTCAATGGAGTTTTTTAGTATAAGAGCCGGTGAATACATGCGTACCTAAGAGATTTGAGGGATGTGGTATTTATAGGCGATCACCTGATTCCTTGCGCGTTGCGGGGGTCTGAAAGCTGTTGAGATTCGAAACGGATTCGAATCAAGTTTGTTAGGCCAGTAGGATCCGTATCTTGTCAGTTAGAGGATCGACGGCCCTGGTTGATGGAGATTCTCTGTCCTATGGTTAGGCCAGCATTATTCTTCAGGAATCAATTATTGTGAATTTGACGATTCCAAGTATTCGAGTGCCTCGGTCTGGCCGGGGCAAGGGACAACTTGGTTTTCCAAGGTACAGAATGGCTCGCTTGTCGAGGTATTAGGATGGCTCGCTTGCCGAGGTATTAGGATGGCTCGGGCTGCCGAGGTATGAGGATAGCTCGGGCTGTCGATGAGGCTATGAAGATGGCTCGGGCTGCCGAGGTATGAGAATGCTCAGGTTTGCCGAGGTATGAAGATGGCTCGGTTCGTCGGGGCGACCCGACTCTGCTGAGGGCGATTCGGCTTCGCCGCATGTGATAGCTGGCCAACAGGATGTTGGGATTGGACTCGACCCAATCGTCGATGTGCACGGGCATTAATGCAATGATAATTTCACTCCTCATCAGGAAACAAAAATAAAAATAAAAAAAAAAAAAAAAAAAAAAAACCTAAGCTATATGAAAGCTAAAAAAAGGGGTAAAAATAAGAGAAAAGAGCCGAATGTTGGATACAAAATGAGCACAAAAAGAAAAGAAAATAGCAAAATGTACAAACCTAGAGAGTCAAACTATAGTCAATATCATATAAACATATTGGATTAAACTGAGTGAAGTATAATTCTTTTAAACTAATATAATATTTTCTATAATTTTATATTTCTATTTTTATTAAAAAAATATTTTCAAATGCATGTAATATAGCACTCGCAAAGGCCACATTAAAAACAAGTTTGATATATAAATTAAAAAGGTAAATAAATACCTTTGTAATTCTAAAAAATGATGACGTATATGATCGGAATATATATAACGTAATATTTTAATATAAGTAGAAGAAGAGAGAGTAGGTATTTTTAAAAATAATCTTAAACCAACAAAAGATTTGAGACGAAGACTATAGAACCCCAACCATAGGCCTTGTGCAATAACTTACGGAAACACCAAACTCGAATGATCCGCAGACTGCTACAGCGGTGCTGAACAAAACCATCCATAAGGAGTAGTCTTTGCATGAAGATGTCTCTTCTGGATCGATGAGAGGTTCTGTAACATCAATCTCTTCATTAATCATGCTCTCCAAATCTTTGCTATGAGCCATGATTTCCTCTTCACTCGCTGCTACTTCTCTCTCTCTTACTCTTCCTCTATCTGTTTGGATCAAAAAACTTCTTCTTCACTCGCTGCTATTTCTCTCTCTCTTACTCTTCCTCTATCTGTTTGGATCAAAAAACAGAAGGATAAGAGCTAGGGGAAGGAGCTACTGGCTACAAAAAGGGAAAGGTGATATCAGGCGGAAGAAGGCAGGATGAAGGAAGAAAAAATAAAACTTTTACTTGGCAGATCCACGGCAACACGTATTGCCTCCTAAGAGTCTCCCTGAGAGCTTAGGAGAGTAACAAAAATAACAAGATGCCAACTTGATGATAAGGATGCCAGCATGATGTGATATATTGAAATATTGCTGTCATAACAACTGTTACGATAAGTACGTGGAATAGCAGACGTGGACCTCCACCGTGCTCTTCCGTGAAGACGTGGACCTCCACGTATTGCTGGACACGTCTCCCCCTCCACCGTTTCTTCCTCACGTCACATTCACGGAAGCACCGTTCGGATTCTCACCCAGCCGCGAGACACGGACGGCAAAAGGGAGAGAAAAAAAAATAATAATAATCAACAGAATTCAGCTAAGAAACCTCGCAGCTAACTAAGAATTCAGTTAAGAAGATTTGATTTGATACGGCAATTTTTTTCATATTCAATCCCTATGCCCTTTAAAAAACAATTAATGGATATTAACTTCCCCTGAAATCCTCAATTAATTATTTTTTAATTTTGTTGTGCAACTTAACAAATATCATCATAAATCTTCAGTCTCTCGAAGGTTTTTTCTTTTATTGTTGCCACCGCTTGAAGATGCCATGTGGACGAGAGCCAAATCAACATCGAACCAAAATTATAGAGGTGAGCAGATTGAATTGAACAAAAAAAAAATCACACGGTACAATAACACGGGCTAAGAAATTCCGTCCTATTAATGTATGCTTTCGCTGTGAATGATACAAATACTCGATTGCTTGTTGCAGTGATTGGGCCCACATTTGTCTCTAGTTAGGGCTGCAAGACCAATGGAAGGGTTTGCTTCTTATTCTCCTCTAAGGCAGTGTTTGATAGAAAAAATATTATTCTTAGATAAGTGTATGGGATAGAGTTTATCCTCTGCTATCTCTAGGGATATCTCTTGACTATCCCATTGATCATATCAAATGCACAAAAAGCTAAATCCATAAGATAACTTTTTTTTACTCTTATTTGAAGGGATAACCAGCTATTCTTGCTTTTTCTAAGGAATAAATTGAGGGGATAACCCATGGTTAAGTTAACCATGGATTATCCCTTTGGTTAACTTTATTCCCAGCTATCCTTCATAGTTATGGCTTTTGAAAAAAAAAAAAAAGGATATCCCCTGAATATTTTCTCTTATTTCTTATTTCAAACACTACCTAAAAGTCCTAAACAATGGCAAAGAAGTATGGCATATAAACTTTATCGCTAAGGCTAAGGAGAAATAAAATACTAAAGTCATGTTTAGTTCAGTGTGCTTTATATGATAGTTCCAATTCAGTTTATGTTCAGTTCAAAGTATTTAGTGTTGAAAATCTAATTCATGTGTAAAGATGGCCATAGTCCTTTATTTTTCCTCCGTGTCCAACTCAAAAAATACCAAAAGAAAAATAAATATGAAATAAATGTGTAAGAAAAGAGGAACATGTGTAACAAAGTCCGTACATCAAAATAGAGTGAGCTGCTTTCTAAAATAATATTAGTTATCCAAGTCGGATCGAATATCAACCCAATCAAAAGACTAGATCAATGGTTCAATCATTCAAAAACGTTCAACCAATGGATCAATGAATGAATCATTTGAATAATTAAAGCATAATTTCTCTATAATATTCAACTATTTAGTAGCTTTAATATTTATATTTTTAATTAAAATTAAACTGTTTAAAATATAATAGAATATGGTATCACCATTAATAAACAAAATTATTCTTAAATTTCTCAAAAATAATACTTAAAATCATCTGTATCAGTTACTAAGAGAGAGATAGAGAGCAAGTTAAAATTGGTTCAAAAAGAGGGAAGAATGAATTTAAATCTAAAAGATAGAAATTTATTTTAAAAATAGTTCTGATATTTAAATTATATTGGTTAAAATGTAATTTTCAAGGGCATGAAAGAAATCTCTTTGATTTTGCCGCTTCACACAGGACCACATCAATTTTTTAAAAAAAAATGGTTAGTTCATCCAATTTTTACTAGGTCAATTATATAATAAACCCAATTTAAGAGATGAATGGAGAATCCAAAGGCCGTTTTCACTTCATTCAAACCCGTTTCCCTCTTAAAACTGATTTAGTTGGGTAGGTGACCCTTTGGAACATCCTTCCTGCATTAAATTTCTTTACCCTTCTCCAACCCCTCCCTCCCTTACCTTCCTTCTCCATCTCCTTGAACTCCTAATGCCAACAAGCCTACCACAAGATCAACTCAACAATCATGATGAAGCACTTTCAGGCCGGCATGCCTCCATTGCTGCTTCCTTTTCTTTCTTCTTCTTTTTTCTAATCAAAATTGTTGCAAGTTATTTCAATTTTATCTGTTATTGATCTTACAAAAGGGTGTGCTCACATGTCCAACATTTGGTTAATATTTTTGTTCTCTATTCGATTTCATTCAAATGATCCATTTTTGCTATATCTTGCTGTTGTAGCATTTAACAATCAGTGTTTTAGCTGATAAGTGTAAGATTGCTTTCTTTTGTTTGATTAAAGAGAATGAAAAATTCTTTTATGATTATTTAGCAGCCTTGCTTTATGTACATCCTTCATTTTAAGATAAATATAGTTTCATTTAGCCTATGACAGGTGCATAGAGCTGCATGTGGATTTATTATTCCTAAAAAATGGAAAAACTAGGAGCATGATCTTGGATTTTGTTTTGTTTTCCTCTATTATCATCATATATAAGAGAATTAACATTTTTATTAGATGCATACCTATTTGCATGGTGCCGGTAGTTGGGTGCCTCAACTTTAAATTGTTAACTGAACGATCTGATGATAATTGTATAGCTCTTGATTAATTTATTTTGCAGAGAATCATTTGCTGAACAATTTGGACAAGTCAAATAAATCAAGAGTAATTCAAGAATTTTGGTTTATAGGGTATGGTTACTGCGGCCATAGAATAGTCAAACAAAGTGTACTTTGTCAGAGAGTCAAAAGGTAATATAGACACGCGCGCGTAAAAGAACACCCAAGGAGTTGTCAAGGGTTGAAACAGAGTTGAGTTCATGGAGAAGAAAGCAGAAGGTGTGGATTACAATTGCAACCGATGAGTAAAAGGAGTGTTGACGCTCGATCATTGGAATCAATCATCGGGGAAAACTTTGTTTGCTGGTGGCCTTCTTCGGAGCGGATGGCCTACAAGAACATCCAAGGCGGAGGTTGCTCCGACGGGGACCCTTCGACGGTCAAGTTAGCAACCGAGGTCACAACTGAGAGAGCTTGGAGAAGCTCTAAAAAAAAGAAGGCTCCGAGTGTCGGAGGGTTTTCTTAAGTTAGAGAGTCTGTGAATAGACGTACCCTTTATTCTGGATTCTCTTACCCTTTTATAGACCTTCGGTATCCGTCTGGGGATCAGCCACATGGAGTTCAGTGAAAAGGAATGTCTGCTAAACTCGTGGCGATTACGTGAATAGGAGCTGGTTGGTGGGCCTGTCCCATCGAGCATATGGGTCTGACGGTTGGTGGGCCTGATCCCATCAACCAAGTGGGTCAGGCGGTAAGTGGGTCTGGCTCTGTCGGGCTGTGCAGGCCAGGCGGTAGGTGGGTCTAATAGTGTCAGGTAGCGCAGGCTAGGCGATAGGTGGGCCTGACCTTATCGGGCTGCGCAGGCTAGGCGGTAGGTGGGCCTGACCTTGTCAGGCGGCACGAGTTGCCTTAGAGAAGTCGGGGCCACTAGGGCCGACTTGAAAAAGGCAGAGCCGTTGGGGCCGACTTGGAGAAGTCGGGGCCGCTAGGGCCGACTTGGAGGAGTTGGGGCCGCTAGGGGCTGACTTGAAGGAGCACAGGGCCGCTGAGGCTGACTTGAAGAAGGCTGGGCCGCTAGGGCTGACTTGGAGGAGTCGAGCCGCTAGGGGCCGACTTGGAGAAGTGCAAGGCCATCGAGGCTGCCTTGGAGAAGTCGGGGCCGTTAGGGGCCGACTTGAAGAAGTCGGAGCCGCTGAGGCCATCTTGGAGAAGCGCAGGGCCGTCGAAGAGCGGGGCCGCCTTGAGGAGGCAGGGCTATCTACGTCTGCCTACACCGTCAGTTAATTTCATCGTTAAAGTTTATGTGGTCACCGGCCATATCAGATGCCTCCCCCGCTTCTAAGCTCGAGGGGCTACGCATCCGTTGACCCTTGGGCGAAAGGAGTGCAAAAATTTGTAATAACTACTGGCCTTCGCGCGCCTTTAATTATCAGAGGTGTGGCGTGTGCTCCCGAGGCTATGCTGCTTTGAAATCCTTCCATAATCAAGGAAGACGCAGAATATGACATAGCACTGGGCGCATCGAGAGAATATCTCTTGAGGGATGGGGAAAAGCAGGCGCCATCATTTCTTCACTGCTCTCCACGTCTTATCATTGGCCGCAAATCCTGCTCCCTGGGCAAACCGAGGCGTCGCACCTCGGGTTCTGGCGGGATCATCGACAACTGGATGCCTAGTGCAAATAGCAGAGGACCACGAGGCGCTGCCTTGGGCAAGGCAATTCAAAAAGTCAATATAATTTTATTTTTGAAAGTATTAAAAATAAATATTTTTAGTTTTTTTTTATAAATAGTAAAAATAAATTTTAAAAATAAAAATAGAAACTATATCACCAAATTTTTGTTTTTATTTTTAGTTTTATTTTAAAATAGAAAATAAGAAATAAAACACTACATTTGGAAGCAAAATAAAATATCTTTAATAGTCGAGTTGAATGAAATAATTTTGAGAAAAGTGAAGCTTAAATTATTCCTCTATTTTATAGGAGTAAGTAATTTTAGGGTCAAGTAAGGTAAATAGTGTAAGAGAATAAAAAAATAAAGCATTTACAATGTACTAATTTTTCTGAACTACTAAACTAGCCCATTAGAAAAGCAATTTATTCCATATATTCATATCTGTTTGGTTGAAAAGAAGTGAAATAAGCAGATTGAATAACTTTTATTCCACCATATTTTGCTTCCAAATTTAGCCTCAATATTTTACTCTAAATTAATGCTTATATGCGTGAAAATTTTCTTTTATCACACGTCATGAGAGGATATTGCCGTAATTTTCTGATTAAGTTGAATGGTGAGTTGTGAAGCCAAAAGTATGCCAAGCTATAGAATATTTCATGCGTTATAACTCACCTTCCCTCTAGGCGCAGGTAAGGATAACTTGCTTTCATTTTTAACAAAATAATATAATAGATTTAGTTAATTCAAATGCTTGTGGGAGACAAAAATCATGGGTGAAAAGCATCAAGATTGTCTTAAACAACTTTTTATTATATATATATATATATATATATATTCTAAAATGAGTATGCTATACAATATGATTGATTACAATTGCAATGGAAAGGGAAGATTTTCATAACCTTCACTCCTCAATGATTGCAATTAGGAAGAATTGTGCATTACACTCTAAAAGGCATATTCTCGAAGGTTTAATCTCAGCAACCAACTTTTTAGGGAAAAAATAGGTGTTGGTGAAATATTAATAGTGGTATAGACAAAAATCTTCAAGATCTCACTTGTATAGTTTTAGAGTACACAAAAAGGTGTTTTGAAAGCTTGAAGAAAGTAGAATGTAGGTGCTATCAAAGCATAATTTTAGAGTACACAAGCAGTACTAAAGAATTCAAACAAAAAAAAATAAACTAATTAGTATTCTCAAAATAAAAATCAAAAGAAAATTTGCTCTCAAGAAAGATTCACGTATCAATTCTACCTAGAATACTAGTGTCAATGACTTGCTAGAGCTGAGGGGATTTCTTGAATAGATCACAGTGTAACTTATTATCATGATGTAGTGATCAATGAATGACTTAAATTAAGAATAGTAGTAAATCGATTAGATCAAGCCTAGAGAGTATTAAACTAGGACCATAATGTATGAAACATTAGCTCTACCTAGTTTGACCAAACACCGGGTTAGACCCTTGGACACATATTTGATCCATTTAAGGTTTAGGTCAAACAATTTGACCCATAACTAAATGAAGTGAAACAACACAAGTCATTTGGCCCTCCTAAAGTTATATATATTTTTTATATTTGTATAGATAAATTTTAAAGTTATTACCAAGCTAGGCGATACTAAAGATTTTAGGATGGTTCATTATCATCATCATTGATGTTGTCATTGTGATCATTGTCAAGCCTTCTATTATTAAATAAGGGCTTGGCGATAAAGCATAACAATTTAGGTACAACTTGGTCAGAAAAAAAGTAAGAGCTTGGGATAAGTCTTTAGTTTTTCGAACAACTTTTGAAAAATATACATGACCAAAGAATATTTGTGCTAGTTGAACTTTCTTATTCTAGAAATAACTATTTTAAGAAAATTTATTATAACATTAAAGCATAAAATCATTGTTTATGCCCATCTTTTTCTCTATTGGACAACAATACCTTATGCAAAGCTATTCTATAATTTACAGCCAAATAAAAAGTAGAAACATTTGTGGCATCAATATTTAATAGGCATAACTAGTCATATTCCACCTTATCTTATTTGGAACCAAATACAAGAAAGCAACCTAGAAGGATATGGTAAATTTCATGATTGATGTCTTGACATCAAAACTTTAAAAATTAGTGTTTAAATTTTTGTTTCAAGGTAAATTTAGACAAACAATATACTTGTCATGAAAACCGTATGGCCTATTGCCATTAGCACCAAAATTGTAGCAGCTTAAGCTCATGCAAGCAAAGAACAAATCTTATATTTATCAAGACTTGCTAAGAGACTAAACAAAGAAATTTGACATAAGGAACCATGTTTATTCAGAGGAACAACTAAGCCAGGAAGTTAAATGAAATATGATCTTAAAAATAATAAATAAATATATGAGGTTAATGGAAATAATGTACCTGTAGGAGAGGTAACTTCTACGTAAATAATCTTTATTACAAGAAATCTTCATGCATAAAACAATATGACATTCATTTGGAGGAGGATATGTCTCCAAGATGGTACCATATCCAGTATCCATTGTCAATTGCTCTAAGTTTCATCTTTCGATTATTCATTTCCAAGACTTGCTTTTATAAACACTTCCATTCTAGATAGATTCATATTGTTGAGCATATCTATGATGGAAAGTCCAAGATATGCTTGGATGTCTCCATAAACACAAATTTAAGACCTTTCCATTACTTCATAGGTTCATATTTTGCATGATGTCAATTCATCAACAATGGAGAATACAAATTATAAATAGATTAAGATTGTGATTCATTGTCTCAGTATCAAGAGGCATACTGATAAAATTCTAACATAGTATCAATACTTTTGGTATGGTATGGTTCGGTGTGATATGATATAATATGCCTGGTATGGTATGATATGCCTGATATGATGGCATATCGATTGGTACAACATATCATGGTTGAGATTGACCCAAAGCTTATATGAGAGGGTTGACTTTATTTTCCCATTATTCTAGGTTTTAGATCATATGGAGATGATTAACTTTTGTAGCCTAAAAATTGCTCTAATAAGGATTATTTAATTTCGATCTTCCTTTGTTCTATGATAGAAAATTTCTTGTCACCAAAATGCCGTAGAAGTTGAGCTAAAATGGAAGAGCCTTCTAACCCAATATAGAGTGTGCCATGTTATAAGTGATTGCAAGCTTCCTTCTACCATAATAATATTAGGAGATAATGCATGAGGAATTGCATTACAGATAACCTAATAATTTATAGAACATACGTGCCAAGGCATCATAAGTCTACTGTTTGCCACCTAGGTGCCCAAAAGAGCAAGCAACATGTTTATTTTCAAACAACTATGACCTTGATATTATAAAGCATCAAATAATTACTGATCCAATAGCAATTAAACACAAAGTTGTTAGATATATTAATATATTTAGGGAAATTAAAATCCATTCTTGGATTACACTTGATATTACAGATATTTGATTACACTTGATTAGGCATGTACCAAGAAATCCTGGATACTTACAAATGCTATAGCTAGAAGGATAGGTCTATATAACCAAACCCATGGTTAACCAAAACTTATTCCCTAGGAAACCTAGGAACAACTAAAGTTATCCCTTGATAGCAGACTTGTAATTTTAAAAAAATGCTTATTCCCTCAATCCTCTTAAATGGCTAGCTTTTGGGCTATCAAACACTACCTTAGGGTCAAGCCTTAGGATTTTGTATATTAGAGCAATTGAATGGAATGGGTTCTAATCAAAATTAAACTTAAATATTTAATCAAAATTAAAAATATGAGTAATTAAAATTTGGTGTCATGTTAGCATGGACCATTCAAATGGGTTCTAATTATATTAGATCCAAAAATATCTTTCGTGGCCTAACCTAACACATTCACCTTTGTTTTGACTATTAAAATATTTCAAAAAATAAAACTTAGCAAAAGAAGTGAGTATGTTCTCCTTTTTTTTTCAAAAGAAGTGAGTGCTTAATTTAAAGAGTAAAGAATGATAGATTTAGATGGAAAAAATATACAAATTTGAGGGTCAAGTCCTTGAAATTTTTGATGTGTCAAAAAAAATCATGTGACTAACATTACAGACTAATTAAAATCTTGGTGTGCAATACGGAAAAACCAAAGATGTGGGAAAAGTATGTTAAAGGTGACAAATGACAGAAACTTTAGGCTTCAATTGAGCATAAAAAATTTAGGCATCTCTCTCTGTTGGTGGAGGTCGTGACTTTGATTTTGTACGCTAAAAAATTTCGAGGACAATTGAGACTAAAAAAAGGAATGACGGCCTTGACTGGATTCCAGCATTGACTTTGCTTTCAAGAGAAGAGGGCACAGCATTAGCTAATGCTCATATATACGATGATTAGCATTTAGCATACATAAAATTAATATCATCGTATCAAATAAATTATTATATAATTTTTTTACCATAAAAATACAGAAGTATTGAGATTTTGAAGGAAACGCACTCTAATGCTGAATTCGAAGCTATGGGAGTTAAAAGTCAAGAGAGAAAGAGAAAGAGAGAAACTTTTCTTTTATTATGTCATGCTATTTAAAAATCCACCTTATATCCTATTTAAAAGCTCGAGATGAATCAAAAAAATTTATTTTATTTTATTTATTTTAAATTTATTTAGTTTAGATAACATTTATCTGTTGCAACTAATTTTGACCACAGGAGGACAATCTTTATACATGTACATATTTGTAACTAATTTACAATAATATTAAATAAATATAATAATATCCAAATTATCAAATCTTATTTAATAAGTCCAGATATTATTAATTTCAAATATCTAATTTTAATTATAAATAATAAATCAAATTTATTATTTATTTATTTTTAATTTTTAATAATCATATTATTAAAAATATTAAAATAAAAAAAATTTCTTTTATTAATTTAAAATTATATAATTTTGAGGTATCCACTGATATAATCATTACATGTAATTCAACTGAAATAACTGTTCTATCCTTTTACTTATTAAAGAAAGCCATGGATTCAATATCCATAAATGACATTGTGATTTTAGCCCAACTTGTTATTGAATCTCCAAGATGTAAGTATTGGCCCAACATCAAATAGATTTGAACCAACAAATCATAAAGATCTAGTAACACATAAAGTTGATTACATAAAATCATCTTGTGAATTCTTAACCATACTTAAATAAACATTCGAATTATGTTGGCTCAAATCTTATATAATCTTATTATATAATACATCCACTGAGTGTCTCTACACAACAATTCAAATAAGGCTGTCACATTCATAATGTTTAGTGATTAGCGATAGAAGATCCATAATTTTATCCATCTGAACATGTTTAAATACATTAGTCATAATTTTAATTATTTTATACATTATATTAAAATTACAGTCTCATAATATATTTTAATTTTTATAAATATCATCTTTTATATTAAAATAAATAATAATAATATAAATATATATATATATATATATATATATATATATATATATATATATATATATATATATATATATATATATATATATATATATATATATATTATATATATAAATATAAAAATTAAAAAATACAAATATATTTGATTTCAAATCATCATTCCTATATATATATCTCGTTGGATATCGTTTGTCAGCAGTTGATGGCGTCCTATACCTCCTTTATGCTTCACGTACCGAACCGTATCGCATAGAAAAAGGCTCTATCCTAACGGCTTATCATTCCCCAATCACTGGCAGGCTTTTCACTGCACGTACACGAGTATGCCAATTCTCTAAGAATGCCATCAATCACATGACCATTCATTGCAAGACAATCGCATGCAACCCTAAACGAAACGAGCTTCAACAAATAAGAGACGAAAAAAATATATATTATTATCGTCGAAATTCGTTCTTCGACTCAGACGCGATCGATCTCCAAAAAAAAGGGGATAGATCTGCACAAAAGTTCTTGCGCAAGAGGCATTAGGGGTGGCCCTCCGCGAAAGACCCTCCGACGCTCAAGTCAGTGGAGAAGAAATCGGCGATCAACCAGATAGTGGGGAGGTGGATCTCTCCGGAAAGCCTCTCCGAAGGCGGCCAATCGGGAGCTCTAAAGGGCAAGAGCACTGATGAGCTGCCGGCGTGAGAGCAGGAGAGTGAGAGTGGGGGTATGAGTGCACGCGTATGCGTACCTGAGGGAATCTGGGAGTGTCCTATTTATAGACTGTCACCTGGATCTTGAGCGCCTTCTGGAAGGTTCAGAGGTTGTTAAGATATGGAAGTTGATCGAATCAGGCCGTTGTGGGGCTATTGGGATCTGTATCTTGTCTGTTAGGGGATCGACGGCTGGGAGAGCTCCTTGATGGCTTGAGATCTGGTAGATGTGTAGGTCTCAGGTGGCCTTGATAGGTTCTAGACCACTTCTCAGTATGATTCCTTGTATAGGGTGCCGTTACAGTAGGCTGAGGCTCTCCTGCGTCAGGTTCCGTGGAGGTGGGTATTGGATCGTGGGTCGTTCAGTGAAGCCGGGTCATGGAAGCTCGGGGGAAACGAACTACAGGAAGTTCGGGAGAACCGAGCTATGGAAGCCAGAGAGGCCGAGCTACGGAAGCCCGGGGAGGCCGAGCTACGGAAGCCCGGGAAGGCCGAGGCCGAGCTACGGAAGCCAGGGAAGGCCGAGCTACGGAAGCCCGGAGAGGCCGAGCTATGGAAGCCGGGGAAGACGAAGGGAGGAGGTCGGCCTTAGCCGCCTCGCACGGATATTGATGCAATGATGATTTTACCCCCCAATACATGCCCTCCACTCCCTAGTTCGAAGCGTAGGTTCGGGCATAGGGAGTATGAGTCCAAGTGGCATGTTCTGGATGGAACGTTTGGTTTAGATAGCCCGTGCAATGATGCCCTAATTAATGCGACAGGGTCATCGTGCCTTCGGGGGTAAGGCTCCTTCAAAAGCAACGGTTGGGAATACGCCACGTCGCGAATCCCTATCGATCGGGTGTTTGTCGAGGCGGTTCAGATGCCTCGGTGAGACGCCCGTCTTCTCAAGGCGCTTCCTTAGCGGGGAAGCAAAGCGACAGCTGCACTATATATATGTTCGCAGCATCCTCTCGTCTTATTTTTTGAAGAGTTTGGCCTTTCATCCTTCTCGACGCTCGTCGTTTCGCCTGGTGTTTTTCTCAACCGAGATGACGATGAGTCTCGACGATGTGGTTTCAGAGATCGTCGCTGAGGATTTGGGAAGGATTCATCAGTGGTATGGCATGCCCTCAGATGTCATTCTGCGGGCACCCGAATCTGGAGACAAGGTCTCGCGGGATCTGGAGTCTGGGGTCTTCGTTTATGAAGATAACTTGAAGGCAGGCCTCCGTTTTCCTCTTCATCCCTTGGTGAAGGAATCATGACTCATTACAACATATGCTCGGCGATGGTGGCCCCAAACAGCTGGCGAAGCATCATCGGATTTATCTCGATGTGCCACCAAATTTAGATTGTCGCAACTCTTCCCCTTTTCTGCGCCTGTTACCATCTGATACCTGGGAGGAAATCAGAGTGGCCCTACATTGGACCCCGGAGGTCCTTCAACGTTATCGTGGACAAGCCGTCCTCTATTAAGGGATGGAAGAACCGGTTCGTTATAGCAGAGGGGAACATTGGTTCCGACTTCCCTCGGAAATGGGGGAACTTTGTTAGGGATGCGGAAACGCATCCAATTTTGTCAGCGCAGGAGGAGAGGATTTGGATGTCCTTCGCAATGGCCGAGTGTTTTCGGCCAACGACCTGCTATCGGAGGGAGCCCTTTTTGCAGCTGGGCTTAGCCCCCTGGACCCGCAAGGTGGGTTCTCCCCTTTACCTTTTTTAGCTATGCGTTTTCTCGATGAATGTGTTTGGATCTGATCGCGTGTGTTTCATTCTTCCAGCCAAGAGGTCGGCATTGTCGAGCCTCGCCAAGAGGAAGAGAGGAAAGCGCCCAGGGGAGAGCAGCGACGCAGATAGTGGTAGGCCTGAGAAAAGGGCTCATACCTCTGCAAGAAGCCCGCCGGACGCTGGAGCAATCACGACAGGAGCGCCGAGGGCGAGGAGGATCTGGAGGACAACCTTGATCCCTTGTCCTCCTATAGTGGAAATATCGGATAGCTCAGACGAGGCTCCATTGGTTCGTCTGATCGCATCCCCTATGAAAGAGGAACCAGCGACGGATCTGGCGGAAGCGGTCGTTTCTGAGGGGCCTTCCATCTCCGCAGGACTACCACTGGCCAGCAGGAGAGGGAGAAGGGACAGCTGCAGCCAAGGGGGTTCAGGGAGAGCTCCCTCTTAGTCTCTCTGCAGGGGAGTCCGGTAGTAGTGAAGTCGGGTCGCTTGCGGTAGTTCAAGAAGCGGGCCAGATAGATGCTTCGGCGGAGCCTGCAGGGGAGGCGCAAGAAATAGGCCAGACTGAGGCCTCGGGGGAGCCTGTGGAGGAGATGCAGATGGTGGGACCGGGAAAGGTGCGTCGGGGGAGGGGGCGCAGCAAGGTGGGAGTCCCGCAATGGGGGCTCCCTCGAAAAAGATTTTGGGGAGGCTGGCACTTGGGCTAGCCAAATTATCTGAAGAAGTCCAAGCTAGGGCCTTGATAGAAGAGGCTTGGAGGTTGAAGGCCTCTCAGACGGAGGTCGCCCAGGTTGGTCCCTAGGCGGGGACGGTCAACCCAGTAGCTCGAGCGCTGGTGTTGAGGAGGCGTTTTCCGCCTTAATGAGGTCGGCCTTGTACCCGGGTGCTGATCCTTCGACGGATAAATTTGCGGATTTGGAACTGGTTGATGCCGCGTTTGGGCGCAGGGAGTGGCCGAAAGTATCCACCTTCTTCCGGATATTGACAATCCGACCCTCATGAAGATGATGCGGTCCTACGCATCTCGGGTGAGTTATTACTTTTGTGCGATGGATGTTTTCTGATTGACCCAGTCGTGGGTTTTTATTCATCTTTTGTCCTGCAGAGCATTTTGCTTTCTCGAGCGATGTGCTGGCGTCTGAGTTTGGCGACGGGGGCCAGCATTCAGGCCAGGAAAGACAACGTCGAGCTCCATCGCGACTGAAGGTGTCTGAGAAGTTCGAAGAACTTATGGCTATTAGTGATAGAAGTTTGAAGGGATAAGGGCGGCACACCAGGTCGCCCTGGCCGAAGTGTCCAAGCAAAAGCGTAGAGTGGAGGAGTTGCAGGAACTCCTGGCGAAGAACGACAATGCATGCTTGGAACTGGCTAGAATTGAGTCGAAGCATTCCGAGGAGGTGAAGGCGATACAGCGAGAACATAGTGAGATTTTGGGTCGGCTGGGGAGGGAAGCTGCCACGAGAGGAAGCGTTTGATTAGAATGCTCGATGAAATGGAGGAGAAGTTGAAGCGGCGCGATGGCGAAATTGCCCACTTGAGGGAGGGCGCTAAATGGCACCAAGGGACGATAACTCGGGTGAGTAACAAGTTATCCCAAGCCCGGGAGGAGGCCGAAGCCAAACAGTCAAGAATCAATACTCTGCAGGAGAGAGTTGAGCTGATCAGGCTGACAGAACAAGAGCCAGGGGTGAGGCCGAAGAGCTGACCAAAAGGTTGGCCAGACGAGAGGAGGAGGTACGATCTCATTTCCCCCCCTTTTTAGCTTCTTCTACTGGTCTCTTGTGATGCCAACTAACTTTGGTTTTTCAGATGGCGAAGTTAGGGTTGGAGAATCGGGCTCTCCAGGGTGAGCTCGTGTCCAACCGCAATAAGAGCTCAGAACTCGAGATGCGGGCCGGCGAGTTTGAGGAGCAAAACGCCATTTTGCGGGCTCAGGTTGCGAGGCTGAGAAGCAGGCTGCTAAGGCTAAGATGCAGCTCGCCATACTCAAGGGGAAGCAGGACGCTATCGGCGTTGACGCCTTTCAACTTGGAATGGAAGAATGTAAAGACAAGATATCCAGTGAGCACCCGGAATGGGATCTCTCTTTCCTGGATGCTGAAGCTCCTGATGATGGAGAGTCCGAAGGAGAAGAGGAGGATGAATACGTCGACGTCTCTGATGCCGATCTGGTGCCACCCCGGGTCCCAGCGAAGTCGCAGCTTCTGAGGGACGATGCAAACTGCCGCTGGAGGGGCAAAGGCGTTAGAAAGAGGCGAATCTAGTCACATCTCTGCGGATGTAACTGAGAGCTCCTCAAAACTGACGTGGCTCCCGGCCCTTAGAAGCCACCCCTGTGTTTTGCTTTTTGAAAGTCTGACCATTGTTTCTTAACGAATAAAACTCTATCTTCATTTAAGTGTTTTTCTTTGTATGGCCCTGTTGCCCCCAGTCTTGCCTCAATCGAGCGATTTATGGCTCGTTGATGTTCTTTGGCATCTTTATTTCGAGATTGAGGGAATACATTGGCTGGCCCAAGGCAGGACGATAGCCTTCACCGGCGAACCGACAGACGATCTGGTTTGGTTCGTGTCTTAATTAAGACTCAAGAAACGAAGCTGGACGGTTAAGACCGATTGGCAGGGTAGGTCGGCTTGGGCCGACAGGCGAAGATAGGTCGGCTAGGGCCGACGAGCAAAGTAGGTCGGCTAGGGCCGACGATCAGAATAGGTCGGCTAGGGCCGACAAGCGAAGTAGGTCGACTTGGGCCGACAAGCGAAGTAGGTCGGCTGGGCCGACAAGCAAGATAGGTCGGCTAGGGCCGATGAACAAAGTAGGTCGGCTGGGGCCGACGAGCAAAGTAGTCGGCTGGGCCGACGAGCAAGATAGGTCGGCTAGGGCCGACATATGAGGGCGGTTGCCGAAGTATTTTTTG
Organism: Calamus simplicifolius; assembly: GCA_900491605.1. Taxonomy (NCBI): domain Eukaryota; kingdom Viridiplantae; phylum Streptophyta; class Magnoliopsida; order Arecales; family Arecaceae; genus Calamus; species Calamus simplicifolius. The sequence continues at coordinate 173,137 of UESW01004965.1, read as the reverse complement.
CTTCCTTTGGTCATTTCAGTTCGCGTAGCCTCGTGCTTATTTTGTTTTGGGGCGTTCGATTTTATCGCACGAGTTCCTTGAGCGATAACTTTGCCGGGAGAAATCATTGGACAGCTGGCTTTCGTGCTTTTTGCTATCCTGCCAACGCGCCCTGCTGTTCTGCAGGTAAATCGTTTTTATTTCACCAGAATTGATGGTACGGTGCTGTGGGGGATAAAGCTGCTCTAGAGCTTTCCGAAAGGTGCTCTTTTCCCATGCAGGTCGTTTTGACGTACTGCGCACGCAGCTGTTTACCATTGGGGGACATTATTTTCGTAGGACGATCTCCTGAACCTGCCAGTTTTTGTAATGCTAGTGTACGATCCTCTGCGTTTAATGATCGTGATTCGGGATCAAGAGGAAATCTTCGCATATGTCATAATTCAGGCGGTGGGTTGGCGCGCAGTAGGGCGCCGCTTTCATCCTGGGAGGCCATGTGGAGGTATGGCCCAGGTGTTTGAATCTGGAGCTTATAGCCTTGGTAATTGTTCCCGGTCCATTTTTGGCCTATATAAAAGGGAGAGGGGTCGTGTTGGTTGTCCCCAAAGTTTCTTTCCCATTAGAGCTTCCACCATGTTTGTTTCTCTGCTGTTGCGAGTGGGAGGACCGAGCTCTCTCTCATAAGCTCCTTGCCACCGGATAGTTGGGGCGATGAAGGAGCTGCCGAAGAACTCGCCCTTAGGGGATGAGTCCCGGAGATCATATGGAGAGCGCACATGGAGGGCGCAGAGATCACATGGAGAGCGCACATATACTCTTCCAGTGTGACCTTTGTGGTTCTCCTTCGGGGATGCACGGTAGGGAGTGCACGCGGACTCCTCATGGTCGCTTGAATTCTCCCCTCCCCCGACTTGGATTCCTGGGCTCGCCCGTTGGGGAATCTTTTCCACATGGGGAGGGGAGATGGTGC
>UESW01004965.1:0-171287 GCA_900491605.1 Calamus simplicifolius | reverse complement strand
CCCCTGTGTCAGCCAGAGGTGGGGCTATTTTTTAACTTTCATTGATGACTACTCCAAGAATGTATGGGTATATCTGATAAGAGAAAATCAGAGGTTTGCCCGGTTTAAAGCTTGGAGAGTTGGTGTTGAAAGGAGACAGAAAATCAGTGAAGTGTTTGAGATCTGACAATGGAGGGGAGTATACAAGCAATGAATTCAGAAGCTACTGTGAGGAAAATGGGATCCAACGCCATTACACAGTGGATGACTCCCCAGCAGAATGGTGTGGCAGAGAGGATGAATCGTATATTGACAGAGAAGGCTAGGTGTTTGAGGCTGCAGGCATCACTGCCCAAGGTCTTTTGGGGTGATGCAATTATGTTCTCTGGTTTTCTTATTAACAGGTCCCCTAATAGAAAACTTGATGGAGGCATTCCAGAGGAAATCTGGAGTGGGAAGAAGGTGGAGCTTGGACACCTAAGGATTTTTGGTTGCCCAGCCTATGCACATGTGGAGGCAACTGAAAGGAGCAAGCTGGACCCAAAATCACAAAGGCTGATCTTCATCGGGTATCCACAGGGGAGTTAAAATGCTATTTGCTATGGAGTCAGATTCACAGAAGTGTATCATCAGTAGAGACATTATTTTTGATGAGAAGAGCATCTTGAAGAGGTCAGAGATTGCAGATGGAGCTGAAAAGGCTGAACAGGACAGCAATGGACAGCATTGGCTGACAGGTGATGTACCTTCTACTTCTACTTCAAAACGTACTTCTTTTGAGGTGGAGTTTGGTATGAATATTCTAATACATGTAAAGGATCAGCCAGAAGAGCCATCAATCCAAAAGGAGGTACAGGTGGAGTCACACACTTCAGCTTTGAGAGATGATCAAAAGGGTGTGGCACTACATAAGGCAAAGCGTACCATCATCAAACCTACTCGGTATCGCATTGATAACATGATTTCCTATGCTCTAATCACTGCAAATGAAGATCCAGAGACCTTCCAAGAAGCCATGGAAAGTTTAGAAAGAGACTCATGGATGCAGGCCATGATGGAGGAGATGGAGTCCCTAGAAAAGAACAAGACATGGTAGCTAGTGGATCTACCTAGAGATGCTCGGGTCATTGGTTCAAAATGGGTGTTCACAAAGAAGGAGTCACCTTCAGAGCGAGGTGGAGTCAGACACAAAGCAAGGCTTGTTGCTAAGGGGTTCTCACAGAGAGAGGGAGTGGACTACACAGAGGTATTCTCCAATGGTACGTCATGCTTCAATTCGTGTGTTGTTATCTCTCGTAGCACAATATGGTATGGAGTTGCAGCAGATGGACGTGAAGATGGCTTTCTTACCAGAGTCTAGAGGAGGATATATATGAAGCAACCAGAGGGTTTCAAGGAATCTGGATTGGAAGAAAAAGTGTGTCTACTAAAGAAATCGCTCTATGGTTTGAAGCAGTCACCCCGTCAGTGGTACAAAAGGTTTGACACTTTTATTTTGAGCCTTGGATTTTCTAGATGTGAACATGATACTTGTGTCTATATGAAAGATATAGATGAGGATGATGCACTGTATCTCCTTCTGTATGTGGATGATATGCTCATTGCCAGCAGGAGTGTTGAAGCAGTGAATGGACTGAAATATGCATTATCAACAGAATTTGAAATGAAGGATTTGGGGTCAGCTAGGAAGATACTTGGGATGAAAATTTACAGAGATAGGACCAAGGGAATTCTACACTTGTCATTGGATGGATATATTCACAAGGTGTTGGAGAGGTTTGGGATGGATAAGGCCAAACCAGTTGGAACACCTTTGACTAGTCACATGTCTCTTTCTAAGTTACAGAACCCCCAGACAGATGAAGAGAAAGAGTACATGGAGAGAGTTCCATATGCCAGTGCCGTGGGCAGCATTATGTAGCTATGGTGTATTGCAGGCCTGACATAGCATATGCAGTGAGCCAGGTAAGCAGATTCATGGCGAACCCAGGGAAGGAGCACTGGAAGGCACTCAAGTGGATTTTGAGGTACCTTCAGGGAACTTGTGGACTTGGTCTAATTTTTGGGCAGCAAGATGGATCTAAGGAGAAATCTAATATCCCAAGTAAGTCATTAGGTCCATTGGAAGGATTTGTGGATGCAAATTTTGCAGGTGATTTGGATACAAGAAGGTCTACCACAGGGTATGTGTTCAGCATGTATAGTAAATTAATTCTTGGAGATCAACCCTTCAACCTATTACAGCTTTGTCTACAACAGAAGCTGAGTATATAGGGATTATAGAGGCTGCCAAGGAGGCTCTTTGGTTGAAGAGACTCATCATGGAAATGGAGGTGAAATAGGGTACAGTATTGTTATACAATGATAATCAGAGTGCCCTGCAGTTGGCTCAGAACCCAATCTATCATGCACGCACAAAGCATATAGATGTGAGGTATCACAGGATCAGAGAATTGATGGAAGAAGGTGAAGTGGAGCTAGTAAAAGTTTATACAAAGAAGAACCAGGCAGATGCACTTACGAAGACTCTTCCACGGGATAGCTTTCTCTTATGTGTGACACTAATGGGTATGAGGGAATGTGCATATTTTTTAGCAGCTTTGAAGCACCAAGGTGAAGATTGTAGAGCCTGGTGTGGTACTCCAAAGCTTAAATCCTAGGGTGGAGGTTTGTAGACTCCACAGGGTTAAGGCCCAGGTTGTTGGGTCTTGAGGGGGCTAGTCTATCATTGGGCTAGGTTTGGGCCCAAGGTGTGGGTTGGTCCAAAGGAGTTTTTTTAAGGTTTATTATCCATATAATAAGGCACCGGTTCATGTGTGGTGCTGGTTTTATTTGGTGGCCGTCATGGGGATGGGTTATATATAGTCATTTAACGATGATGATTATAAAAAATGAAAGAAACTCTTTCTCTCTAGAATAAGCTATCCCTTCTCTTCCTCCTCCTCTCTTTCTCACATATAGATGCCCTAAGTTTCTAGGGTTTATTGCTGCCATCTCTGCCCTAGCCATCTTCTTGGAGCCGCCTCTCAAGGAAGGAGAAGAAAGAAACCATAGCAGTACCTTCTCCTTGGGCAGCGTCTCTTGATTTTCTGGATCAGATCTGAAGGTTCACGTGAGGAAGAAGAGAGGCCACGACCCTCTCTTACAATCTTGGGGCGCAAGAAACCAAAGAAAATCCTAGTTGCTAATCAATCTGGGAAGATTACCAAGATCAAGATCCAAAATTCTGCTGCAGAATTTCAGCAAGGGATATCATCTCGCTTCCGTATCTCCACACGACTTGGGGCTGGTCGAATGCGTGCTATGCTCCAAGGTAGAAAGAGGACGATCCACTCTTTAAGAGAAGAGGGCACAGCATTAGCTAATGCTCATATATATGATGATTCACATTTAGCATACATAAAATTAATACCATCATATCAAATAAATTATTATATAATTTTTTTATACATAAAATATACATAAGTATTGATATCTTGAAGGAAACGCGCCCTAATGCTGAATTCAAAGCTATGGGAGTTACAGGCCAAGGGAGAAAGAGAAAGAGAGAAACTTTTCTTTTATTATGTCATGCTATTTAAAAATTCATCTTATACCCTATTTAAAAGCTCCAGATGAATCAAAAAAATCTATTTTATTTTATTTATTTTAAATTATTTAGTTTAGATAATATTTATCTGTTACAACTAATTTTGGACAATCTTTTATACATGTACGTCAACCCTTGTAACTAATTTACAAATAATATCTAAATTAAATATAATAATATCTAAATTATCAAATCTTATTTAATAATTTCAGATATTATTAATTTCAAATATCTAATTTTAATTATAAATAAATCAAATTTATTATTTATTTATTATAATTTTTAATAATCATATTATTAAAAATATTTAAAAAATTCTTCATTAATTTAAAATTATATAATAAAATTTATATAATTTTGAGGTATCCACTGATATAATCATCACATGTAATTCAACTGAAATAACTATTCTATCTTTCTACTTATTAAAGAAAGCTATGGATTCAATATCCATAAATCACATTCTCAGCCAAACGTGTTATTGAATCTCCAAAATGTAAGTATTGGCCCAACATCAAATGGATTTGAACCAACAAATCATAAAGATCCAGTAATATAAAGTTGATGTACATAAAATCATCTTGTGACATAAATTGAATTCTTTATAATGATACTTAAATAAACATTCAAATTATGTTGGCTCAAATCTTATATAATCTTATTATATATAATACATTCACTAAGTGTCTCTAGACAATAATCCAAATAAGGTTATCACATTCGTAATGTTTAGTGCTTAGTGATAGAATATCGTACTTTCATCCATCATTAACATGTTTAAATATATTAGCCATAGTTTTAATCATTTTTATACATTATACTAAAATTACAGCCTCATAATATATTTTTATTTTTTATAAACATTCATTTTTTATATTAAAATATAAAATAAATTATATATATATATATTAAAAAAACAAATATATTGAATTCAAGATCATCATTCCTAATACATATCTCGTTGGATATCGTTTGTCAGCGAGCCGATGGCGTCCCATACCTCCTTTATGCTTCACCTATCGCAGAGAAAAAGGCTCTATCCTAACGGCTTATCATTCCCCAATCACTGGCAGGCTTTTCACTGCACGTACACGAGTATGCCAATTCTCTAAGAATGCCATCAATCACGACCATTCATTGCAAGACAATCACACGCAACCCTAAACGAAACGAGCTTCAACAAATAGGAGACGAAAAAAAAAAAAAAATTCTCAAGAGAAATCAGTTAAGAAACCTCGCAGCTAGCTACCTGTAAAAGAAGATTTGATTTGATTTGATACGGCATATATATTTTCATATTCAATCCCTATGCCCTTTAAAAAACAATTAATGGATATTAACTACTTCCTATCAATATCTAGATCCCTGAAATCCTCAATTATTTTTTTAATTTTGTTGTGCAACTTAACAAATATCATCATAATCTTCAAAGTCTCTCGAAGGTTTTTGCTCATATCTGTATTGGTTTCACCGTGCGTCAGTGCAGCCTGAGCCATAAGATTGAAGGATAGTAAGTTGAGAGACACAAGCCAAGCCAAGGCAACAAACAGGCCAGTAAGTAAATGATACAGAAGGGATTTGAACTCTGACCTCAAGCAGCTTTAGAGATCATACCACATCAACTAATCAAAAAACTTGATCTCAAAAGCTTTTGTTCTTGTGGAATGGGTCAACAATGCATGTTACACTTAAAAAGTCTAATATCCTTGTTTCCTAATTAAATTTATTTTGCTGGCAGTTGAGTACAGTATCTATTAGTATTACCATCATGTGTTAAGACTATTTATATACAAATGAGGATACCATGGAACCCTATGTTGCAGTTGAGTACAGTATCTATTATCAATTTCAAAGCCATCATATATTAATACTATTATATGAAACAAGGATACCTTGACAGAAAGATATCTCACATGCAAAGCCTTCTTTATCATATGTTTGTTAACAATGTTTGACAAGTTCTGAAGATTGTCTGTTCCGGTGGACCTCATATTCCTCAACGAAATAGAGTGAGAGTGCAGCACATGAACTGCTCCATGTTGAATCTCAATTCCTGTGAACTCCAACAAAACTAGAAGTCATAGCCATATAAAATTCTCTGATATGCATTGCACATGATAACTATTAAGACTAATGATATAAAAACAAGGAGAGTTTGACAGAAAGGGATCTCACATAATCTTAATAATGTTACCCTCTTTTCTCCCTTAAGGCTGCATTTGTTACATTCGTCATGAGCTCCTACTTGCAAATGCTAATGAGTTAATGAGTATTCTAAATCACATAGTTAAAGCAATGAAGATTCCAAGTTTCCATGATACCGCGACATTCCATAGAACCACAAACAGATTGATCTCCAATGGTTTAGAAATCCAAAGCGAGCTTCTTATGTTGATTAAGATCGTTCAGATATCTTGTTGCATTGTACTCTTCTGCGTCAAGTAGTTCCTCTGAATATGTCCTCCTGATGAGTGACTTGTGAAGCATTTTTAAAGACTCAGACCGCGCTTCTTTACCTTGTAGCAGCTCTAAAACCTGCACTGATGCAAAAAGTTGATCATTCTAGGTCTAGACCTATATATATCTTGCAGATTAAGATGAACTTGGATCCAGAATTATGAGCATGCCTGACTCATCCGAGGTCGCAAACCGATGAATGGTTAATGCACATATAAGCTGTTTGTGCTACACGTTTCGCTTGCTTCAAGTCATAGGCATCATTTAGGGAAGGATCAAGAAGCCCCTTAATATCATTCTTTTCAAGTATTGGCTTTGCCTGAGACAGTTTGATAGAAATTTTATAATTGCAGATTATGTGTTATACCACAAAAAGACGTTAATAAATAAATAGATAAATTAGCACATACCCACATGACTAAACTTTGTTGTGATGAATTTATTGCTCTGTGTCCAGTGATAAGCTCAAGCAACAAGACCCCAAAAGCATATACGTCAGTTTTCTCATCAACTATCCCATGAGTGCAAAACTCAGGAGCGAGATAACTGCTCAAATAAGAAGGCGAAGTGGTAAGAAGGAAATGATCAACATCACCATGAATCAATGATGACAATAATGAAAGGAAAAGCTGAAGTTATTATTCACAGACCCAAACGTGCCTTCGAAATTTGATACTGTGTGGTGAGTCAACTTGTCAGGCAGCCACATAGCAAGGCCAAAGTCACATATCTGGATCAGAATGAAAAATAATAATCCTGCTATGCTTAATGAGAACAAGAGTTGCTACATTATTTATGCTGAAACTAGTCACTCAATGAACAATCTTTTGAAGAGTCATATGAAGTTGTGAATTTTATTAACAAAGAGCTTAGAACCTAATCAATTGTCTGAATAGGATTTTTAGCAACACAAACTGCATAGGCCACACTAAATGTATGAACCCTTCATATCTGCATTTAATAAAACCATGGAAGCAGCAAACTTTTACTTTTGTTGACAAAATATTTGTAATTATCCTGGTTATTCATGATATTGTTTTAAGTTTTAATTGATTACAAAGCTTTCTTTTTTTTGCCCATTCTTTCATGGGTCATAATTTGCAATCTAGACACACAATTTTTGCATATTCTTTCATAGCTTGCATTCTCATGTTAAGACTCCTTTACCCAACGTCTGATTTTCTGTACTCTCCACTGCACATTGCAAGGGAAAACAAATCTTCCTCCTATTGATTGCAGTCCCTTAGCTTCCTTCATACACAAATTCTAAAGTTATCCTTTGTCTTCTGCATATTGACAAAGCTTCTTGGATCTTCCTAAAGTTGATCGAAACAATTCACTTTTCATGGGACCATATATCTACAAGGGAACTCTAGTGTCTTCAATACAATAATTCTCAAACAATCTTTGTCTAACAAGAAAACGAGTTTTAAATTATTGAATCTTTCTAAAAGTTTCACTATATGCTATGCTTAAAAATACAAACAGAATACGGTAGAATTATTTGGATATCAGCAGTAAATCTAGAAAAAGATGGCTGCACAAATTTGATCCATATGAATGATACCTGTGGTTCAAAGTCATCAGTAAGCAGTACATTAGCAGACTTGATATCTCGATGAATGATGCGCCTCTGACACCTCTCATGGAGATACTCAAGACCTGTTGCTGCCCCTATGGCAATCTTGTATCTCACATCCCAACTTAGTTTTTCATTTGAACCTATAGAAGATTTTGAAAAGATTAAAAATAACAAGAAAGGTAAAAGGATTTAAAAAGATTTAAATCGATATAGCTACCATGAAGAAGAGTTTCCAAGCTCCCATGAGAGGACAGTTGTAAAACAAGATGCATGCCTCCATCAACCCCAACTCCAATCAGTTTTGCAGTATTTGGATGATCTACATGGACTATGATTCCCAATTCAGATAAGAAATTTTTTGTTCTTTCATCTGCTGTTCCTTGGGTAAGTTTTTTAATGGCTATAAGCTGCCCATTTTCTAGACTTCCTTTGTAAACCTCAGCATAGCCACCTTTCCCTATGATGTTCTCTACAATAGAAAAGAGGAAAGGAGAATTTTATACACTAGCTAGATATGCCAACATATAAAAATAACTTGAGATTATGGCAGAACATGCTAAGAAAGGAATGTGCTTTTCAAAAAGTCCTATCATGATATAAACATATGCAATTTAACATTTATGTATTAAAAAAACACACAAATCATATCTAATTTGGTTATTTGATTATACCATTTACTATTTAGAGAATTTTTTCCAAGGAATGATAGCACCAGTTCTCTGGGATATTTGTCATTCACTAGTACAGCAGCCTAAATTGTGTCCCAGATCAATTGAGCAAAAAAATTTATTTCAATATCAAAATTTTAGGACTATCTGAATCACATTTACCACAAAGAAATAGAAATTGGAACGTATGAAAAATATAATCCTGTTCAAAAAAATAAACAGTCACGTGTTCAAGAAAATGCAAACAAAAGCAGGAAAAAGAAAATTTGTCAAGATATAATCATACACAAACCAAATAATTACCAGTGCTATTATCATTCCGGGTTTGTATCCATTAAAATGCTGTCATCTATAAATCCAGAAGGATTTGGCACATCCTGCAGGAATTAATCTCAGCTCTCACAGAGTTGGTCGAGAATTTCTTTAAGGCAACTTTAGGCAAGTGAGGATTTTTGCACATTGCGATGAAACCTATTTTAGAAAGCAAACTGGTGGGACAGCTAATTAGTCACAATTGAAGCTTATGAAACTATGGGACAACCCTTCAAAATTTCCCTAGACATAGAATCTAAATGAACAGTGAAGATGACAGTGTTTGATATAAGAAACTTTGTTCATCTCTGATGCCAAAATTATGAAAGATGAGTCAAACTGAAATGCAATAATGGTATTGCTCTTCTTCAAATTAGTGAAGAACATAAAGACAAAGGGAACAATAACTGCTAAAGATTCACCACATCAATGATTTCACAGCATAATTTAAGTACTATTAAAACTCTCTAGAAAGTGTCAAGTCTGATATACATTGCTGACTCTTTCCCTATCAACTTAAGCATTTGGGGTCAATTGGCTACTCAACATTGTATCAGAGTCAAGGTTCGCTTGAGGTCATGATTGACTTGTCATCATTGTTGTCCCTCCACATACATGGTCCGAGCTAAATACGAAGGGAGATGGGGTGGTTAAGCCTGATATATATTGTTGACCCTTGTTCTACGAACTTAAGCTTTGCGGTCAATTGGTTACACAACAGAAAGGATTAATAATCTAGAGTTAAAATCACACTGAGTGGATTTGTATTCCGTCCCAAAAAAGATAAACAGACCTGGGCTAAAGTTATTGGTAGCTTTCTGGAGTTCTGAGATTGTGAAGTTCTCCCAAGAAGGTTTGAAATAGCAATTGTTGTAATCAGTAGAGGAGACTGGCCTGGGGACATGAGTCCCCCTGTTGCTCTTCTTCCTTGATAGCTGGGAACTCCAAGTGGAGGAAAACTGGACAATCTCCTCATAGATTTCTGCTTCCAGAAAACGAAAGAATCCCTTCCATAAGGAAGGGCTGTTTATGAGCAGTTGGGTTTCAGAGCAGGATGTGCTGGCCTTTGAAGAACTTGTCTCTGAATCCGAACACCTTAAGCCATCTTCAAGGACTCCTCTAGGAGAAGATATTTCAGTCGCTTCTTGAGCATCCTTCCCAATGTCTAGTGACCGCAAATCTAGGAAGTGGAAAGAAGAATCCAGACATGAACATGATGAAATTAAAGGAAAATAAACAACTGGAGATAATTGGCAGAGATAAGTTGGCAGCTTACCTTGAGCAGAGACAGAGGCAGATAGCAAACTGGTTGTTTCTTTTTCAGGGCCTGAGAAAAATCCTCCAATTTGAGGGGTTTTCACTGCAATCTTTGGATATATCCACATCTTCCCTGAGAACAGGACAAAAAAAAAAAAAAACAAGTTGGACTAAAAAGAAGAAATCAATGAATAGGTGAAAAACACCAAATGTAGAAAGAATTCATTTTTTTTAAAAAAAAAACATGAGATTAAAGGCCGCTGTTTTGAATGAAAACTGAAGCATATAAAGCCAAAAGATCAAAAATACAGAGAGAAAGAGAAACCATGAAGTGGAAACCAATAGCTGTTCTTCAATGAAAGCCAAGAGCTCCAAAGTACATAATCCTTTCACAGATGAACAAAAGAAAAATACAACCCAAAGGCAATTAGATAAGATTTTAAAATGGGTGGGGAGATACCCTGGTGGGGAGTCATCACCAACTTCTCCTATGAAATCATTCATTTCATCATTTCTAGAAAAAATCCAGAGGCACATGTACGTAAAAGCAAGATATAATTAGACGCACGGCGATGGCAGCGTCGGCGGCTGGCCACCCTCGGAATCTCGAGCGCTCGCCACGCTTTTCTTCTTCTTCTTCTTCTTCTCTACATCAAATCTTCCTCTCTTTCTCTCTCTCTGCAATGCAAGAAGAATTAGTAGTCGAAGAAGAATCGCGGATAGAGCTCGCTCGCGGATGCCAGCGACCGTTAGCCTTAGCCCACCGCTCCGCTGCCAGCGCGAGTTTTGCTCCCCTCCACTGAAAATATTTTAGAACGACAGGGACGCTGCTGAAACGAGACGGGCTTAACAGCTGAACGTCCATTTCTTTTGGACCCATATCCCCGGCAAATGGGCGAATTCTGGACGTACGATTACCCGTCGGCGAGGTCTAAATAGAATATACCAACCGACACCTATTTTTTTCTTGGTACTATATATATTCTATTCTCCCTATTCTTTACTTGCACGAAATGAGAGGCTAAGAAAGTCGTTATATTTACCTGTCATCATATATATATATATATATATCATTTTTAACTCTCTATAATATCTTAGCTATTTGAGGTCAAGGTCTTCTTCCCTCTCTTCTTCACAAAAATAAATGATCCATATGCCATCACATGGATTAAATGGTCCATGCATCGACTCATGTCCCCATAATCTTTCATTTATGTGAGAAAAAAAAAAAAAAGAATGTTTTTGTTGTGTATAATATAGAATAGCTGGATATTTAAATAAAAAATTTAAAAGAGATGCTTGCCTTGCTTAACATCAAGTATAAATAGATAGAAATTGAAGCGGAGCAATGAGGAGATTTGTCTTTTTATTTAACAGCCAAAATCAGCGGTTTGCTTTAATATATATATATATATATATATATATATGTGTGTGTGTGTGTGGTGTGTGGTGTGTGTGTGAGTTTTACAAGTATTATGAACTTGGAAATCCTAGTGGACTTCACTTCATGGAGAAAAAAAGGCTTTTCCTTTTAACAAATAGAATCATCTAATTTGTTTTAAAAAAAAAATAAATTAAAAAAAATCCTCATTAAGATACTTATCCTCTTTTTTTTCAGAGAAGAATAAAGAGAATGATTCATCATATTTTAAAAAAAATTAAATATTTATACTCAACTCCATTTAAATCATCTAAACTTTTCCTAACTAGGTCGACTACATAAATCTGCTTCCTTCACTCTGCTCTATTCAGGACTAAGTTGATACTCAAATTACAAATAGTTAGACTCAACTCATCTAAGCCTTTTCTAAATACATAGGGTCGGCTACATGAATCCGCTTGCTCCACTCTGCTCTATTTAGAACTAAGCCGATACTTAATTATAAATAGTTATATATCTCTTAATTATTTCAGTTCATTTTAGTTTAGGTCTATCTCTACCTTTATCATTACTATGGCCTATTAAAAGATCACTCGATGTTTTAACTAAAGCATCTAAATGTTTTCGTTGTATATCCAAACCATCATAATTAGTTTTCTCTCATTTTATCTTCAATTAAAGCTAATTCTATTATATCTCATATATTTATTTTTAATTTTATCTTTCTGAATATTATGAATTTTAAAATTTTCTAATGCTAGGGTTTGGAATTATCGAAGAATCATGTTGATTTCTGAAATTTGAATATTGATTGGAACCATCTCAACATCAGAATGAACAGATTGAAATAAAAAAGCAAAGGAATGGACATGAGATGGATTATTCTTTTCCCTTTTTCTGTCTATGAAATTAAAGCATCATTTATATGTAATGTATAGATATGAAAAGTGGACATCTAATTTTGATGATTTAAATATTTTATAGAGAGTGGCACGATATTTTCCAGATATAGATGGAATTTAGGAGAAAATTTTCTAGATTTAATACTTCAATATTTCTAGGACAAAATTATCTTGCCTGTGTCTTGGTAAAAATGCATGGTGGGTCACTTGTCTAAGATACATGTACTATTAAAGTTGAACTATTTAAATACTTTTGCATTGATAATCAAAATAAAACATTTGTCATGTTATTGGACAGCTACTTTATTATCACCACAGGATTCAAAGGAAGAAGTCTGCAGGGAATGGGTAGTGGATTTTTTTGGAACCAAGACAAGAAAAATCCAGCCAAAGCCAAGGTAGGGGTAGTTGTCAACTTAATTCTTCATCCAAATGTCTGCAATGCTAGCTTAGGGATCTACAATTTATCATAAGAGAAACAAGGGAGACCCTCATCATAGTCATTTTGATGTCCCCTGATTTGGTTCTGGTCCATTTGAACAGTTCAACAAAGTAAAAACCAACATTATCAATCAGCAATTAACTGTGGTCCTCTGTACCCCTTTTTTTTTTTTGTTGCACAATGCTTTTACATATTTGGAATGGGAAAAAAAATTAATTCATATGTTATAGCCTCTAATCTTAGATTCTGATGCATCATATGTATTTAATTTTGCTAAGCATCCTCCTAGATGTGGGTTGCAAAGGACAAGTGATAATCCTAATTGCTTATTGATTTTAATGTTTTGCTTTTCTTTTCTATTTATTTACTTACTTATTTATTTACCATTAGAAACATTCGATAAGTGGTTGGACTAAAACTTTAGGATGCATAACACAAACTACTAATCATATGTTGTTATAAATGATTCTTAATTATAACCACATTTTCATTTTATTTAGGTCATAGTTGCAAAACCATATACATATTTAATGGGTACCCTGTCATGTGAAGACCTCCTTTTTTTTGATATGTTTCTTAACAGGATAGAAGTATAATTTCAATCAAATCTAATATAAATATAATAAATTAGAAGAGCTCAAAACACCTTATCCATTTGGGCAATGACATAAACACACAATTTTTTAATTCAAGAAAAACACAAAAAGCATCATAAACGTAAACAACTTACTTAATCCAGATTTTATAAAATTTGCAATTTATTCTTTCATGTCATAAATATATCTATAATACTTTTCAAATAAAATTCTGAGGATAATAAAATTCAAAATAAATTTTTAGCAAATTTAATAAATCTAACATATGAATTTATTAGAACATAAGATATTAATAAATTTATCTGATTCGAAACTTTTATTTAAATAATTGAAATACTTATAGGATTGTAACATTCTAAATCTTATGTAGTCTTAGAAAACACTCTAGTCGTGATCAAATTTCTTATATCTTTCAGTAAAATTACTAGCACCGCAAATACATGACTAATCCTCTAATTTGATGTGTAAAAGCTCTACTACATTTCCTAGTTTTGTTAAGATACTAATCTCTGCAACTAATAAACTTCCTGATTTTTATAGGATACTTTTCTTAAAAAAACTCAAAAGATAAATATTTAATGAATATTAAAAAAGAATCCCTAACTCATAACTAACTTTTGATGTATCTAATATGATTTTAAAGTATAAAAAATATAAAAGCCATTATCACTCTGAAAGGTAATTTTATAATTTTTTAAAAGTTTGTTCACATAAGTTCATAAAATTATTTTTAACTTTCTTAATTAAATTTTGATTTGAATGATTTAAAATACTTTAAAAACTAACTCAATATTAAACATCATAAATGTATATTCGATCAAAATTTTAATTATATTATTTTTAATATTTTTTATTTAACTCAATCTAGTCAAATTGGTTCATAAACTAAAACAAGTAAGCCCAAAAGAGCTAGATCTCACCATAATACTTGAGTTTCTTACTTTTATACAAGCATCCAATATTTTCATAGCATGTAATTTATGTGCGATTAAATATATTCTAGCATGGCTCTTGCATAAACCTATACCACTTTATATGTGCTATTATCACGAGTTATCTCTATACCAACTTATCTATATTGTTGTTATAAATATTGCCATATTTTTTGACCTATTTAGTATTTGACAGCAGATTGTTGTATCTCTTCCCTTGGAACGATGGATTAGACATAACTCATGAAAAACTGCTCGTAATTATGGATCAAACATAACATCTTGTAATGCCCCAAGCCTAGGATCGAGACATCTTATAATATTCCTAACCTACTTGTTGGTCTACTTGAGTTATATGTTACGTCCTTTGTATGCCACAAGCTAGTAAGAATCTATCCGAAATCTTTCTATCTTAGCCCTAAGCTCATTTGCTAATCCAATTAACATAGTTAGACAAATCTACTTGATCCTTCAGCTCACATGATGGTCCAATTAACCTGTTAGTAGTCTACGTGGCTTTAAATACTCAAGTCAAAGTTAATTAATAACGGATAAACTTGAGTTATAAATACTTAAATCTTTTCTTTTTCATGTAATGTAGAATTATTTTTAGTATATTACACATATCTACTCCGCTCTACAATCAAAACCCAAATTTAATTCATAAGACTCTCCAAGTTTCTTCATTCCCACCATCCTCTGCTATATTACTATTACCTTCGGTTAATTTTATCTACCCTACC
Organism: Calamus simplicifolius; assembly: GCA_900491605.1. Taxonomy (NCBI): domain Eukaryota; kingdom Viridiplantae; phylum Streptophyta; class Magnoliopsida; order Arecales; family Arecaceae; genus Calamus; species Calamus simplicifolius. The sequence goes on along the minus strand of UESW01004965.1, from coordinate 156,447 downwards.
AAATGTGCTGGATTCTACTCTCTCCAAACCAGCCGATTTCTCCACCCGAATTTAAGATATTTCTTGATCCATCCCACTCCTAAAGGAGATTTAACCAAATACCATTTAAATTGACATGAAGAATCTCCAGCTTTAGCAAGGACAACTTGCTTATCTCCGAAAAAATTTTGTGTGGCTGCGCATGGAAAGAACAAAAATATTCTCGGCATACACACAAGCAGTTCAATCATCGTGCATGGTAGAGCTTCATTCTACACTGTCCAATGCACAGAGTTTTCCTATTCCCTACTAGTAAATTTTCACTTGCGTTCTACCAATAATGCTGAAGTCTTCTCTTATAGACTTTCCCAAGCTAGTCCATAGCCACTGCATCATGTTTCAAAGTGGCAAGTGACTCATCTTCACGCTTTAGGTGTTGATTTCTCCAATGCAAGGGTGATACAAAAGCCACATCACGAACTTGGATCATCATAATTCAAAAAGGATTCAATTGGTATCTTATTTTTCTTGCTTTACTACATATAAATCACTCATCCTTTTCTTCTCTATCCGATGTGAAATCTTTAAGGAGGGCCTCACAGTCTATCCCCTTAAAGAGGGTCAGACAGAGATCTAGAGATGGCCCCCATAGATTAAGAGATGGCTCTCATCCCTTATGAATATAGCACTTTATATCCTGCACTTTTGGTTGGTACATGGCTCTGACACCATATTGTAACAACCCAGTGCCGGCCCACAGTACCCACAAATCCGTTCCGTTACAAGAAAGCAAGATGGACAAGGCCCATACCAACTTGGACCACTATAAGGAAATCTAATTGGTACCTTGTCCTTGTTACTTTACTACATATAAATCACTCGTCCTTTTCTTCTCTACCCAATATAAAATCTTTAAGAAGGGCCTCACACATTGCATGCTTCTTTATTACCTAATGGCCAAACCAAAGGGAGACTGCGATCATGGAAAACAGTTGTTATAAGAGATGTTGGGAAGACAACATTAGCTATGTATTCCATAGTCGAGCGAACTTTATCTACAGTCCTCCATCACCACTCCCATCTCTACTTTCGTGAGATCTCATTCCAAGGAATTCTCAATCCTCATCCTCCCAGTTCTATTGTAAAACAAAAATCTATTTGAAACTTAAAATCTATTATAAATCAATGGACGGACATTTAGAACACACTAAAAAATCGAAATTTAAGGCTCTAAATTCAATATTTAAAGCATAATATTATGAGGCCCATTATCAAGCTTCAAAGATGAGGATGAAGATGAAGCTAGAAACAAAGGTTTTCATAGATGAAGACCAGAGTCTTTCATTTCCGTCCCAAACTCTGAACCCAACAAATTTTCAAACGTTTTTCCATCTCCTATTCCATCTCATTGGCTGAATTATTGGCCAACGTATTTGTACGCTAATAACTACCAACAGTCATTTAAAGATGTCTAACAGCTAATTCAAACACTATCTTAATCCCATCAAATACATTATTATCTGAGTCGTTTTTCATAAAGATGGAATTTTTTCATCTTCATCTTCATCTTCATCTTCATCCCTGCTGTTTGGGAAGCCCAATCACCACTCCCTGAGAGATTTGAATCAGCTGTCATCCTCTCAGCCAATTGAAAAGTGCCCCATAAATTCCTAGAATTTGGCTCGCAGACGAACGGCTATTGATCTTATATATCTTTCGTGTTATCAAATGAACTTGGGCCAAATGGAGATCTTCTATTGGACTCTCCTTATTTCCTGGAAAAAAATTTATTGGACCTTCCCAATTATCTTACGCAAAATCTTACCTTTGTTAATTTATGAAGGGAAACGGTTTAATTACTCATATATAGATCTAACTCGTTTGTGGTTTAAAAATTTTACAAAAAAAAGAAAAAAGAGAATCTAGAAAATCCACATCAAAAACAAATCAGTCAATTTTTGCAGTGATCTAAAAATATTTCTCGCCAAACAAGGCCTAATTTTCACTGCGTCTAAAAAGAATTACTCTTAAAGATGGCCCTTGGAGAAGAATATATATACTCCTATACCATGCACAGAATCTCTACGTGCTCACATGGCAGCGCTAAGTTGCCATCCCATGTCAGCAAATAATTAATAAAGCAAGAGGGAAGAATCAAAGCTCAATTTTGTTTATCTTTCCCTTTCTTTTACAGGAAAGCAATGGTATGAACTTATAGAGGAAGATATATTCTTTATTCCACCTCTCACCTCTACTCCCATCCTCAAAAGAAAAATAAAATTTTTCCGATCCCTATCCATGTGGTTCTCTATTTACATGAAGAATTTTCACTCTCATTTTTTTCAAGAATCTATAATCTAATTCTATTTTTTTAAAAAAATATTAGTAGCATGAAATCTATTATAAATTGATGAATATTTAAAATATATTAAAAAAACTTAAATTTAAGAACCTAAATCTAACGTGTAGACTATAATAGAAGGTTTAAATTTATATAATTATATTTATTATTATTAGAATGATTAAATTTTAAAGATGGGTTCAAAGCTAAAGATTAAGAGTAAAGCATCAAGCCCATCCACTAGCCTAATCAACCTCGTTAGCGGATCGAAAATACTGGCCCAAAAACTCGAGTGAAAGTTAATGGATAGCAAATGAACTTGAGTTATAAGCACATAACACATTCCACTCTTATCCAATGTGGGACTAAATATGAGATATCATAATCTTTCCATCTTATAATGCGAAGTTTACACCATACATCAATCTCGTTAGCGAGTCAAAAATTAATGGATAGCAAGTGGACTAAATATCGGGTATCATAAGTATCATAATCTTTCCATCTTATAATGGAAAGTCCACGCTATGACCTTTCCATCAACTTTAGCGGGTCAAAATAACTGGCCAAAAAATTCGAATAAAAGTTAATGAATAGCAAGTGGACTTGAGTTATAATCATATAACACATCCCTCTCTCATTTAATGTGGGACTAAATATGGAGTATCACAATTCTTATCTCTAAATTCAATGAATTTAAAAAAAATCATTCTTAATCTTATCCTTCGCACCCCCCCCCCCCCCCCAAAAAAAAAAAAAAAAAAAAAAAATCTAATTCGAACCTATTCATAACAATTTTTCTTATAAAGCCGTAGGATCTCCATTTACTTTTCTGAAGAGAGTATAGGTTTGATTGTGCCTGTCCATGTCCTTTGTGAAAACAATCTATTAATTATTAAACAGGAAGTTGGGCATCAAACAGCACAATGATTTGGTTTACATGTTCAACATTATGTGTGTCAATTTACAACATGCATAGGTTCTATTTTGTTTCATGACTTTAATATAATTGATAAAAAAAATATGATTAAAGAAAGGATGAGAAGTCATCTTAAAACCAAAGAATCAAAGAACACCTGAAGTTAAAAATAATTAATCATTAAATTTGATGGATTTTTTTAAAAATCCATTTTTATTCTTTTTTCTATCTAATTTTAACCCATCCATAACCCTTAGAGTAGCTCTATGCAGCTATCAGATTCCCATCCCATTTTCATATTTTTTTTCTATTGTTTTTTTATTTTCTTTTATTTTTACCCAACTTGCTGTTTACATTAAGTTGTACATCAGTAATATAATAAATAATGAGAAGTTCAAACACGTAAGACATCGGATAAAGGACGAAAGGCATTAAATGATGTCTTAAAGAATAAGATTGAAATCAATTTTTTAAAAAAATACATGATAGTTGAACCTTAACAATTTTCTTTTTTTTTTTTTTTTTTGGTACAAGCGGGCGATGACACAAGTCTAGTATGAATCAGTCCGGATACATCAGAGTATAAAATTTATAGCAAAACAGAAGAACAGGGGTCTCCCGGCCTCCATAGCCAATGAACATTGTGTTGAGCCATAAAGGCCGCCGCCCAATCAGCAGCCGAATTAGCTTCTCGATATATATGTCGTATCTGAACAGTATCCACTTCCTGAAGAATAGACCATATATCCCTGAGAAGCGGATTAATGGGGACTTCAGAATATTCTCCTTCCGCAGCCACCTAATAACCATCATCGAATCTCCCTTGATCACTATCCTATGGGCATGAAAAATCTGAACAGCATAAGAAATGCCAACCCAGGCAGCATAAAGCTCGGTCATAGGAACAGAAGAATCAAGAGTGCCAAAACCACCAGCTGCCAGCATTTGACCCTGAGGCCCACGAATGATAAAGGCCGAGCCAGCTAATCTTCCACGGACACTCCTATCAAAATTGATTTTGACAAACCCTGGAGGGGGGCTCCCAAGAAAAGAAAACCGGACACCAGTTCGCTGCTAAAGCAGCAGGAGAGCCCCAGAGGCTAGAGGAGTCAGAACTGTTGGCCCAGATGGCAACTAAGAGGGGGGGTAAATTGGGTTCTTTTAAAAAATTTAAACCTTTTAAAAACTATTGCTTTAAGTTAAATGAAATTAAATGCAAGCAAATATAAAGCACAAACAAGGAGATAGAGATAGAGATAATGGAAGCACGAAAACACAAGATTTTATAGTGGTTCGGTGTATCCAACACCTACGTCCACTCCCAAGATTCACTTGGGTCCACACTATAATCGACTAGATTACAGCCGAGTTGTTTTACAAGATCACAACTCAAAACTTGTTGTTTTCCCCCGGGATCACAACGAACCCAGCCGGTTTTCCGGGCTCACCAGCACAAAACCCTAAACTCAAGCTATCTAGCTTGACCCGAGGTATACAACCTCCACTAGTTCAATCCCCAGATTGAACTAGCACAAACAAGAATGAAAAGATTTTTTTCAATAATACAAAGCTCCTCAAATGAGCAAATATTCAAATGAATGAACAAATAAGTTTAGAAAAGCCTGTTTGAAGTAGATTGGAGTTGAGCTTTTCTTCTTTTCCTCTTCTCTTTGGAGATGTTGAATCAGGCCTCAGCTTTGATTCGTTGCAATGTTGCAGATGAGAAGTTGAAAAATCTTCAAAACAGAGCTTCTTCCCTTTGAGAATCCTTCGATTTTTCAAGATTGAATGCCTTGGATTCTTCTTTGAGCTTTTTGGAGTGGAAGGATTTGAATTTGAGTGCTTTTCTCTTGAGATTCAGGCTCAGGCTTTCTCGGATTTTTGATTTGAAATTTTCTATTTTTCGTCTTCTTTTCAAACGGGTGTTTTCCCTTTTTATAGATTTCTTTTAATCCATTTTGGGAAGAAAACTAGCCGTTGGAATGTACCTGGAAACAAAATATATCCGTTAGAAATTAGGTAAAAAGAAAATATTACCGTTAGAGCTGATCTGGCAATTTAAATTTCGTCCCAGTCAGGTTGGAGTCGGCTCCAACTTTTCAGGTGTCGGCTCCAAGTCGTTTTTCCAAAAATAGAAAGTTCTGAGTTCGTTGAGGAGTCGGCTCCGAAAAAGTTAGGTGTCGGCTCGCCATCGTCAGGTGTCGGCTCCGAATACTGTAGGTGTCGGCTCCAAGATGCTCAAAAAATCAACGTTCTGTCCCCGCATCGGAGTCGGCTCCAGACACTGTAAGTGTCGACTCCGAAACTCTGGGTGTCGGCTCCGAAACTCTAGGTGTCGCTCCGGACCGTATCAAAAATCAGAAGAAAATTTGAATGGCCATGGGGTCGGCTCCAGGAATTCTAGGTGTCGACTCCAGGTTCTGAAACTTTGAAATTGATATTTGCAATTGATTCAAAACACGTTTCTTAATTCCTTTAAATTGATCAAATATTTTTAAGTCCTGAAACACTTGTCAAATCCATTAGTAATCAAATAAATATACTCAATTCCTTTATTAATCATCAAAATCAATAATTGGGTCAACAATCTCCCCTTTTTGATGATTATAAAAACATTGAGTATATGCATAGTATTCTTAAATTAAAATTTTCAAGAGAGTGATCCTCACAAGTAAGCTCCCCCTGAATAAGGTAGCTCCCCCTATGAAGTTCAAATTATCAATTGTTCTGTTTGATACTTAGAATTAGTCATTTCAATTTTCACTTAAGCTTAATTGAATTAATGCATATCCAAAATCAATCACTTGATATCAATGCAATCATAGCCAACATAACTTGCCGCACATAACTGAATTTGCATAATAACTTTCTCCCCCTTTTTTGTAATCAACAAAAAGATAAAGAAAAGTTAAGTCAAAAGATAAATTGATAGATCAAAAGATAATTTCATTTCATCAAAAGTCAAGTGTTACAAAATGAAACTGAAATTTCATTAAAAAGAAACTATTTACATTACATCAGAATTATACTTTCATTACATCAAATATTTAGTTCTAATTATCCTTGTTAAATGATCTACAATCTTCTGCATTCCTTCAGTCTGAAGCTTGACGTAGTCTTTTAATCTTTCATCAACAAAAGTACAAGCAGTGACAATTTTATCTTGAACTCGGCATTGCACTTTGAATAGGTTTCAGAATCTCCACAAATGTCTTTAAGTTCTTCAAATATGTTCTTCAAGTCACTACTTAAAGATCCAGTAGAAGAGCTAAGAGTTGATTCAATTTTGGCAATCCGATCATCTAAGAATAAAGAGTTTCTTTAAGATTCATAAATTTGTTGTCAAACTCAGTCTTCAATTCATCCTTCTGAGCAGCAAGAAGATTTTGAGTTGCTCCAACTGAAGGTCTGAAAATCCGACTGAAGAAGTGGATGAAATCACAGGTACTGGGGCAGGAGCAGGAGCAGGACTACTAGGCTGCGGAGAGGGAACCCTCATAGACGGACCAGCCTCACAAGGTGCAGAATGTCTGGCTCAGGGGCTCTCTCATCCAAGTTGCCTTTCCTTTCCCACTGACCATTAATCTTGACAAATCCCATCCGATGCAAAGTGCCAAACTATAATAATCGGTGTGCTCAGGTTCTTGATGGTTCATTCTCTAGAATCACAACTCCTTGGCTCCTGAATACCATAGTTAGAACCATGCCATAGGTAGTGATGATCTTCTCTTCCCTCCAGCCTCGGCCATATAGAATATCATCATAGCAGCTAGGTTAATAGGCTGACCGGTCAATACACTATCCATCACAACAATGTCCCGCTCGGAGACATACTCAAAACGTCCGGTCTTTGGGAACAAAATCCTGCTGCAAATGTTGTGTAACAACCTTAATTCCAAGGGCAACTGATTAGCCCTAATTTCCTCAAATTCTTCAACTTCTCTCCTAACATCCTTGATAAGGCCGCTGATCTCTCACTGTGCATAGCTAATCCGGTAATGGGATGCTTAGGAGATTTCCTAATTTTTGAAATGTAAGATGAATCCGTTTGCCTCTAACAGAGCTTACTAAACCACCATCACCTCTCGATAAATTGAAATAAAATTCTTTTACTAAGCTGGGTAAGTGGGAACATCAAGAGAGCAGACTTATCCCATCCAGCTCCTTAAGTTGATTACCAATTGAAAAACCCTCGGATTGAAAGAATTCGAAGTCAACTTTCTACCCATTGTGATTACCCTCCCTGCTAGGGTATCTACCTGAGTGAAGTGGTGTTAGGATTGTCTGAATCGGTGGAGAATCCTCGCTTGGAGACGGCTCACGGACGGGTCGCCTCACGAACGCTTCCGGTCACCACAGTCGCTCCAATCACCGAACCTCTCCTCTTAGGCGCCATTGGATCCTTAGGAAAGCTTGGGAGGAGTGGAATTAGAGATGGGGAGGTTTGAGAGAGTTTTGGAGGGATTTGGTTGAGGATTCGAAGTGAAATGACGAGGTGTCGACTCTGCCCTAATAAATCAATTTTGGATTCCCAGGTGTCGACTCCCGCAAAGTCGGGTGTCGACTCCAAATCGCTAACACAGTCAGCGCTCGAACTGGAGTCGGCTCCACTTATACGGGTGTCGGCTCCAAGGTCAGGGACCGAGAGCGACACAGACAAAGGTGTCGACTCCTCATTCTGAGGTGTCGACTCCAATGACAGTTTCAGAGAAAAATAATTGAGATTCAAACAACTGAAACTTGTCAAAATAAATTCATAAAATTTTAAAAAAATTTTGGAGTATTAAGAATCAAATGCTCAGATGACTAGATAATTTGTCCTTAAAATTATGAAAGGAATATCAAGAAATTAATAGAAATCTAGATAGTCATTCCTTAGTGTTTCAAAATCAATCCAAAGGGTCACATATCCCTAATTCACCTCTAAGATAACAAAATCTCTCTTCACTCAAAGGTTTTGTAAATATATCAGCTAATTGTTCTTCAGTATTAACATATTCAAGACAAATTTCATTATTAGCTACATGTTCTCTTATAAAGTGATATCTAATTTCAATGTGTTTTGTTCTTGAATGTTGAATTGGATTTTTAGTTAGATTTATTGCACTTGTGTTATCACATCTAATTGGAGTTTTATCAAGTGTTATGCCATAATCTTCAAGTTGTCTCTTAATCCAAAGGATTTGAGCACAGCAACTTCCAGCTGCAACATATTCTGCTTCAGCAGTAGATAATGCAACCGAATTTTGCTTTTTGCTAAACCAAGATTAAGTTACTACCTAAGAATTGACATGCTCCACTTGTGCTTTTTCTATCTAATTTACATCCAGCATAGTCAGAGTCAGAATATGCAATCAAGTTTAATGTTGAGTCTCTAGAATACCATAAACCTACATTTTTAGTTCCACTTAAATATCTTAAGATTCTTTTTACAGCAATTAAGTGAGATTCTTTAGGTTCAGATTGAAATCTAGCGCATAAACATACAGCAAACATTATATCTGGTCTACTAGCTGTTAAGTAAAGAAGAGATCCGATCATACCTCTATAATATTTTTGATCTACTTTCTTACCATCTTCATCTTTGTCCAATTTGCATGAAGGACTCATAGGAGTTCCAAGTGGTTTGATTGACTCCATTCCAAACTTCTTGAGCAAGTTCTTTTGTGTATTTGGCTTGATTGATGAAAATTCCTTCTTTGCTTTGCTTGATTTGAAGTCCTAGGAAGAAGTTGAGTTCTCCCATCATGCTCATTTCAAACTCACCCTGCATCAACTTAGCAAATTCTTGACATAACAAATTGTTAGTAGCACCGAATACAATATCATCAACATATATTTGTACTACTAATAAATCCTTGTCTTTTCTTTTCAAAAATAGTGTTTTATCAACATTTCCTCTTATAAAATCATTTTCAATTAGAAATTTACTTAATCTTTCATACCAAGCTCTAGGTGCTTGTTTTAAACCATATAGTGCTTTGTGTAATTTAAAAACATGATTTGGAAATTCATGATCTTCAAAACCAGGTGGTTGTTCAACAAAAACTTCCTCATTTATAAATCCATTTAAAAATGCACTTTTAACATCCATTTGAAATAAATTGATATGCATATGACATGCAAATGCAAGTAATAATCTAATTGCTTCTAGTCTAGCTACAGGTGCAAAAGTTTCATCAAAATCAATTCCTTCTTCTTGATTATATCCTTTTGCAACTAATCTAGCTTTGTTTCTAATTACTATGCCATTTTCATCTAATTTATTTCTAAATACCCATTTTGATCCTATAACAGAATGATCTTTAGGTCTATCTACAAGAGTCCAAACATTATTTCTAGTAAATTGATTTAATTCTTCTTGCATAGCTAACATCCAATTATTATCTTTTTCTGCTTCTTCAATAGTTTTAGGTTCAATTTGAGATACAAATGCAAGATGATTATTGATGTTTCTCATTGATGATCTAGTTCTTACTCCTTGAGATGGATCACCTATAATTAATTCTTTTGGATGACCATAGGCATATCTCCAATCTCTAGGAAGATCTATCATTATGATTTGCATCAACAACATCAACACTAGGAGAATCATTATCTTTAGCTTCTTGTTCATGATCTGAAGATACATCTATATTCAATTTTCAATATCTCTTTCTAGAATGTTTGTATCTTCCTCATCATCAATCTTTTCAGAACTCGATGCTAAAGATTCATCAAAAATTACATGAATAGATTCTTCTACAATTAAGTTTCTCTTGTTAAACACTCTATAGGCTTTACTAGATGTTGAATATCCTAAGAAAATGCCTTCATCAGATTTTGCATCAAATTTTCCTAGATTATCTTTACCATTATTATGAATGAAACATTTACAACCAAATGCATGAAAGTAACTTATGTTTGGTTTTCTATTATTCCATAGTTCATAAGGAGTTTTCTTAATGATTGGCCTAATTAAAGCTCTATTAAGAATGTAACATGCCGTGTTTATAGCTTCCGCCCAAAAGTATTTTGGTAAGTTGCTTTCACATAGCATGGTACGGGCCATGTCTTCTAAGGTTCTATTTTTTCTTTCAACTACTCCATTTTGTTGTGTTCTAGGTGCTGAAAAATTATGATGAATGCCATTTTCTATGCAAAAGTTTTCAAATAATGATTTTCAAATTCAGTGCCATGATCACTTCTTAGAGACACTATGGTGTTGTTTTTCTCATTTGTGACCTTCTTGAAGAATTTCAAAAATAATGGAAAGGTCTCATCTTTATGAGCTAAAAATAATACCCAAGTGTATCTAGAATAATCATCTACAATCACAAGACCATATTTTCCTCCTAGACTTGTGGTTCTAGTAGGTCCAAAAAGATCCATGTGAAGTAGTTCAAGTGGCCTAGAAGTGGAAACAATATTTTTAGTTTTGAAAGAATTTCTAGTTTGTTTTCCAAATTGACATGCATCGCAAATTTTGTTATTTTCAAAATCTAGTTGTGGAAGTCCTTTTACTAAATCCATTCTAATTAATTTTGAAATAAGGTGTGTGCTTGCATGACCTAATCTACGATGCCATAACCAACCAATCTCATTCATATTAGCATTATTAGCAACTAAGCAATGATTACTAGTAGACAAATTGTCTAAATCAATCAAGTATACATTGCCATTTCTATTTCCAATAAAAATAATGCTATTATCAATGGGATTAGAAACAGTGCAGATTGATGCTTCAAATGATACTTTAAAACCTTTATCACATAATTGACTAATACTTATTAGATTATTTTAAACCATTAACATATAAGACATTTTCAATATATGTGGAGGGAGTTATTTGAATTTTACCAAACCCCATGATTTGGCCTTTGCCATTGTCACCAAATGTAACAACTCCTCCTCTTTTGCTCTCAAGGGTGATGAATTGATCCTTGTCACCCGTCATGTGTCTTGAGCAGCCACTATCGAGATACCACTTTCGCTTTGATCTTTTGGCCGCAAGACACTCCTGCAAAAATAATTAAGTCTTATATTTAGGTACCCAAGCCTTCTTGGGTCCTTCATGGTTAGTAGCATAAAAGATCGTTCCTTTGGGAACCCATATTTTCTTGCCTTTATTATTTAATTTTTTGTTACTATTTCTTACATCACATTCATAGGATTTATGACCTTTCTTGTTACAATAATGACATGTAACATTATCTCTATTTTATTCTTTTCTAAAAAAGTTTTTGACAAATTTTTTTTTAAGTTAGGTCTATATCCTAAACCAGCTTTATCATATATAGCTCTTTGATTACTTAATAATAAATTAAGTTTTTCAGAACTATAAGTAAATTTATCAACAATACTTTTATATTTATCAACTTCCTTCTTTAATTTATCATTTTCATTAGAAATTGATTTCTTTTCTTTTGTCAAATTATCATTTTCAGATTTTAGTATTTTAATTTCATTAGTAAGATTGTCTTTTTCTTTGATAAAAATTGAGCTATCATTTTTCAAAGACTTGTATTTCTTTTTCAAAATTTAAAGTCATCTACTAGTTCATTGAAAGCTTCAAATAATTCATCGAAAGCAAAATCATCACAAGGATTTTCAGAACTTACCTCATCATCCTCGTTTGCCATGAAGCAAATGTTGGCAACCTCTTTTTGTTCTTCCTCCGAAGAGGATTCATCGTTGTCGCTCCAAGTTGCAACATAGGCTTTCTTCTTCTTCTGGAAAGTCTTCTTCAGTTGAGGATAATCGTATCTAAAGTGCCCGTTTCTTACACTCATAGCAAATCAAGGGGTCTTTCTCTTTATCCTTGTCCTTTTCCTTTTCTTTTTTCCTTCCATCTTAAATCTAGATTTCTTCTTTTGGAAGGGTCTCTTTCTTCTCATGAATTTTTTGAATTTTTTGCTAGAAGAGCTGTCTCATCATCATCATCATCACTGTAGCTTTCCTCACTTTCTGTAGCCTTAAGAGCTATAGTCTTCTTTTTCTTGACTTCTCCTCTTGATGTTGTTTCATGGTTAGCTCATGAGTCATCAAGGATCCAAGTAGCTCCTCCAAGGGTAAAGTGTTGAGGTCCTTGGCTTCTTGGATTACTGTCACCTTTGCTTCCCAAGTCCTTGGAAGTGACCTAAGAATTTTGCGAACAAGTTCAGAATTAGTATAGGTTTTCCCAAGACTCTTCAAACCATTTACAATATCGGTGAATCTAGTATACATGCATTCTATAGTTTCAGTTTGCTCCATGCTAAATAATTCATATTTATGAACAAGAATGTTTATTTTAGATTCTTTTACTTGGTTGGTACCCTCATGGGTAACCTCTAATCTATCCTAAATCTCTTTTGCGGAATTACATGTAGAAATGCGATTAAATTCGTTAGCATCTAATGAACAATATAAAACATTCATGGCCTTAACATTGAGCTGTGCCATTTTCCTATCATTATCATTCCAATCCCTTTCGGGCTTCGGAATAATAGTGCCATCAACAATGTGTGTGGGTGTACTAGGTCCATTAATTATAACACCCCATAATTCATAATCAGAAGCTTGAATGAATATTCTCATTCTTGCTTTCCAATATGAATAGTTGGAACCATTAAATAAGGGAGGTCTATTTGTAGAATGACCTTTGGCAAATGAAGATCCAACTTGAGCTGCCATTTGGATCTTTAGCTCTTGATCGTGTGATCAAATAAACTATGAGCACTTGCTCTGATACCAATTGTTAGCCCAGATGGCAACTCAAGAGAGGGGGTGAATTGGGTTCTTTTAAAAAATTTAAACCTTTTGAAAACTATTAGCTTTAAGTTAAATGAAATTAAATGCAAGACAAATATAAAGCACAAACAAGGAGATAGAGATAGAGGTAATGGAAGCACGGCAAACACAATGATTTTATAGTGGTTCGGTGTATCCAACACCTATGTCCACTCCCAAGATTCACTTGGGTCCACACTATAATCGACTAGATTACAGCCGAGTTGTTTTATAAGATCACAACTCAAAACTTATTGTTTTCCCCTAGGATTACAACGAACCCAGCCGGTTTTCCGGGCTCACCAGCACAAAACCCTAAACTCAAGCTTATCTAGTTTGACCCGAGATATACAACCTCCACTAGTTCAATCCCCCAGATTGAACCAGCACAAACAAGAATGAAAAGATTTTTTCAATAATACAAAGCTCCTCAAATGAGCAGATATTCAAATGAATGAACAAATAAGTTTAGAGAAGCCTATTTGAAGTAGATTGGAGTTGAGCTTTTCTTCTTTTCCTCTTCTCTTTGGAGATGTTGAATCAGGCCTCAGCTTTGATTCGTTGCATATGTTGCAGATGAGAAGTTGGAAAATCTTCAAAATAGAGTTTCTTCTTCCCCTTTGAGAATCCTTCGATTTTTTCAAGATTGAATGCCTTGGATTCTTCTTTGAGCTTTATGGAGTGGAAGGATTTGAATTTGAGAGCTTTTCTCTTGAGATTCAGGCTCAGGCTTTCTTGGATTTTTGATTTGAAATTTCTCTATTTTTCGTCTTCTTTTTAAACGGGTGTTTTCCCTTTTTATAGATTTCTTTTAATCCGTTTTGGGAAGAAAACTAGTCGTTGGAATGTACCTGAAAATAATATATATCCGTTAGAAATTAGGTAAAAAGGAAATATTACTGTTAGAGCTGATCTGGCAATTTAAATATTCGTCCCAATCAGGTTGGAGTCGGCTCCAACTTTTCAGGTGTCGGCTCCAAGTCGTTTTTCCAAAAATAGAAAGTTCTGAGTTCGTCGAAGAGTCGGCTCCAAAAAAGTTAGGTGTCGGCTCGCCATCGTTAGGTGTCGCTCCCGAATACTGTAGGTGTCGGCTCCAAGATGCTCAAAAAATCAACGTTCTGTCCCCACATCGGAGTTGGCTCCAGACACTGTAAGTGTCGACTCCAAAACTCTGGGTGTCGGCTCCGAAACTCTAGGTGTCGGCTCCGGACCGTATCAAAAAGCAGAAGAAAATTTGAATGGCCATGGGGTCGGCTCCAGGAATTCTAGGTGTCGACTCTAGGTTCAGAAACTTTGAAATTGATATTTTGCAATTGATTCAAAACACGTTTCTTAATTCATTTAAATTGATCAAATATTTTGAGTCATGAAATACTTGTCAAAACCATTAGTAATCAAATAATTATACTCAATTCCTTTATTAATCATCAAAATTAATAGTTGGGTCAACAAGAACCAACCACTTGAAAAGCACGGGCACAGTCCGCTGATAGAGATCTAATTTTTGCCACTAGCCGCTGTGGAGAAATAAAATCCTTTGAGAATATAAGTTGGTTCCTCGATAACTTAGGCCGTGGCCACCCAAAGACCACGTTTATACTGAGAAGCCAACCGGAGATCAAGAAAGAAGAAGGAGCGAGGAGAGCCAGAGACATCCACTCTACCAACATAGCCCATCATATGCCAAATTTGTCTAGCTCTGGGACAAATGAATATTGCGTGATCAGTAGACTCGACCGCCAAGCCACACAGAGGACATACTGGCTGGATAGGCACCCCCCTTCGAGAAAGTATAGCACTAGTCGACAACATCCTTCGTGAGCTGGGGCTGAGGCCTGAAGAACTCCATAAGATCCCTGAGAGGAGCCCAAGAAAGAGAGGATCTCTGCCAAAGCCTGACATCATCCGAGGGACTAGAAATAAGAGGGATCGAAAGAATCCTCTAAGAGAGTTCCTCATCGAATAAACGACTCACAATGGGAGAATTCCAGGATGGGGAGTCAGTCTCCATCAGGTCCTTAACCCTCATATCAGTGGGGACATCAATACTAATGAAGGAGGGCCACCTAGATAGAGGGAGCTCAGAAATCCAGGTATCCTGAATAACATCAATAGACTGACCATCACCAATCATCCAAGAGATATTCTTCAAGATACAGTCACCATACTGACACAACTCCTTCCAAAAGAAGGAACATCCTCGGGGCGGCAATAAGAGCTCCCCTGACTTTCAATCTCCATATCTCGCACGCATCACAGAGCTCCAAGGCAATGCGGCTCCAGGAGGAACCGAGAAGCATGTCTAGCCAACAGAGCTTGGCGTCTAACTAATAGGGATTGGATACCAAGTCCACCTTCTTGAATTGGCATACATATTAGGTCCCAAGAAAGAAGGTGGATGCCATGCCCATCTTGCATAGAAGCCCATAAAAATCTCTAAAACATCTCTCAATCCTCCTTAAACAAGTAGTCGGGATGGCTGCATTCGAAAGCAGATAAAGAGGAAGGAAGGAAAGAACCGACCGGATGATGGTGACCCTGGCCATCATGGATAAACCAATGACATGCCAACCCTCAATACGCTGGCGAACACGCCTCTTGAGGTCCACAAAGTCTGAACAACGGGGACGTCTACCGGTCATGGGGATCCCCAAATACATAAACCGGTCAGTCTGAGTAGATATACCCAACAAGTTGCGATAGCTTCTCTAGTGGATCTGAGAGTCTTCGGGCTGAAGCAGATAGAAGACTTAAGAAGGTTTACTTTTTGCCCCGAAGCCTAACAGTAATGCTGAATTATCGCATCGAAGGAGGCCGCATTTACTATAGAAGCCTGACCCATCAGAATGCAGTCATCAGCAAACAGAAGATGTGAGACCAATGGGCCCCCAGTCCCCACCATAAAATGGACAATCCTCCGATGAAGCTGAGCCTGATGGAAAGCTTGGGAGAGATTATCCGCCGCTATAATGAACATAAGGGGGGATAATGGGCACCCCTGACGAAGCCTCACGTAAGAATGAAAGAACTCGATCTGGCTCCCATTAATAATCAGAGAGAAAGAAGGCCCCTGAATGCAAGCCATTATCCACTCTATAAACAACTCATCAAAACTGAACTCCTTAAGAGAACGATGCAGGAAAGCCCAACTAAGTCTATCGTATGCCCTTTCCATATCAAGCTTGATGGCCATCAGACTCCGTCTGGCAGGGGCTCTGTGGAGATCATACATAAATTCCTGAGTGATGAGACATTGTCTGAGATAGAACGACCTCTAATGAACGCCTCCTGTTCTACAGAAATAAGACAAGGAATCACCTCACGAAGGTGGCTGGCTAACAGACGAGCACATACCTTGTACAGAGTAGTGCAAAGACTGATTGGTCTAAGTGCTGAGGAAGAGAAGCATCCGTACACTAAGGCACAAGAGCAATAAGAGCCGATTCCAATCAGCAGGAATACGCTTCATATGGAAGACCATCAGGATAGCCTGGACTATCTCCTACCCAACAATACTCCAATAGTGTCGGAAGAAGAAGGGCGGAAACCCATCTGGTCCCGGGGCCTTATCCGAACTGAGCTCCCAAAGGGCCCGGCGAACCTCCTCCGCATCGATCGGCCTGATAAGCATATCATTATCCAAGGAAGAAACCTTCCTAGAAGCCGGAACCGAAAAAACTGGAGCCCCATCCCCAGTGGACTCAGACCATATAGTCTGAAAGAAGCGAAGGAACTGAGACTGAATAGACTGGATGTCCTCATGATAGTTCCCTTCAGCATCAGCTACCCTCCTGATCCTATTAACAGCCCGCCTCTTCAGAGTAGCCTGGTAGAAAAATCTGATGTTACGGTCCCCTTCATGTATCCACTGAACCCTGGACCTCTGCCTCCAATAGACCTCCTGCTGCCGAAGAAGAGAGTGATGAAGGGCAAGATTCACGCACAGCAATGAGATATCAGAATCCGTAAGAGATCCATCCTGGACCTCCTTCACCTGGAGGGCGCTTATAACAGCTTCAGCCTGCTCCACCTGCCTTACCAGATCCCAGACCTCCATCCTGTTCCATCTAGAGAGTCTACGTCTAAGCAGCATAAACCGGCGAGATAACCGATAAATTGCATTACCCCTGATAGGAAGGTGCCAAACCTAAGAAATAATAGACCGAGTAGCTGAATGAAACGTCCAGAACTGTTCGAATCTAAACTGCTTCTTATGATGCTCAAAATAGGACAATGGTCAGATGCGATCCTCAGAAGATGAGTAACAGAGACTACAGGAAACTTTTGAAGCCATTGAACATATGCCAAAGCTCTATCCAACCTCTCCCAGACTCGAGCTGTCCCCTGCCGGTTGTTACACCAAGTGAATTGGGGCCCCGAGTAACCCAAATCCAACAGCCCCGAAGACCCAATAAATGACCTAAATTCGGAGATATCAGTTGAGTTAGTGACTCTTCTGCCCCCTCGCTTTTCACTAGCCTCAGTGATACAGTTAAAGTCACCAGCGATAATAAAGGAATCCCTTGATCAAGAAGAGAAATGAGCTCAGACCAAAGAACTCGTCTATCACGGTAATCCGTGTTGGCATACACCGCCGATAGGAGCCAGGGATCAGAAGACCCTTCAGAAACTATAAGGCTAATCTGCTGGTTACACTGATGAAACACATCGATCGAGACAGCAGAATGACCCAAATGGCCAAAATGCCACCAGACAAACCCTCAGCCTCCACAGCATAAGAAGACCAAGACCGAGCAATCTGCCTCCGAAGCCGCGCCAGACTATCACCTGACAATCTGGTTTCAAGCAAAACACATATATCAAAGTTATATAGCTGCATTAATCTACAAAAGGAGGAACGGAAAGAGGCTTATTAGCACCTCTGACATTCCAAATTAAAATCTTCATTAATTAACTGGAAGAAGATGGAACCCACCCTGGTCCTCTGACATAAAGCTATCAATTTGGCACCCAATAGAAGGAGGGTCACCCTCCGAATTCTGCATGGGACAAGCCTGCTGAGCTTCTGGATCAATCTCGATGTTCTCTAGTCCCTGATCATCATGGACCATCGAGCTATCTAATTTGGCCATCACCACCCCCTGACTAGATAAACCTGGGCAACCGAAAGGCTCAATCGAGCTGGCCGAACTGGGAACAATATCAACTCTACATTTGAGTTTATTTCCCTTGCTTTTCCCCTTCCTCCTCTCCTGATTGGAATTAGACCTTGGAGGCAGGCTGTCAGCTGGTCTAGGCCGCTTGAGAGGGCCCGAAAATATATCCCTACTCTCGAATTGACCCCCTTCATTGGAAGCCAAACTCAAAGAGGCAAAAGGATTGATAGAAATCAGGGAATTGGACACCTGAGATTCAGAGAGACCAGCCTTAATCAGTTTCAGATTCTTCCTTCCTGACTCTTTAAAAATGGCACGCGCATGGTCAACCGGCAGGGCCCTTGGAACAGGGGCTTCCTTCTCCTCGATCAAAGAGAATAGCTTCTTCTTCCCTTTAACCGAAGCCTTCAACAGGGCCTCCGGAGCAGAACCTTCATTCCCCCCCCCCCCCCCCCCCCCCCCCCCCCCCGCCGGAAGGACCTGAGCAACCTTCGATGACCCCGAGGGACTCCACGACTCACCTTCAATGGTGTACCCAACCCGCTTTAGGACACGGATCCACAATAGCCAACTGGGGAACAGAACAGGAAGAAGAGGCTTTAACCAGAGCCTTAGGCACAGGAGCCGCAGCAGGCTTCCGCTAACGCACCGCCGACATCCATGGCCCGAAGACGAGATTACTGGCAGAATCCGTCTCCCCATCCATGTCCGGCGGCAAGCACTTCCCTACCAGATGCAGAGATCCACAAGACTGACATATTCCTTCCATGGATTCATAAACAAACGGCTGCCAAAAGGGTCCCTGAATCCCCTGAACCCGGGTCCCAGGCTGAAGAGGGAGACGGAGGTCAATCCGAATCGCCACCCTCGCAAAGCCACCTCGACTCTTTGACATCGTAGCAGCATCAACACTGCACAGAACACCCGCAGGCTCCGAGATCATACTCAGGATGTCCTCCCTCCAGAATTCCAAAGGAAGGTTGGGCATCCTCATCCATAGCATCGCCGAGGGGACTGAGTCATCCGTCGGAAAGAATTCCGGTCGCCACGCTTCAATCCCGATGATCTGACCATTAATGACCCACGGCCGATTGAGAACCAGAGCGATTGCCGACTGATCTTCAAAATGAAATATATGGCAGCGGGAGGCGAGGCTTACAGGGACGATGTCACCGGAGATTCCGGCACGTCTGAACTCCCTAATGAAGGCATCGGCAGGCACCCATTTGAGGTAAGACCGGGCAATAACAGCTCGCTGCTGCCATCCACCCATCTCCTCCTCCAGCGCTGCTATCGGGACCCTAACCACCTCTGGAAATCTGGAAACCAGAGTCGTCACCTCCGTCGAAGTCGGAGAAGATGAAACCCATTTAAATCCGGATTCAGCATACCTCCTACGGGGAACCCGATCCTCCTTAATCCCATCAGAAGCCATGGGAGAAGGAAAGACGGGGCGAAGAAACGGTGAGGAGCAATCAGCAAGGCGACCAAGCTCGCCAGAGATCGGGAAAGAAGATGGACGAATCTGAATCTTAAAGCACACCTCACACCGCTGGTGCTTCTCTTAGAATTTAACAATTTTCTCTTTTATCAGTTGTCATTGATGCCATTTGGCTCTCGTATTAGAAAAAGTAAAGCTTTTTTCTTGTACTTCTTTTCTATCCATATTTTGTTTTTCATTTAGTGGCACAAAGAAAATTTTCTATTTATTTATAAAAAGTAGTAGGATCTTCATTGACTTTTTCTAAAATGAATACAGATTTGATTATGCATGTCTTTATCTTTTTCAAAGAAATATATTAATTATTAAATAGGAAGTGGGGAATTGTGCAGCAAAATGATTTGGTTTACATGTTCCAGATTATTCTGGACCTCTCTAACTGTCCATTAAGCAAAAGACAAGTTGTCATCCCATGGGTCCAACTTGGCTACATATAGAAGAAATTTCACTTAAATTTAATTAAATTTAAATGATAAAAATCCTACATCATTCATTCCAACCATTAAATATATATGATACATCTTTAAAATTTTTACAAATAAAAAATAATAATTTAGAAATCTCTAACTCAATTTTTTGATCACCTGATATATAAGCTAGTGCTATCATATGATTTTTGATATGTAAGTATTTTAAATATTATAAATTACATCAATCAAAGATATGAGGCATCCATTATCCAAATATAAATCTAATAAGTAAATTAAATAAAAATTCTTTCATATCTAACCAAGTTAGGCTTGCTCTATATCTGTGTCTATTTACAGGATGCATAAGTTCCATTTTGCTTCATAATTTAATATTTATTGATACAAAAGGAATATAGCATGGGAAAGGAGGGAAGCAATCTTAAAATTAAAGAATCAAAGAATACATAAAGTTAAAAATAATTAAACCCTCAATTTGATGAATTTTTTAAAAAAATCATTCTTACTCTTTTTCTCATCTAATTCTTATCCATTCATGATCAGCAGCTATATACAGCAATCAAATTTTCATCCTATTAACATATATTTTTTGAGCATCCTTTTGCTTTTCTTCCCTTTCGCTCAAGTTCTTACCGGTTGGAATAATAAATATATAGTTCTCTGATTTAAATTGCGCATGGATGACATTATAAATAATAAAAAGTCTGAAGGTATAAGGCATGCAAGAAGGGTCAAAAGACATTAGATGATGTCTTAAAGGATAGAACTTGAGTCTAATTTTTAAAAAATATTTAGAAAAAATAATAGTTGAACGTTAATATTTTTTTCTTGAGAACTTCTATTTGCACCGTAAAAATTACTCAGTACATACTCTCATTTAAAAAAAAATTAAATTTTTAAACTATCCTTAGCCTTTTCTCTCCGCACCCTCTTGGCCCGTCTCTTTTCATCTCCGGCACCACTTCCCTCTTCGGTACCGCTCTCCACCTCCTAATCTTCATCTTCTTCTCACCCTCCAGCACCATCCCTTCATCCCTCAGCATCGTCACCTCTCTTTTCTGATGCCGAGAAGGGGAAAGAAGATGAGGGCATCGGTGCTGGAGAGGAGAGGGGTGGGGGGCGGTGGTGCCAGAAAGGGAAGGAAGGAAGGGGGAGAGGGTGCGGAGATAAAAGGATAATTAAGGATAGTTTAAAATTTTTTTTTTTTTTATGAGGGGATGTACTGAATAATTTTTGCCGTGTAAATAGTTTTTTTCTTTTCAGTTATCATTGCTGATGCCATTACTAGAGTTAATTTATTTTTTTTAGTTAAAAAAATTTCATGTTTATTTATGAAGTCGTAGGATCTTCACTGACTTTTTCTAAAAGAACACAGATTTGATTGTGCATGTCTTTGTCTTTTCGAACACAATCTATTAATAATTAAATAGCAAGTGGGGAATCGAATAGCTAAACGATTTGGTTTACATGTTCGAGATTATTCTACACCTCTAACTATTGATTAAGCAAAAGCTAAGCTTCCATCCCATAAGTCCGACTTTGCTGCACATAGAAGGATTTTCACTTAAATTTGATTAATAGTGAATGATAAAAATTCTACATCATTGAGCCAAGCCATTAAAATGATATACCTTTAAAATGTTTAAAAAAAATTGATTTAGCTCTAACTCAATTTTTTGACCACTTGATACATATATTAGTATTCATATAATTTTTTATGCATAAAATTTTAAAGATGATAGATTATATTCATGGCTCAAATCAATATGATAGAACATCCATTATCTAAATATAAATCTAACTCAATCTAATGGAGTTCCTCTCAAATATAATTAAGTTAAGCTTGCTCTATATGTCTATTTACAACATGCCTATGTTCGGTTTTGTTTCATGACTTTAATATTTATTAATACAAAGGAATATGACAAGAAAAGAAAGGAAAGCCATCTTAAAATCAAAGTATCGAGGAACACATGAAGATAAAAATAACTAAATACTAAACTTGAAGAATTTTAAAAAATTCTTATCCCCACCCTGCATCTAATTCCTATCCATTTGTAATCGTTAGAACAGCTCTATGTAGCAATCAAATTTTCATCCCATTGCAATTTTCTTTTCAAACATTTTTTCACTACCTTCCCTTTCACTTATGTTGCTACTGATAGATATAATAAATACATAATTGTATCCTTTAAGTTATATGAGAGTGGTATCGTAAATGATGAAAAGCTCAAAGGCATAAGTCATTGGATAAGGACCTGAATGTATTAAAATTAAAAATTAAAAAATTAAAAACTAGAGTGCAATGTTCATAAAATATGATTTGTAGAAATTAAAAATATTTTTTTTGCTGTAAATAGTTTTGCAAAACTTATTTGGAAGAATTTAAGTTCTCGAAATGTAATATACAGAAATTTAAATCATAAATTTCAGAAAAGGGCACAAACTTTTTTGAAAACTAATTACAGAATTAAAATCGATTTAACAAATTTTCCAAAAATTATATTATATAAAAATTCTTGAAATTAAACATTAATTATATGCAGATAGCTTGTTACAATAATGAGAGATTGGTGGTTATCATAATGTAGAGAGGCTAAATTAAGAGAAATTAATAAAATTTACAAATCTTCACCTATTTGCTTGGACTCTGGCAAAGTCTCTCGCCCTTTTTTTAAGTTTACAATAGTCGAAGACCAAATCCAAATACACCTTGATGGATTAGTCTAATCCTAGACTAATAGACTTAAAGCCAGGTATACTTTATAGTCCTTTTCGAAGTAAACTATGAGACGCCTCTCCTAATTAATCGAAAGAGATGGATAGAAATTTTAGTTTATTTAAAAAAATCTTTTCATTTGAAGGAAAGTTCTTTTAATTATAAGAACATCAAATGTCAGAAGGATGTTTCTATGAAACTATGGAATTCATCCACAAAGTACCAACATAGGACTTTCTAGGAAAAACATAATTAAAAAATTAAAAAAGAATATTATCTCAAATTTTTTAGGTTACAAAGCTCTTCTTTCTTCTAGTGAAAGTTAAAAGGTCAGCTTTTTATTCCTTTAAATCATGGTAAAAGTCCTTTGAAAAATATTTTAGTTTGTGTATTTAAATTGGCATACAAACACAAATAAGTTAATTGCTTTTTTGAATTTCCTTTCTAAATATTTCTAGGAATGGTAAGATGCTTTAACTAGCTCTACATTCTTCTAACTTATATGGTAGAAGTCCTTTGCGAGATCTTTTAGCTTTCTTATTTAAATTATCATAGAAATGCTAACAGCTTTGCTCCTTGCATCTTCATGTGCCCTATGAACTCCCACCAATCCATGGAGCCATGCAATGTTGAAATCACTACCATTCTCAAAGACAATATTTAGCCTTCCACTTCTCACTAATAATTATTATCACTTTAGTAAATGGCAAGTACTTAGTTTTTTCCCTTGGAACCAAAAAAAATTCTTAAAACCATTGTAGTATACATTAAACTTCATTACACCTTTGTTGAATATTTTTGTCTATTTTTTCCATACTTTCTTTTTTAGTTTAGATGCCCTTTGACCCATGGAACTCACAGTTCAATAGCTTTGGAAGGCTTCTTCTTATCTTTTAATAATTATTAGTCCTAATATATAGACTTCCAACCTATAATTCTTCAATAGTTATGGTCTCTTTATGAATAAGGAAGTTTTAATATTCTAGTTTTCTTAAAATCTTTAAAAGTCAAAAAGCATATCTATATAAGAATATATCAAGTGTTGGGGTTTAGACGTTGATGAACAGCAATTGAATCATTTTCACTGAAGAAATATTCTAAACTTTTATTCTTTATTGTTAATGATCAAATTAGTACAATGATAACTTGCTGCTTTTGAATCCCTCGATTTCAAATTTAAAATACCGCAGCCCTTTTTCTTTCTTGAATTTTTATTTTCTTTTTATTAATTTTCTTTTGACTTAACTCCCTCCTTCCACCTTCCTCCAAGAGCCAAGAGTTGACTCGTTAACTAAAGCCTTCTGTTGCTTTGGGATTCTAACGCACAGAGAACCAAACATTCTCCCTTTCATGATTGTGCTTCCGTGAAGACGTCACCTCTTCACATTCTTCCGCTTCCGCAAGATGGAAGCTCTCCCGTGGGCCGATGCGGCTTGGAATCCCCCTCTTCACGTACTTGCTACCTGGGACCGATCACACAGACGAAAGCTAAGTCCGCTTCCCAAGATTCGATCGCTTTGTGCCTTTTCTGCTGGATCACGAATTCCTCCAACGCACGGAGAGTAAGGAGTAGGGAAAGATGGAGAGAAGAAGATGAGAAGAAGATGGAGCGGCTTCGTTCCTGAACAACCACCAAATCCGTTCGGTTCTTGTGAGGAGGTCTTTCAGGATGAACGGCAAGAAAGGAGATAGAGAGAAGAAGATAAGAGAAGCTTGGGAGAAAAGAATTTATTCTTTATATTTTTAAATCTTAGAAATTAGAGTTTAAATATATCCACAAATAACAAAAATTCTCATGGACTAAACCAATAAGATTAAACTAATCCTCAAGCCCGTGTACACCCATGACTTGATTTAATCTCAACCCTTAGCTCACACCCAACCCAATATAAGTTAGTCCAACCTGGGCCTTGATAGCACATCTGTCGTATCAATCAGCTGCAATCCCTACGAAAGCTGTCCCATGAAAGAACCTTGGTCAATACATTGCTGGATTCTCCTTGGTGTGTACCTTCATCAGCTTCACTCCACCTTCTTTTACCAGCTCTCTGTAGTCGAAGCACTCCTTCCGAAAGTATCCTCTGGCCACTAGTTCTGCCTTGTACCTGATACCTCCTTACTCTGAAAGCCCTTTCTTGCACTATAAATCCATTTGCAATCAATGGGTTTCTTTCCTTTTGGCAATTAGACCACCTGCCACATGCCAGTCCTATAGAGAGACTGCATCTTCTCTGCCATAGCCTGGACCCACCTATCTCTGTCCTAGCTCTCCACAGCCTCCTGATAGGTGTAGGGTCTCCATTCAATGTCACCAAGGCATATAACACTGAATCCTCGAAGCCGTATCGAACTGGTGGTTGCACGTTCCTTCTGGGCCTGTGCAGTGCAATCCCAGTATCAGTCCCCTCCCCAGCTACATCATCTTGAGTCCTCTGCTCAGCTGCATCCTGCTAAACTTTCTTCCTTCTGATCCCTCTGCTAGTTCTCTCCACCTGAATCTCAAATCCTGGTCCACTAGCAAATGACATGATTGTGTAGGAGGTCATCTGACTAGTGTTACCGTGTTTCATCTCCTATAGTTCCTGCTATGCATCTGTACCATCTTTGCTCTGAAGAATTGAGCTCTCATCGAAGGTTACATCCCTGCTGATGAAAACCTTCTTCTCTAAGGGGTCTCATAGCCGATACCCCTTGATTCCATGCAGGTAGCCCATGAATACCATCTTCTTTGACCTGGCATCCAACTTACTCCACTCCACAGCACCAACATGCACATATGCCGTGCATCCAAACACCCTTAGATGGTTTAAGCTTATCTTTCCTCCAGACCATATCTCCTCTAGAATGCCTCCATCCAACCTGGTGTGCGGTGACCGATTGACCAAGTAGCTGACTACCTCTAATGCGTCAACCCATAACATCTTTGGAAGCCTTGCCTGTAGCCTTAAGCAGATAAGCACATTGCTTTTTCCTACAGTGTTCTGTTCATTCTCTCAGCCATCCCTTCCTATTGAGAAATTTTCATTACTGAGAAGTGCCTTTTGATGCCACACTCCTCACAAAATCTCTGAAACTCCCTACTGATATATTCCTCGCTATTATCTGATCTCAGATACTTCACACTCCTACCCTACTCCTTCTCCACCTCAGCCTTTCAGATTCTGAACTTAGTGAAGACCTTTGATTTCTTCTTTATGAAGTAGATCCATAGCTTCCTTGAGAAATCATCTATCAGGATCAAGAAGTATATGGGCTATTCCTTGCAGAAACTAGGGTTGATCCCTACACATCCATGTGTACTAGCTCCAGGGGTTCTACACTCCTAGCTGTGCTGATCAAAAACTGCACACTCTTCTGCTTCCATATCTGACATGGCTCATAGATCTCCATGACTCCACTACTCAGGTCCGAAAGTAGTACTCTCTCCTCAGTTCTTTCATCCCTCCATCTCCCATGTGGCCTAGGCGGTAATGCCACTTCCTGAACGCATCCCAAGGATCCTGTTCCATAGCTGCTGCCTCAGATTTCTTAATCACCACAGAGCCCCCCAACCTGTATAAGTTATTCTTCAGCCTTCTTTCTCTCATCACCACCATAGCTTCATTGAAGATGTTCAGAACTCCACTCCTGGCATGACTGTTGAAGTTGTATCCTGTCTGCTCCAGGTACCCCAGTGACACTAGATTTCTTGAGTTCTGGGACATGCTTCACGCTGGTAAGAGTGCACACCATACCATCAAACATCCTCACCCTTACTGTGCCAATCCCTGCCACCTTGCAAGGGTGATCATCTTCAAGAGTCATAAAGCCCTCATCAACCTTTGTGTAAATGCTAAACCACGACCGATTGAGAGTGTCATAATGAGAACAAGCTGAATCCAAGGTCCATATCTCTGTACTGTGCCTATGACCATCTAATACCACCAAGAGATCATCCTCCACCTCCTGGCCTACAACTGTACTCACAGACTCAGATCCTCCCTTTTCTTCCTTTTTTTCACTTAGGATAATCCCTTTTAAAATGTCCTACTTTACCATACTTCTAGCACTTAGCCTTCCTAGACTATAACCATCCCGTAGGCCTACTCCTGTCCTTGCGTCTGCCTGACCTTTTTTCAACTGATAGACCCTTCTGGGGAACAACTTTCTTAGTCATCCTCTCCCTCTGCTCATTCATCCGAAGTACCGAGACAATATCTTCATAGAACAATGTCTCCTTCCAATAAGTCATATGATGTGGGCAGCGAACACAATAGCAAAAGTGCCTTATCTTTCTCCTTCATCTTGACCCTGACATTCAGCAATTCATTACTAATCTGATCGAACACCTGGATGTGGCCCAGCACATCTCCACCTTCTGACATCCGAAGGCTGTAGAGGCGCTTCTTCAACATCAACTTGTTGCATATGTTCTTCCCTATGTAAAGGGCTTGCAACTTCGACCAGAGTCCTTTCGGTGTCTTCTCCTCCAGCACTGAATAAAGGACTGAATCTGTCAGACATCCTCTAATCGCTAAACATGCCTTCTTTTCCAACGACATCCACTGCTTATTTGTCATCTCATCTGATCTTTCCTTCAAAGTCAGATTTAAACCCTGCTGCACAAGAAGGTCCTTTACCTGAACTTTTCATATGGAGAAACTTTTTTTTCCATTAGACTTCTCAAAATCTATTTTTATGCTACTATCCATGGCCAAATCTCAACCAAAATATAGCACAAAATATTTCAAAAAATAGAGAGTACCTTGACGAGGCTTTGCTGAAATTTTTTAGCCCTTTAAGATCTCCAAATAACTTCTTTTTGTTCCTGAACCAGACTCCTAAACCAGGCTTTGATACTATTTGTTGGGGTTTAGATGTTGATGAACAGCAATATGATCAATTTCGCTGAAAAAATATACTGAATATTCATTCTTTGTTGCTAATGATCAGATTGATACAACGATAACTTGATGCTTTTGAATCCCTCGATTTCAAATTCAAAACACTGCAGTCCTTTTTTTTCTTGGATTTTTAATCCCTTTTTATTAATTTCCTTTTGGCTGGAACTCCCTCCTCCCTCTGCCTTCCTCCAAGTGCCAAGAGTTGACTCGTTGATCGAAGCCTTCTGTTGCTTCACGTTGTTGGGATTCTAACGCACAAAGAATCGTGCGTTCTCCCTTTCACGATTGTGCTTCCGTGAAGACGTCACCTCTTCACGTTCTTTCACTTCCGCTGGATGGAAGCTCTCCCGTGGGCCAGTGCGGCTTGAAATCCTCCTCTTCACGTGCTTACCGCTTGGGACCAATCACATGGACGTCCGCTTCGATCGCTCCGTGCCTTTCCCACTGGATCACGAATTCCTCCAATGCATGGAGTGTAGGGAGCAGGGAGAGGATGGAGAAAAGAAGATGCAGCGGCTTCGTTCCTAGATCACCACCAGATCTGTCCGGTTCTTGTGAGGAGGTCTTTCAAGATGAACGGCGAAAGGAGATGAGGACAAGAAAATGAAAGAGGATTAAAAAAATATATATTTTTTATATCTTTAAACTCTAGAAACTAGAGTTTAAATACATTCACGAAGTGGATCAGACCCAGACTCAACAAAAACTTCAATGGACTAACCCAATGAAATTAAACTAATCTTCAAGCCTATACACTCGTAACTTAATTTAATCTCAACCCTTGGACTCACACCCAGTCCAATACAAATTAGCCCAACCTAGACCTTGATAGCATCACACCAGACCCAACATCAAGTGCATCCTTGATTCATTACCATGAGACTCTATGAAAGGCATATACTAGGACACTAGAAGATACTAATTGAAAATATTATATTCTTCTATCTTTTCAGGTTACTAAGCTTCTCTACTATAGTAGTAGTATTATTCATAGAAAAAATAAAAGTTTTAAATACCTATACATTCTTATGTAATAAAAGTCTTTACCGCTCAGGCAGTGGCCTAGTGGTCAGGGCCTTCTCCACATGAGAGGTCTTAGGTTCGAGGAATGACGCTGCGGTCGACTCGAATAATTTCAAGGTTAATCCTTGGAGCCTGAAACACTCGAATAATTTCAAGGTTAATCCTTGGAGCCTGATCTGGTGTTGGAGGGGTTCTGACTGCTAGCACCTGGCCAGGTCGGCTTAGCCCTTCTTCCCCTTTTTTGTAAAAAAAAAAAAATAAACAAAAGTCTTTAGCAAAGCATTTTGACTATTTCATACAAACACCGCCAGATTCACTCCTTTCCTAAAGTTAGCCTTTGTTAGCTTTGACCAAACCATGAAGACATACAGTACTATACCAACAATTAAAAGCTTCAGACTATCATTTATCATTAACAATTATAGGCATTTTCGAAATAGGCAAATATTGTTCCACCCCTAGGATATGAAAATTTCTAACTTTAATCCTTTCCCAAAATTTCTTTTGTGGATCCTGTTAACTTCAACCAATTTGCAGAGGCACGCAATGTTACAATTGTTATAACTTTCTAGCATAGACTTTTATCTTCCATTTCTCATTTATAATTGTAGCCAATTTTGAAATGAGAATGCATTGTTTATTTTTCATGAAAACATTTAATTTTTTAAAAAAAATTATAATATACTCTACTTTCTATTATTCTCTTTTCAAAGTTTCCCCTTAAGACCGTTCTTCAGAGTTTCCACCATATATTGAGACCCTATTTGCAAATAGTTCGTTAAAACTTTTAAATTAAGACTAGATTGTAGAGAACAGAAGGAGCTATGGATGTCCAACAACTTAAGAGGCAATACAACAATCTTTTTTCGAAATGTTTCATGAGGTGAATCTCATGCTATATTGTAAACAGCATATTTTGCATATTCCAATCATTATTTTTGTCCATTTTTATCTAATTTAAGAGTTTTCTTTAATTTGATGTTGGCTCTTTTGCATTGGCAAGGAGTTTTTAGATGATTATTTTATGCAACTAAAACAAGTGGAAGAGGATGGCCAGAGGTTTACATTTGACCTCATGACTCTATATTTTAGGAAAACTGCAAAAAGAATTGATAAGATAAGCGAGCTTCTATAAGTTTTTCATTCTAAATCACTTCTAGTTTATCTTTTCATTAGATGATAAGTAGCTAATCAAAGTATTTGTATCTTAATAAAGAGATGTGTGATGCCAAATCACCGGCCTCGAGCGCTCGATCACCTCCTTCAGCGAGCTCCTTGTGCCTGTAAGCAAGTCCCGAGGGCCGAAGATTCCGGCGGGAACCCTCCGACGCTCAAGTCAGTGGTCTAGGCAACAGTCGTGAGCTTGAGGAAGCTCGAAAAGAAAGAGAGAGATCACTCCGAAAAGATCCCTCGATGTGAGCGGTGTAATGAGTGTGTTACCTGGTCGGGGTCCCTCTTACCCTTTTTATAGATGCCTGGAGTCCGTGGGCTTGGGGTGTGATCACTTGTCAGAACATTAATTGACGGCAGTAGAGTGGAGCTTACCTCCGTATGACGTGTCAAGCTGTAGGCCGTGTCCTATCAGAGTAGGTGGTCACAGGGCATGGCCGATCATTAGGACCCTTGCCAAACATGTCCCCTACGTCACCTTTTTGGTTGTCCTATGCAGACAGTGATGGGTGACAAAGTTAGTCGTGTGGGTCCCAAGGTACAGGCGTTAGGAGAGAAGGATGATGTTGAGTTGAAGCCAACTGTCCCTCGTAGAGTGTTGAGTATGGAGTGCTTGCGTGGCCCTGCTCATGCCCTTGGATGAGCTTGCATGGCACTGTTCATGTACAAGGCTCTGTTCACTTGCATGGCACTGTTAACGGCGAGGAAGCTTGGCAGCTTGGGGGTGTCGGCCTTGGAGCTGTCGGCCTTGGAGCTGTCGACCTTAGAGGTGTCGGCCTTGGAGGTGCCGGCCTTGGAGCTGTCGGCCTTGGAGCTCTCGGCCATGGGGTTGTCGGCCTTGGAGGTGTCGGCCTTGGAGCTATCGGCTGGAGCTCTCGACCTTGGAGCTGTCGGCCATGGAGCTTAGAGCAATTGGGTGCGCGTGGCTTTATGAGGCCATTAAACGCTACCGTGGCCGAAGGGCCTTTTGGAGGCCAAAGGGGGCTCCATCGGTTTCCTTCCTTCACGGTTATCTAACGGCGTTGGATCAGCCACATCAGATGCCCCCTCGCCCCTGAGACGAAGCGGGTCCACCCCAGCAAGGCGAAAGGGGCGTTACCTCCCAAGTGGCTGATCCTCGCCTGATGCAGGGCTTCATGCCTGGCTGGTGCAGGGCTTTATCCGCCGACGGGCGTCGAGCTTCATGCCTGGCTGGTGCAAGGCTTTATCCATCGATGGGTGCCGAGCTTCATGCCTGGCTGGTGCAGGGCTTTAAATGCCGACGGGTGTCGAGCTTCATGCCTGGCTGGTGCAGGGCTTTAGGTGCCGACGGGTGTCGAGCTTCATGCCTGGCTGGTGCAGGGCTTTTTGTGCCGACCGGGGTCGGGCTTCATGCCTGGCTGGTGCAGGGCTTTAGGTGCCGATGGGTGTCGGGCTTCATGCCTGGCTGGTGCAGGGCTTTTTGTGCCGACCGAGGTCGGGCTTCATGCCTAGCTGGTGCAGGGCTTTAGGTGCCGATGGGTGTCGGGCTTCATGCCTGGCTGGTACATGGCTTTAGGTGCCGATGGATGTCGGGCTTCATGCCTGGCTGGTCCAGGGCTTTTTGTGCCGTCCGGGGTCGGGCTTCATGCCTGGCTGGTGCAGGGCTTTAAGTGCCGACGGGTGTCGGGCTTCATGCCTGGCTGGCCCAGGGCTTTTGTGCCGTTCAGGGTCGGGCTTCATTCCTGGTTGGTGTAGGGCTTTATCCACCGATGGGTGTCGAGCTTCATGCCTGGCTGGTGCAGGGCTTTAAGTGCCGACGGGTGTCGGGCTTCATGCCTGGCTGGTGCAGGGCTTTATCCGCCGACGGGTGTCGGGCTTCATGCCTGGCGGGTGCAGGGCTTTAGGTGCCAATGGGTGTCGAGCTTCATGCCTTGCTGGTGCAGGGCTTTTTGTGCCGACCGGGGTCGGGCTTCATGCCTAGCTGGTGCAGGGCTTTAGGTGCCGATAGGTGTCAGGCTTCATGCCTAGCTGGTGCAGGGCTTTAGGTGCCGACGGGTGTCAGGCTTCATGCCTGGCTGGTGCAGGGCTTTAGGTGCCGACGGGTGTCGGGCTTCATGCCTGGCTGGCCCAGGGCTTTAAGTGCCGACGGGTGTCGGGCTTCATTCCTGGCTGGCCCAGGGATTTTTGTGCCGTCCGGGGTCGGGCTTCATGCCTGGCTGGTGCAGGGCTTTATCCGTCAACGGGTGTCGGGCTTCATGCCTGGCTGGTGCAGGGCTTTAGGTGCCGACGGGTGTCGGGCTTCATGCCTGGCTGGTGCAAGGCTTTTTTGTACCGACCGGGGTCGGGCTTCATGCCTGGCTGGTGCAGGGCTTTAGGTGCCGACGGGTGTCAGGCTTCATGCCTGGCTGGTGTAGGGCTTTTTGTGCCGTCCGGGTCGGGCTTCATGCCTGGCTGGTGCAGGGCTTTATCCGCCAACGGGTGTCGGGCTTCATGCCTGGCTGGTGCAGGGCTTTAGGTGCCGATGGGTGTCAGGCTTCGTGCCTGGCTGGTACAGGGCTTTATCCACCGATGGGTGTCGGGCTTCATGCCTGGCTGGTGCAGGGCTTTAGGTGTCGACGGGTGTCGGGCTTCATGCCTGGCTGGCCCAGGGCTTTTTGTGCCGACTGGGATCGAGCTTCGAGTGTCTTTTGAACCTCGAAGGGCGACCTGAGAGTTGAGAGTCGTCAGGAGCCTTTTTAACCCCGAAGGGCGACCTGAGAGTTGAGAGTCGTTAAGAGCCTTTTTAACCCCGAAGGGCGACCTGAGAGTTGAAAGTCATCAGGAGCCTTTTTAACCCCCGAAGGGCGACCTGAGAGTTGAAAGTCATCAGGAGCCTTTTTAACTCCGAAGGGCAACCTTAGAGTTGAAAGTCATTAGGAGCCTTTTTAACCCCGAAGAGCGACCTGAGAGTTGAAAGTCATCAGGAGCCTTTTTAACCCCGAAGGGCGACCTGAGAGTTGAGAGTCATCAGGAGCCTTTTTAACCCCGAAGGGCGACCTGAGAGTTGAGAGTCGTCAGGAGCCTTTTTAAACCCGAAGGGCGACCTGAGAGTTGAAAGTCATCAGGAGCCTTTTTAAACCCGAAGGGCGACCTGAGAGTTGAAAGTCATCAGGAGCCTTTTTAACCCCGAAGGGCGACCTGAGAGTTGAAAGTCATCAGGAGCCTTTTTAACCCCGAAGGCGACCTGAGAGTTGAGAGTCGTCAGGAGCCTTTTTAACCCCGAAGGGCGACCT
The DNA here is from genome assembly GCA_900491605.1 of Calamus simplicifolius. NCBI lineage: Eukaryota > Viridiplantae > Streptophyta > Magnoliopsida > Arecales > Arecaceae > Calamus > Calamus simplicifolius. The sequence goes on along the minus strand of UESW01004965.1, from coordinate 123,387 downwards.
GAGAGTTGAGAGTCATCAGGAGCCTTTTTAACCCCAAAGGGTGACCTGAGAGTTGAGAGTCATCAGGAGCCTTTTTAACCCCGAAGGGCGACCTGAGAGTTGAGAGTCGTCAGGAACCTTTTTAACCCCGAAGGGCAACCTGAGAGTTGAGAGTTGTCAGGAGCCTTTTTAACCCCGAAGGGCGACCTGAGAGTTGAGAGTCATCAGGAGCCTTTTTAACCCCGAAGGGCGACCTGTGAGTTAAGAGTCGTCAGGAGCCTTTTTAACCCCGAATGGCGACCTGAGAGTTGAAAGTCATCAGGAGCCTTTTAACCCCGAAGGACAACCTGAGAGTTGAAAGTCATCAGGAGCCTTTTTAACCCCGAAGGGCGACCTGAGAGTTGAGAGTTGTCAGGAGCCTTTTTAACCCCGAAGGGCGACCTAAGAGTTGAGAGTTGTCAGGAGCCTTTTTAAACCCTGAAGGGCGACCTGAGAGTTGAAAGTCATCAGGAGCCTTTTTAACCCCGAATGGTGACCTGAGAGTTGAAAGTCATCAGGAGCCTTTTTAACCGAGCTGGCCTCAGGCTTTAGCGCCGATGGTACATTGGGTTTTGAGTGCCGACTAGAGTCAGGCTTTTGGATCCGATGGTACACCGGTCTTCGGTGCCAATGGTACATTGGGCTTCTGGGACGCCAACGCGAGGTTGGTCTTCCCTGCATGACATTTTTAAGTATCAATGAATGGAAATTATCTTAGGTGCAGCGTACTTAGCTCTTGTAGCACTCCCTATTTTTCCTTTTGTGGATTTAAGCACTTTTGCCCACCGATGGTCTGCCCCCCAGGAAGTCATGTTAGGACAGAGCCTGGAGTTGGTTGATGACCAGCTCCTCTCCGAAATGAAGTTGGGGACCCATCTTCGAAGTGCGGTGAAGAGAGAGATGGGATCCAGAGCTAGCGGCCATTGGAGCGGAGCCACGGACGAGGGTCGAAGTCGGACTCGGGAGCCATAGGTCGCTGAGGGAGGCCCAGGCAGCTAGCGGCCATTGAAGACGAACGGCTCGGAGAGTCCACTGAAGACGGACGGCTAGAAGAGAGGATGTTGCTGGGAGTTACAGGATTCGGGCGGCCTCCACATTGGTCCAAGGCAAGGGACCCTCTAGCTTCCACGGTCTCTCTCTCCTTCCGCTGAGTTGACGACCTGCCCCCCAGGAAACTACGTTGATTGAAGGCGGGGGCACCAGTGCTGAAATCTGAGGCAGGCTCTTGCTGGCTAACGAGCCTGAGCCTTAAATGCCGATGAGCTCCAGAGAAATATGACAGTGGTGATTCTTTCGCTGGGGAGATCTCTCACCGGATGGATGGTGGATGGCTTGAGCGACAACTAAAGAAGCTGCATGGGCTGTTGTTTGTTACTGTGAGGCCACGAAACATCGCTCCCGTAGCTTTTGGGCAGCTGCCATTGATGTTTGGACTTACAGAGTAAGGGTGGCATGATGCTCTGCCTGAATGGCCCAAGATAGTGGTGACGATGGGGCAGAAAGCCAGCCTCTTGTCGGTCAGCTCGTTGAGGGTGCCCCCCCAGTGTTACTGGCAGAAGCTCCATGGGTCTTTGTCATCACCATATTTTTATTCACCATTGTTGTCATAGAGGAAGTGAGAGCTTGTAGCTTAGTGTCACAGAACTCTTCCTTCTCCCCCTTCCTGGCGCACCAATCTGTTGATGCCAAATCACCGGCCTCGAGCGCCCGGTCGCCTCCTCCAGCGAGCTCCTCGCGCCTACAAGCAAGTCCCGAGGGCCGAAGATTATGGCGGGGACCCTCCGATGCTCAAGTCAGTGGTATGGGCAACAGCCGTGAGCTTGAGGAAGCTCGAAAAGAAAGAGAGAGATCGCTCCGAGAAGATCCCTCGTTGTGAGCGTTTTGGGGTGTAATGAGTGTGTTACCTTGTCGGGGTCCCTCTTACCCTTTTATAGATGCCTGGAGTCCGTGGGCTTGGGGTGTGATCACTTGTCAAAACATTAATTGACGGCAGCAGAGTGGAGCTTACCTCCGTATGACGTGTCAAGCTGTAGGCCGTGTCCTATCAGAGTAGGTGGTCACAGGGCATGGCCGATCATTAGGGCCCTTGCCAAACATGTCCCCTACGTCACCTTTTTGGTTGTCCTATGCAGACAGTGATGGGTGACAAAGTTAGTCGTGTGGGTCCCAAGGTACAGGCGTTAGGAGAGAAGGATGATGTTGAGTTGAAGCCAACTGTCCCTCGTAGAGTGTTGAGTATGGAGTGCTTGCGTGGCCCTGCTCATGCCCTTGGATGAGCTTGCATGGCCTGTTCATGTACAAGGCTCTGTTCACTTGCATGGCACTGTTAACGGCGAGGAAGCTTGGCAGCTTGGGGGTGTCGGCCTTGGAGCTGTCGGCCTTGGAGCTGTCGACCTTAGAGGTGTCGGCCTTGGAGGTGCCGGCCTTGGAGCTGTCGGCCTTGGAGCTCTCGGCCATGGGGTTGTCGGCCTTGGAGGTGTCGGCCTTGGAGCTATCGGCCTTGGAGCTCTCGACCTTGGAGCTGTCGGCCATGGAGCTTAGAGCAATTGGGTGCGCGTGGCTTTATGAGGCCATTAAACGCTACCGTGGCCGAAGGGCCTTTTGGAGGCCAAAGGGGGCTCCATCGGTTTCCTTCCTTCACGGTTATCTAACGGCGTTGGATCAGCCACATCAGATGCCCCCTCGCCCCTGAGACGAAGCGGGTCCACCCAGCAAGGCGAAAGGGGCGTTACCTCCCAAGTGGCTGATCCTCGCCTGATGCAGGGCTTCATGCCTGGCTGGTGCAGGGCTTTATCCGCCGACGGGCGTCGAGCTTCATGCCTGGCTGGTGCAAGGCTTTATCCATCGATGGGTGCCGAGCTTCATGCCTGGCTGGTGCAGGGCTTTAAATGCCGACGGGTGTCGAGCTTCATGCCTGGCTGGTGCAGGGCTTTAGGTGCCGACGGGTGTCGAGCTTCATGCCTGGCTGGTGCAGGGCTTTTGTGCCGACCGGGGTCGGGCTTCATGCCTGGCTGGTGCAGGGCTTTAGGTGCCGATGGGTGTCGGCTTCATGCCTGGCTGGTGCAGGGCTTTTTGTGCCGACCGAGGTCGGGCTTCATGCCTAGCTGGTGCAGGGCTTTAGGTGCCGATGGGTGTCGGGCTTCATGCCTGGCTGGTACATGGCTTTAGGTGCCGATGGATGTCGGGCTTCATGCCTGGCTGGTCCAGGGCTTTTTGTGCCGTCCGGGGTCGGGCTTCATGCCTGGCTGGTGCAGGGCTTTAAGTGCCGACGGGTGTCGGGCTTCATGCCTGGCTGGCCCAGGGCTTTTTGTGCCGTTCAGGGTCGGGCTTCATTCCTGGTTGGTGTAGGGCTTTATCCACCGATGGGTGTCGAGCTTCATGCCTGGCTGGTGCAGGGCTTTAAGTGCCGACGGGTGTCGGGCTTCATGCCTGGCTGGTGCAGGGCTTTATCCGCCGACGGGTGTCGGGCTTCATGCCTGGCGGGTGCAGGGCTTTAGGTGCCAATGGGTGTCGAGCTTCATGCCTTGCTGGTGCAGGGCTTTTTGTGCCGACCGGGGTCGGGCTTCATGCCTAGCTGGTGCAGGGCTTTAGGTGCCGATAGGTGTCAGGCTTCATGCCTAGCTGGTGCAGGGCTTTAGGTGCCGACGGGTGTCAGGCTTCATGCCTGGCTGGTGCAGGGCTTTAGGTGCCGACGGGTGTCGGGCTTCATGCCTGGCTGGCCCAGGGCTTTAAGTGCCGACGGGTGTCGGGCTTCATTCCTGGCTGGCCCAGGGATTTTTGTGCCGTCCGGGGTCGGGCTTCATGCCTGGCTGGTGCAGGGCTTTATCCGTCAACGGGTGTCGGGCTTCATGCCTGGCTGGTGCAGGGCTTTAGGTGCCGACGGGTGTCGGGCTTCATGCCTGGCTGGTGCAAGGCTTTTTGTACCGACCGGGGTCGGGCTTCATGCCTGGCTGGTGCAGGGCTTTAGGTGCCGACGGGTGTCAGGCTTCATGCCTGGCTGGTGTAGGGCTTTTGTGCCGTCCGGGTCGGGCTTCATGCCTGGCTGGTGCAGGGCTTTATCCGCCAACGGGTGTCGGGCTTCATGCCTGGCTGGTGCAGGGCTTTAGGTGCCGATGGGTGTCAGGCTTCGTGCCTGGCTGGTACAGGGCTTTATCCACCGATGGGTGTCGGCTTCATGCCTGGCTGGTGCAGGGCTTTAGGTGTCGACGGGTGTCGGGCTTCATGCCTGGCTGGCCCAGGGCTTTTTGTGCCGACTGGGATCGAGCTTCGAGTGTCTTTTGAACCTCGAAGGGCGACCTGAGAGTTGAGAGTCGTCAGGAGCCTTTTTAACCCCGAAGGGCGACCTGAGAGTTGAGAGTCGTTAAGAGCCTTTTTAACCCCGAAGGGCGACCTGAGAGTTGAAAGTCATCAGGAGCCTTTTTTAACCCCGAAGGGCGACCTGAGAGTTGAAAGTCATCAGGAGCCTTTTTAACTCCGAAGGGCAACCTTAGAGTTGAAAGTCATTAGGAGCCTTTTTAACCCCGAAGAGCGACCTGAGAGTTGAAAGTCATCAGGAGCCTTTTTAACCCCGAAGGGCGACCTGAGAGTTGAGAGTCATCAGGAGCCTTTTTAACCCCGAAGGGCGACCTGAGAGTTGAGAGTCGTCAGGAGCCTTTTTAAACCCGAAGGGCGACCTGAGAGTTGAAAGTCATCAGGAGCCTTTTTAAACCCGAAGGGCGACCTGAGAGTTGAAAGTCATCAGGAGCCTTTTTAACCCCGAAGGGCGACCTGAGAGTTGAGAGTCGTCAGGAGCCTTTTTAACCCCGAAGGGCGACCTGAGAGTTGAGAGTCATCAGGAGCCTTTTTAACCCCAAAGGGTGACCTGAGAGTTGAAAGTCATCAGGAGCCTTTTTAACCCCGAAGGGCGACCTGAGAGTTGAGAGTCGTCAGGAACCTTTTTAACCCCGAAGGGCAACCTGAGAGTTGAGAGTTGTCAGGAGCCTTTTTAACCCCGAAGGGCGACCTGAGAGTTGAGAGTCATCAGGAGCCTTTTTAACCCCGAAGGACGACCTGTGAGTTAAGAGTCGTCAGGAGCCTTTTTAACCCCGAATGGCGACCTGAGAGTTGAAAGTCATCAGGAGCCTTTTTAACCCCGAAGGACAACCTGAGAGTTGAAAGTCATCAGGAGCCTTTTTAACCCGAAGGGCGACCTGAGAGTTGAGAGTTGTCAGGAGCCTTTTTAACCCGAAGGGCGACCTAAGAGTTGAGAGTTGTCAGGAGCCTTTTTAACCCTGAAGGGCGACCTGAGAGTTGAAAGTCATCAGGAGCCTTTTTAACCCCGAATGGTGACCTGAGAGTTGAAAGTCATCAGGAGCCTTTTTAACCGAGCTGGCCTCAGGCTTTAGCGCCGATGGTACATTGGGTTTTGAGTGCCGACTAGAGTCGGGCTTTTTGGATCCGATGGTACACCGGTCTTCGGTGCCAATGGTACATTGGGCTTCTGGGACGCCAACGCGAGGTTGGTCTTCCCTGCATGACATTTTTAAGTATCAATGAATGGAAATTGTCTTAGGTGCAGCGTACTTAGCTCTTGTAGCCACTCCCTATTTTTCCTTTTGTGGATTTAAGCACTTTTGCCCACCGATGGTCTGCCCCCCAGGAAGTCATGTTAGGACAGAGCCTGGAGTTGGTTGATGACCAGCTCCTCTCCGAAATGAAGTTGGGGACCCATCTTCGAAGTGCGGTGAAGAGAGAGATGGGATCCAGAGCTAGCGGCCATTGGAGCGGAGCCACGACGAGGGTCGAAGTCGGACTCGGGAGCCATAGGTCGCTGAGGGAGGCCCAGGCAGCTAGCGGCCATTGAAGACGAACGGCTCGGAGAGTCCACTGAAGACGGACGGCTAGAAGAGAGGATGTTGCTGGGAGTTACAGGATTCGGGCGGCTCCACATTGGTCCAAGGCAAGGGACCCTCTAGCTTCCACGGTCTCTCTCTCCTTCCGCTGAGTTGACGACCTGCCCCCCAGGAAACTACGTTGATTGAAGGCGGGGGGCACCAGTGCTGAAATCTGAGGGCAGGCTCTTGCTGGCTAACGAGCCTGAGCCTTAAATTGCCGATGAGCTCCAGAGAAATATGACAGTGGTGATTCTTTCGCTGGGGAGATCTCTCACCGGATGGATGGTGGATGGCTTGAGCGACAACTAAAGAAGCTGCATGGGCTGTTGTTTGTTACTGTGAGGCCACGAAACATCGCTCCCGTAGCTTTTGGGCAGCTGCCATTGATGTTTGGACTTACAGAGTAAGGGTGGCATGATGCTCTGCCTGAATGGCCCAAGATAGTGGTGACGATGGGGCAGAAAGCCAGCCTCTTGTCGGTCAGCTCGTGAGGGTGCCCCCCCAGTGTTACTGGCAGAAGCTCCATGGGTCTTTGTCATCACCATATTTTTATTCACCATTGTTGTCATAGAGGAAGTGAGAGCTTGTAGCTTAGTGTCACAGAACTCTTCCTTCTCCCCCTTCCTGGCGCACCAATCTGTTGATGCCAATCACCGGCCTCGAGCGCCCGGTCGCCTCCTCCAGCGAGCTCCTCGCGCCTACAAGCAAGTCCCGAGGGCCGAAGATTATGGCGGGGACCCTCCGATGCTCAAGTCAGTGGTATGGGCAACAGCCGTGAGCTTGAGGAAGCTCGAAAAAGAAACAGAGAGATCGCTCCGAGAAGATCCCTCGTTGTGAGCGTTTTGGGGTGTAATGAGTGTGTTACCTTGTCGGGGTCCCTCTTACCCTTTTATAGATGCCTGGAGTCCGTGGGCTTGGGGCGTGATCACTTGTCAGAACATTAATTGACTGCAGCACAGTAGAGCTTACCTCCGTATGACATGTCAAGCTGTAGGCCATGTCCTATCAGAGTAGGTGGTCACAGGGCATGGCCGATCGTTACGGCGCTTGCCAAACATGTCCCCTACGTCACCTTTTTGGCTGTCCTATGCGAACAGTGATGGTGACAAAGTTAGTCATGTGGGTCCCAAGGTACATGCGTTAGGGGAGAAGGATGATGTTGAGTTGAAGCCAACTGTCCCTCGTAGAGTGTTGAGTATGGAGTGCTTGCATGGCCCTGCTCATGCCCTTGGATGAGCTTGCATGGCACTGTTCACGTACAAGGCTCTGTTCACTTGCATGGCACTGTTAACGACGAGGGAGCTTGGCAGCTTAGGGGTGTCGGCCTTGGAGTTGTCGGCCTTGGAGCTCTCGGCTATGGAGCTGTCGGCCTTGGAGGTGTCGGCCTTGGAGCTGTCGGCCTTGGAGCTCTCGGCCATGAGCTGTCGGCCATGGAGCTGTCGGCCTTGGAGCTCTCGGCCATGAGCTGTCGGTCTTGGAGCTCTCGACCATGGAGCTGTCGGCCTTGGAGCTGTCGGCCTTAGAGCTGTCGGCATGGAGCTTAGAGCAATTGGGTGCGCGTTGCTTTATGAGGCCATTAAACGCTACCGTGGCCGAAGGGCCCTTTAGAGGCCAAAGGGGGGGCTCCGTCGGTTTCCTTCCTTCACAGTTCTCTAACGGCGTTGGATCAGCCACATCAAGATGAGTAGATTGTGGACTTCAAAGAAATTAAAAACATTCTCTTGAAATTGAAAGGAGCCATAGGATGGCACGCATATCACCCAAAAATAATATTTCTTATTTATCAAACTTCTATGTAAGAAAGCAATATGAAAATAGAAAATAATAATAATAATAATGTCCATAATTATTGTCTTTAATATTCATTTTATTTTTGTAGTCCTTTTACATAAAGAGATTTATTTTGGTGTAATTTTATTTTTAATATTTAAAACTAAAATCCTTGCATTTGTTAAAAAAGATATATTTTAAAATTTTATCTATCCAAAGTTTATTGCTTCTTAGTAACATACCTCCTCCTCTCATCGATCCCTCTAATTAATATTTTCTCTCAAGAAAAAGAAGAGAAGAGAAAAAGAACAAAAGGAAGAAAAGATGAGGATTTCTAAGTCAAATCAATTGAGCACCTATAAAACTTTCTTATATTCGGTTCATCTTATAAGGTGCTCTTGGAGCATTTTCCAAAACTTTCAATCAAGGACTTATTTCATAGAAAACATCTTTTAAGAGTTGCCATCCCTTAAAGATCTAATAGGCTTTTTGAAGAGATGGATATTGATGTGGCTGATCCAGCACCATTAGAATAAAAGGTAACAGCAACTAACGAAGGTCAACATATCTCGACCCCGAGGCCCTCCTCCGGTCTCGGGGTACACCAGCATTATCTCACCCTCGAGACCCCCTCCGGTCTCGGGGTGAGATCATCATATCTCACCCCGAGACCCCCCTCCTGTCTCCGGGTGCACCAGCATCATCTCACCCGCGGGACCCCGGCCGGTCTCGTGGTGAGATCATCATATCTCGACCCCGAGACCCCCCTCCGGTCTCGGGGTGCACCAGCATCATCTCACCCCAGGGACCTCCTCCGGTCTCGGGTGAGGTCACCATATCTCGACCCCGAGACCCCCCTCCGGTCTCGGGGTGCACCAGCATCATCTCACCCCCGGGACCCCCTCCGGTCTCGAGGTGAGATCACCATATCTCAACCCCGAGACCCTCCTCCAGTCCCGGGGTGCACCAGCATCATCTTACCCCCGAGACCCCCTTCGGTCTCGAGATGGGATCATCATATTTCTACCCCGAGACCCCCCCTCCGGTCTCGGGGTGCACCAGCATCATCTCACCCCCGAGACCCCCTCCGGTCTCAGGGAGGGATCATCATATTTCTACCCCGAGACCCCCCTGGTCTCGGGGCGCACCAGCGTCATCTCACCCCTAAGACCCGAGCTCGGGGCGCACCAGCATCATCTCACCCCCGAGACCTCCTCCGGTCTCGGGGTGGGATCATCATATTTCTACCCCGAGACCCTCCTCCGGTCTTTGGGCGCACCAGCATCATCTCACCCTCGAGACCCCCTCCAGTCTTGGGGTGGGATCATCATATTTCTATGCCGAGACCCTCTTCCGGTCTCGGGGTGCACCAGCATTCTCACCCCGAGACCCCCTCCGGTCTCGGGGTAGGATCATCATATTTCTACCCCGAGACCCTCCTTCGGTCTCATGGCGCACCAGCACCATCTTGCCCCGAGACTCCTCCGGTCTCGGGGTGAGGTCACTATATCTTGGCCCCGAGACTCCCTCCGGTCCCGGGGTGCGTGGGCATCATCAGATTAACACGCGGACCAGCTTTCGAACCAAATGACAGCTCCGGGCCACCTGGCCCGCCCACATGACTTTCCGTGCGCCCGTGACTGCTTGCGGCCATGCCTCATAACGGCATATGGTGCACTGCATGTTCCTGTGCGTGACTGTGCCCCGTTACGGAGTACGATTCACTACCACTTGCAACTATGCGCGGTCATGTCAAGCAACGGCGTGCACCAAATACAATCGCTGCTGCTAGACACGTGTAATGTCGTATTGACAGGTAACGCGGGATGCCTCCGGCGCGCACAGTGATGGTACGATAGCAATCTTCTGGAATAGTAAGATGGGATATTCAGACAGGTATAAAAATACGCGCCCACACTGTAAGTAGGGATCTGAACTTTGGTTTTCTAGCTTTTCTCCTCCTAGCAAAACCCTAACTGTCTTAGCTCTCTTTCGCTGGGCGGTTCTTGTCTGATCTCAAGTAACTAACTTGAGCGTCGGAGGGTCCCCACTGGAGCATCCGGTTTTCGAGGACTTTTCTTGCAGGGGTCCAGAGAGAAGGACGTTCGTCTTCCCCGACGCTTGAAGAAAGTGACTTGGCGTCATCAGATTGGCGCGCTAGGAGGGGGAGGAAAGAGAAAGATATCGAACCAACAATTTGCATTCTCTCTCTCCAAGCTCTTGAAGCCATGGTGACGACCCGAACGAAGGGAGTTTCTGTCCGGTTGCGCTGGGGGGCAGCCCCGCAGGGCCGGTCCACCCACGGAGGCCCCCCCGGCTCTCGCGGCCAGCATTTCGGAGCCGCTGCACCCCCAGGAGGCTGGACCTTCCGCTCTCAGGTCGATGTCCCTGCACCTCCTCCGCAACAGTTCCAAGAAGATCAATTCACCGACCTGGCCACGCAAGTCCAGTCTTTGGCGGCGGCGGTTCAGGGCCTGCAGCACCAGCAGGCGGCCGCTCAGCAACCGAAGCCAAATCCATCTGTCCCAGGGGTGGTGCAACCTAGCCAGAATTCCTCCCATAGGAGATCGCTGGTGCCTGGGGATCACCACCATCAATCTCCGCCCAAGCCTCATCATCGGGAAACCTCTAAGCGACACCGGTCTCCTTCCCGCCACGCTAGTGTCTCTCCTAAGAGGCGGCACGGGAAGGAGGCAGAGCCCCCCGCCGGCATCGCCGTCCTCGTTCTTCATCTTCTGAATCTTCGGGGGAAGGCTCTTTTGATGGCCGGATGCCTCATCGAGCCGAGCATCGACTCGATGAGTACAATCAAAGGCTGGAGGAGCTTAGCCGTCGGATCAACCACCTGCCAGAGACGGACTACGATAGCCGGCCTCCGTTGTCTCGCCGCATCATGGAAGAGCCCATCTCCACCCGGTTCCGCCTTCCCCAGCTAGATCTTATGACGGAACCACAGACCCCTTGGACCACTTAGAAAGCTATAAAGTTCTCATGCAAGTCCAGGGGGCTACTGACTCGCTCATGTGCATTGCTTTCCCGGCCACCCTCAAGAAGGCCGCCCGAGCTTGGTACTCCCGTCTGCCGCCACGAAGCATGATTCCTTCTGCCAGTTGGAGAGGGCTTTCTTGGCCCATTTTGATGCCTGCCGGAAGATTCCAAGGGTGGCAAACAGCCTCTTCGCCGTCCAGCAAAAGAGCGGTGAGTCCCTGCGGGACTACGTTGCTCGGTTTAAAGAAGCAGCTCTGGACGTCTACAACCTTGAAGACTCGGTGGCCACCTTGGCCTTGAAGCGGGGGCTTCGCCCGTCTCGCTTCGCGTACTCCCTCGACAAGAAGCCGCCGGGATCCTACGCCAAGCTTTTGATCTGGGCCCAGAAGTACATCCGGGCTGACGAGGCCGACTTCTCCCGGCGCGAGGCTAGCGGGAACGTCCCCAAGAAGCCTGCCCAACCAGAACCTACCGAAGCTCGCCCCAGAAGACCTGAGCCTCCTTGCCGGCCAGACAACCATCCCCGAGCCCCTGCACCAAGTTACGGACCCTACACCCCACTGCTCGCCCCGATATCTCAGATCTTACTCAAGATTGAAGGGGAGTCTTATCTTCAGCGCCCTCCTCCAATGAACCAGAAGATCCCTCGCAACAAGAACCTTTACTGTCGCTACCACCGGGATCACGGCCATGATACTGACGAGTGTCGCCAGCTGAAGAAGGCTATTGAAGACCTTATCCAGCGGGGCCACCTGGGGAAGTTCGTCCAGAGGAACAACCCGGGAGCTCCTGGCCCATCAGCGCCCCGCCGCCGGTGATCGACAACGCCCCAACAGAGAAGATGGTGGCAATGATTTCCTGGGGGGCAGGAGGCCCATCGAAGAGGCCGAGAGGGGAGGGGGAGTCGGAGTCTGTAATTCTTTCTTTGAAAAGGACTTAGATGGGGTAGTGAACAAAAATGATGATAGCATTGTCGTGTCCATGATGATCGCTAAGCGTCCTGTAAAGAGAATCCTAGTTGATAGTGGGAGTTCTATAGATGTTTTGAACTATGATGCTTTTGTTCGCATGAACCTATCGCCTGATCTACTCCAGCCTGTTCCACGCCTCTGATGGGCTTTACTGGAGATTCTGTGAAAGTTGAGGGGGAGGTCACTCTCCCTGTGACGGCTGCACAGCCCCGTGTTAAAGCACTATTTTCATGAAGTTCTTGGTGGTTCGCGTGCCCCTTGCTTACAACGCAATCCTTGGGAGGCCCGGGCTCAATCTTTTGGATGCTGTCATATCCACTAAGAGGCTCCTCGTGAGGTTTCCTACCAGCAAAGGAGTCGGAGAGATGCGGGGAGAGCAGAATCCACCTTCACATTGCTACCACATGGCCCCTAGTCCGCAGGGGGCGGCACCCGCACCGGTACCTGAGACGTTGGATCCTCAAGACCTGGAGAGAAGAGGAGAGCTGGCTGAGCGACTGCTTACTTTCCCCCTCGGGGAGGACCCAGCAAGAGCAGTCCGGATTGGAGCCCTACTCCCGGAGGAGGCTCGTGACCGACTCCTCACCTTTCTGCGAGCTAATGCGGATGTCTTCGCCTGGTCGGCGTCCGACATGCCAGGGATTCTAGAGGAGGTAATTACCTACCAACTTAACATTCGAGCGGAGTGCTGACCCATCCGGCAGAAGAAAAGGAGTTTCGCCCCCGATCGACAGAGGGCCATGGATGAGGAGGTGCGGAAGCTGCTGGCAGCCAGTCACATCCGCGAGGTGCACTACCCGGACTGGCTGGCGAATGTCATGATGGTTTGCAAGGCCAGTGGGAGCTGAAGGATGTGCGTGGACTTCACCGGCCTCAACAAGGCATACCCCAAAGACAACTTCCTGCTGCCACGGATCGACCAGCTTGTGGATGCCACGTCCGGGCATGAAACCCTTAGTTTCATGGATGCATTCTCGGGGTATAATCAGATCAGGATGAACCTAGCGGATGAAGAAGCCACCTCTTTTATCATAGAAAAGGGAATTTACTGTTACAAGGTGATGTCGTTTGGGTTGAAGAAGCCGGGGCCACCTATCAAAGATTGATGAATAAGGTCTTTGAGGACCATATAGGGCGTAACATGGAGGTGTATATGGATGATATGCTGACCAAGAGCATCAGTGCTGCTGGCCATGTTGCCGACCTCGAGGAGACCTTCAACAACCTGCGCCGGTATCGGATGAGGCTTAACCCCCAAAAGTGTGCCTTTGGAGTGGCAGCAGGTAAGTTTCTGGGCTTTATGGTAACCCAGCGAGGGATTGAAGCCAACCCTGACAAGATCAGGGCTATCTTGGAGATGAGGCCCCCAGCTAACAAGAAGGAGGTGCAATGCCTAACTGGGAGGGTGACGGCTTTGAGTCGCTTCATGTCAAGATCGGCAGAAGGGTGCCTGCCCTTCTTCAAGACGTGCACATGGTCAACGGCTTCGAGTGGATGAAGGAGTGTCATGATGCCTTTGAGGAGTTGAAGCAGTTTCTATCCACTCCCCCGCTGTTGTCCAAGCCTAAGAATGGAGAGGAGCTCTTCCTCTATCTTGCAGCCTCCCCCGAAGATGTCAGCTCTGTGCTCGTGCGCATGGATGTTGACGGGGTCCAGAAGCTGATCTATTACACTAGCAAGGTACTTCATGATGCTGAGACTAGATACTCTAGAACCGAGAAGATTATTTTTGCCCTGGTGGTCTCTGCTCAACACTTCCGACCTTACTTTCAAGCTCATCCCATCGTGGTGCTCACGGACCAACCTCTCTGGACCATCTTATCTCGCCCTGACACCTCCGGTTGGATAGCCAAATGGGCCATTAAACTAAGTGAGTTTAACCTATCCATCCGGCCAAGGTTGGCCATGAAGTCTTAGGTGTTAGCTGATTTCTTGGTTGAGTGTTCCTGGACCAAGAGGGGTATGGAGGAGGTACGCCCGGAGGAGTGTGTAGACCTTCCCTCGACCAAGGAAGTGGAAAAGGAGGACTGGATTCTGCATGTGGATGGAGCCGCAAATTCTCAAGGAAGCGGAGCTGGACTCATTCTTGCGAGCCCTAAGGGGGATGCAGTGGAGTATGCTCTCAGATTCCAGTTCCTGGCAACCAACAACCAGGCGGAGTATGAAGCTTTGCTAGCAGGGATGAGGTTGGCTGAGGAGTTAGGCGCGGGGCGTTTGAGGGCCTTCACGGACTCTCAGCTTGTTTCCGGGCAGATCGCTGGGGAGTATGAAGCTAGGGACCCAACCATGTCCCGCTATTTGAGCAAGGTACAATCCCAAGCCTCTCAGTTCTCTTACTTCCGTGTCAGCTACATTCCTCGAGCGAAGAATGCCAGAGCCGACGCATTATCCCGTTTGGCCACTTCGGCCGATGGGACGATGGGAAGAACATATGTGGAGCACCTACAAGCCCCAAGCATTGAAGTTGCGGATGAAGCGTTGCCGGTGGAGCAAGAGCCCTCCTGGATGGACGCCTACATCCGATATTTGACCGACGGTACTCTCCCAGAGAACTCCGCTGAGGCCAAGCTACTCAGGCGGAGGGCCCCGAGGTTCTTAATGACGGGCGGGAAGCTTTATCAAAGATCATTCTCATACCTGGTCCTCCAATGCGTGGGACCGGCCGAATCAGATTACATCCTCTGGGAGATCCATGAAGGCATCTGTGGGAGTCACCTGGGGGGCAGAGCCCTAGCATACAAGGCCATGCGGCAGGGGTACTTCTGGCTAACAATGAAGGAGGACGCGGCTGAGCTTGTTAAGAGGTGTGATAGCTATCAGCGCCATGCCAATATTCAGCGACAACCGACGTCTCAGTTAACCCCCTTGGTGGCACCCTGGCCCTTTGCCCAGTGAGGTATGGATATCCTGGGACCATTTCCCTCGGTCTTCGGATAGCGAAAGTTTCTCTTGGTGGCTGTGGATCACTTCACCAAGTGGGTTGAAGCCGAAGCCCTTGCTAAGATCACGGAAAGAAAAGTGAGATCATTCTTTTGGAAGTCCATTATATGTCGGTTCAGACTGCCGCACACCCTGGTCATCGATAATGGCCAGCAGTTTGACAACATGCCCTTCCGGGAATTTTGCTCCGAACTGGGCATCCGTTAGAAATTCACTTCCGTCGGGCACCCTCAGACCAACGGGGCGGCCGAGGTAACTAATCGAATCATTCTTCAAGGGCTGAGAACTCGACTGGATGACTGTATGGGACGATGGGTGGAGGAGCTCCCCAACGTGCTGTGGGCTTACCATACAACGCCGCGAGCCCCTACCGGCGAGACCCTATTCAGCTTAGTCTTTGGATCCGAAGCCGTCATGCCGATGGAGATTGGCTCACCGAGCCCTCGGATGGAATCATACAATGAGGAAGGCAACCCAGACCAACTGCGAGCCAACCTCGACCTGGTGGAGGAAGTGCGAGACCGAGCGCGACTCCGGATGGCGGTCTACCGGTAGCGGGCCGCCAAATATTATAACGCACGTGTGCGTCCTAGGACTTTCTTGCCGGGGGACCTGATCCTTCGACGGGCTAAGGTCTCGAAGCCGGCAGAGGGAGGCAAGCTAGCTCCAAATTGGGAAGGATCCTATCGGATCGCCGAGACACTTCACTACGGAGCTTACAAGATTGAAGAGCTCGATGGGAAGCCACTTCCTAGGACATGGAATGCAAACAACCTTCATCGGTACTATCAGTAACGCATTCATCCTTTCACATCAAATATCGCGCCTGTATTCTTTTGGGCTTTCGCCCATCATTTTATATTAATAAATTTCAATTTTAGCTCCTGAGTCCTTTTTACCTAAAGCCCTATACTAGCCAGGCATGAAGCCCGATACCCATCGGCACTTAAAGCCCTGGGCCAGCCAGGCATGAAGCCCGACACCCGTCGGCACTTAAAGCCCTGGGCCAGCCAGGCATAAAGCCTGACACCCGTCGGCACCTAAAGCCCTGCACCAGCCAGGCATGAAGCCCGATACCAGTCGGCACCTAAAGACCTGGACCAGCCAGGCATAAAGCCCGACACCCATCGGCACTTAAAGCCCTGGGCCAGCCAGGCACAAAGCACGACACCCGTCGGCACCTAAAGCCCTGCACCAGCCAAGCATGAAGCCCGACACCCATCGGCACCTAAAGCCCTGGGCCAACCAGGCATAAAGCCCGACATCCGTCAGCACCTAAAGCCCTGGGCCAGCCAAGCATAAAGCCCGACACCCGTTGGCACTTAAAGCCCTAGGCCAGCCAGGCACAAAGCCTGACACTTGTCGGCACCTAAAGCCCTAGGCCAGCCAGGCATAAAGTCCGACACCCGTCGGCACTTAAAGCCCTGGGCCAGCCAGGCACAAAGCCCGACACACGTCGGCACTTAAAGCCCTGGGCTAGCCAGGCACAAAGCCCGACACCTGTTGGCACATAAAGCCCTGCACCAGCCAGGCATGAAGCCCGACACCCATCGGCACCTAAAGCCCTGGGCCAGCCAGGCATAAAGCCCGACATCCGTTGGCACCTAAAGCCCTGGGCCAGCCAGGCATAAAGCCCGACACCCATCGGCACCTAAAGCCCTGGGCCAGCCAGGCATAAAGCCCGACACCCGTCGACACTTAAAGCCCTGGGCCAGCCAGGCACAAAGCCCGACACCTATCGGCACCTAAAGCCCTGGGCCAGCCAGGCATAAAGCCCGACACCTATTGGCACCTAAAGCCCTGGGCCAGCCAGGCATAAAGCCCGACACTCGTCGGCACCTAAAGCCCTAGGCCAGCCAGACATGAAGCTCGACACCCGTCGGCACTTAAAGCCCTGGGCCAGCCAGGCATAAAGCCTGATACCCGTCGGCACCTAAAGCCCTGCACCAGCCAGGCACAAAGCCCGACACCCATCGGCACCTAAAGCCCTGGGCCAGCCAGGTACAAAGCCCGACACCCATCGGCACCTAAAGCCCTGGGCCAGCCAGGCATAAAGCCCAACACCCATCGGCACCTAAAGCCCTAGGCCAGCCAGGCATAAAGCCCGACACCCGTCGGCACCTAAAGCCCTGGGCCAGCCAGGCATAAAGCCGGCACCTAACGGCACATAAAGCCTGGCACCCAACGATACATAAAGCCTGGCACCCGATGGCATATACAGCTGGCTCCAGATGGCACATAAAGCCCAGCACCTAATGGCATATACAGCCGGCTCCCGACGGCACATAAAGCCCGGCACCCAACGGCATATACAGCCGGCACCCGATGGCACATAAAGCCCAGCACCCGATGGCATATATAGCCGGCACCCGACGGCACACAAAGTCCGACCTCCGTCGGCACCAAAAGCCACGTGCCTACCTGGCACAAGGCCCGACATACCCCTGGCAGAGCGGTGTGCCGTCGGTCCAGAGGAACCCACTTACCTCAACCTCTAATGACCGGCAATTCAACCTCAAGCAACCTATCCTTCCTGGCCCCAAGTTTCGGTCCTAAATGGCTAGGATGGAATAGCTCGTATGAGTTAAGAGTTATCCCCTGGCACTAGTAGGACTAATGGGACCAAGGGGGCTATGCATTGTCAACCAACAAATTCGGGGTAAGAGTCGCAAACAGACAATTTATTTTGGAGAAGAAAAGTATTTCATTAACTTGAAAGGATTACAAAATGCCGACGTCATCAGACTTGCAAAAACAAAAATACAAGCTCACGGTTCTGCTGGCGCAGGCTCATCATTGGAAGGGGCCGAATCTAAGAAATGATCTGGCTCGACTTCCAGGGCTTGGGGAATGTTCAAGTCCCTGGCAATTTTTTTCTTCCCATGCTGGAATCCTTGAAGGAACACCGCCGCCGAGGCTTCTGCTAAATCATCTGTAAAGCGCTCGAACGCTTTGTACTTCTCTATAATTCCAGCGGTCCTGGCCACAATGGCAGCTTCCACCTCAGCGGCCCGAGCCCTCTCCTCCTCAACGAGGGCTGCCACTGTAGCCCTCTCGGCCTCCCGGGCGCGGCTCGCCTCCTCCCTAGATTGGCTTGCTTCTTCCTTCACAGCCTGTGCCTCCTCCTCCGCGGCCTTTACTTTCTCCTCAGCCGCAACCACCCGACCCTTAATCTCCTGGAGGGCCAGGGTTAGCTCAGAGATGTGTAGATCTCTGGCCATCACAGCGTTCTCGGCCTCTGCCATTTGGTGGAGCGCCGCCCGCAAATGGTTGGCATCGGCCTCCGCTCGGCTCTCGGTGGCCCTGGTTTCACTAGCCCAAGCGCTTTTGGCCGATTCCAGCGCTTCCTTGGCCACCTCCGCGCGGTGCTGGGCATCTTCAGCCTCCTTCTGCGCCTCGCGCAGAAGGGCCTTCCCACCATGGATTACCTCCCTGACGGCCCTTAGGGAGTGCGCGAGCTGCATGAAAGTTCCAGGTTAGCCAAAAAGAAAGAAAAAAGAAGAAAGGGAAAATAAAGGCAAAGGGCGGAAAGACCGCTTACCCTGATGACGACCGTGTAGGAATCCCGAAAGAATATGCTCGCCTTCTGGTGGCTGAGCTCCTCTAGGACCTCAGGCCTGAAGACCGGGGCAAGGACCCATTTAGCCTAGCGGCCATCGTTCAAGATGGAATCCTGGGATGGCCCCGGCCTGGCCCCGCTCCGTTCGGCCATCTCAGCATTCTCCGGCTCGGCGCGCGGGCTGCCCCTAGGCGTCCTCTCGGGGGGTGGGCTTGTTGTCCTTGATGGCCCCTCGCCCCAGTCCCTGGCAGCCTCCGGCGGGGTCGGTTCGCCAGGGGTAGGAAGCTCTTCTGCCACTATGGGCTCCGCCACTGCCGGCTCCTCTGCGGCTGGCTCCTCTATTGGGACCCTTGCGGTCGCCGCCATCTCTAGCAGAGTGTCGGCTGTGAGATCAATTTCTGGAGCAGTCGGGAGGTCTTGTGGTGCCGTTGGTTGGGGAGCCCGAGCTGTCGGGTGTTTCGGGGCTGGAGCTTGTTGGCCTTCACTTGGCCTCTGCCGGGCCCTTTTTTTGGAGACGGCCTTCAGAAGCTTCTGTGTTGGTATCTTCATGGCTGCGCGACATCAATCAAAGTCAAAAAAAAAAGAGAGGAAGAAGCAGGCAAAATTTTGGCTAAGTGCAGAAATGGCTTACCCCGGTGGGAGATAAGACCCGCCGACTAGAGGTTATCTTCCGTCAAGAGCAAGGTGTACTGAGGGACCTCGGCGGCTAACAATTGACTCAATGCTTCTCGATCTCCAGGGTGGACGGTGGAGTTCGTGTTTCCTCGGAGGTCAGGGTCTCCCCACCGGAGCCTGACTTGGTCTAGGCCAGCGAAAAAGAATCGGGATTTCCATCTCTTGATCGAGGAAGGAAGAAAAAGCTTAAGGACCCGATTGGGTCGGGGCTGGAACAGCCACCAACCCTTCTGGGATCGGAGGATATAGAAGCACCGGAAAAGAGAGATCCGGGGGATGATGCCAAGACGGTGACAGAGGATAACAAAGGCGCTAACGACCCGGTAAGAGTTCGGGACCAATTGAGAAGGGGTCAAGGAGTAGTAGTCAATAAGGTTGATTAAGAAAGGAGGAAAAGGTGGGCAGAGACCCGCCTTCAGCCAAATTTCATACAAGGCCACCCGACCGAGTCGGGAGGAGACAACTCTATCGTCAGGAGTCGGCAGGAAAAGCTTGACGTCCTGGGGAATCTGGTAACGGGCCTGGATTTTGGCCAAATCCAGACCTGTTACCATGGAGGCGGTCCCCTCCGGGGACCCCTCCACCCTCGAGGAGGTGCTGGCCCCTGACCGGCAGCCCCTCGATGGGGCTCCACCAGTGACCCAGTGCCGGGCCAGGGGGACACGGTCCTCTGAGTCAGTGGACCATTCTAATGGAGGAGAAGGAGAAGGAGCAGGAGAGGCGCAATGCCTCTCAGAGGGAGAACGATTCTCCGAATCGTCCTCCGAGGTCCAGGATGGAGAACTCATGGGTAAGAGAGGAGATGGAGTCTAGAATGGACGAAGAACTAACCTGAGAGAAGAAAACCTAAACGCAGGATTCACAGGTTGCAGGGGAGGCCAAAGCGCAGGCTCAGAGGAGGATGACGACGGTAGCAGTGTTGAGGCCAGATTCACCCCCCCCCCCCCCCCCATTCGAGTTTTATTGGATTTTCAAATTGTCCCTCCTTGTCTCGTCAGCCACCTGGACCCCCACCATAGGCTGGTTTGCCTCGATGGTTGCCCAGCGCGTTATGCGGTATGCCTTCGGCCAATGATGGGACTCTGCTGACGTCGCCGCTATGAGAGGTAATGATGATGCAGCTTTTCACGCAGACTTCGAAGAGCTAACCTCGCCTCGAGGTCAATCGTGGCGGGCACAGTGTACGGAAGCGGCCGCCTCTTCATATTCCCCATGTCGTCCGCATAAGAGATATGGACAAGGATCAGCCATGTGGGAGATTGCACCCCTTTCGCCTCGCCAGTGGGGCCCGCTTCGCCTCAGGGGTGAGGGGGCATCTGATGTGGCTGATCCAGCGCCGTTAGAATAAAAGGTAACAGCAGCTAATGGAGGTCACCATATCTCGACCCCAAGGCTCCCCTCCGGTCTCGGGGTGCACCAGCATTATCTCACCCCCGAGACCCCCTCCGGTCTCGGGGTAAGATCATCATATCTTGACCCCGAGACCCCCTCCGGTCTCGGGGTGCACCAGCATCATCTCACCCCCGGGACCCCTCCGATCTCGGGGTGAGATCATCATATCTTGACCCCGAGACCCCCCTTCGGTCTCGGGGTGTACCAGCATCATCTCACCCCCGAGACCCCCTCCGGTCTCGGGGTGAGATCACCATATCTCGACCCCAAGACCCCCCTCCGTTCTCGGGGTGCACCAGCATCATCTCACCCCGGGACCCCCTCCGATCTCGGGGTGAGGTCACCATATCTTGACCCCGAGACCCCCCTCCGGTCTCGGGGTGAGGTCACCATATCTCAACCCCGAGACCACCCTCCGGTCTCGAGGTGCACCAGCATCATCTCACCTCCGGGACCCCCTCCGGTCTCGGGGTGAGATCACCATATCTCGACCCTGGGACCCCCCTCTGGTCTCGGGGTGCACCAGCATCATCTCACCCCCGAGACCCCCTTCGGTCTTGGGGTGGGATCATCATATTTCTACCCCGAGACCCCCCCTCCGGTCTCGGGGAGCACCAGCATCATCTCACCCCCAAGACCCCCTTCGGTTTCGGGGTGGGATCATCATATTTCTACGCCGAGACCCCCCTCCGGTCTCGGGGTTCACCAGCGTCATCTCACCCGCGAGACCCCCTCCGGTCTCGGGGTGGGATCATCATATTTCTACCCTGAGACCCCCCTCCGGTCTTGGGGTGCACCAGCATCATCTCACCCCCGAGACCCCCTCCGGTCTCGAGGTGGGATCATCATATTTCTACCCCGAGACCCTCCTCCGGTCTCGGGGCGCACCGGCATCATCTCACCCCCGAGACCCCCTCCGGTCTCGGGGTGGGATCATCATATTTCTACCCCGAGACCCTCCTCTGGTCTCAGGGCGCACCAGCACCATCTCGCCCCCGAGACCTCCTCCAGTCTCGGGGTGAGGTCACTATATCTCGGCCCCGAGACCCACTCTGGTCCCGGGGTGCGCGAGCATCATCAGCGATTAGCACGTGGACCAGCTTTCGAACCAAATGATAGCTCCGGGCCACCTGGCGCGCCCACATGACTCTCTGTGCGCCCGTGACTGCTTGCGACCATGCCTCATAACGGCATATGGTGCACTGCATGTTCCTGTGCGTGATTGTGCCCCGTTACGAAGTACGATTCACTACCACTTGCAACTGTGCGCGGTCATGTCAAGCAACGGCGCGCACCAAATACAACCGCGGCTGCTAGACACATGTAATGTCGTATTGACAGGTAATGCGGGATGCCTCCGGCGCGCACAGTGATGGGACGACAGCAATCTTCCGGAACAGTAAGATGGGATATTCATACGGGTATAAAAACATGCGCCCGCACTGTAAGTAGGGATCCGAACTCTGGTTTTCTAGCTTTTCTCCTCCTAGCAAAACTCTAACTGTCTCAGCTCTCTTCCGCTGGGCGGTTCTTGTCTGATCTCAAGTAACTAACTTGAGCGTCGGAGGGTCCCCACCGGAGCATCCGGTCTTCAGGGACTTTTCTTGTAGGGGTCCGAAGAGAAGGACGTCTGTGTTTCCAATGCTTGAAGAAAGTGACTTGTCGTCATCAGATATAATATTTCTATAATAAGGATAATTGAAACTAGTAGCGCCAATCTCAATTTCTTAATGTGTCTGAAAGGCCATACTAAGATATGAAGTAACTATATTACATTCCTTAGCTGTCTCCATCTTATTAATATCTTTTAAATTTCAAAATAGCAACGGCGGCAATTTTTTTGTCTGAGATTAAAATTCAAGTAATCAGCCTCATCACTAAATAAACTACACTCACTCTTAATTTTTTTTATAATCAATTAATTTCTTGTTCATATACTACGTAATACAACCATAGGTGCCATTTAACTAGAAGAAATTTTAACTATTTAAATAAAAGGTCAATATGGGTTAGGAAAAAAAAAAGAAAATAATTCTTTTAAAATAAATATATCATGGACACTACAAAAAATAGTATAATAGTGACAAAAATTTCCATCACTATTCCATCACAAACTGGGTTTAGTGACGGATTAGTGACGAAAATCTTATCATCACCATTTTTGCCGTCACTAAATTTAGTGACGGAAAGAGATCCGTCACAAATAATAGTGATGGATTTGTGACGAAATATTTCATCAAAAATTTATGACGGAACATATTTTCCGTCACTAAATTGGACTATCCATCATGCATTATTCCGTCACTATTCCGTCACAAATATTTTCATCACTATTCCATCATAATTTAGTGACGGATTAGTGACGAAAGAATCCATTAATCATTTGTTATTGTTCCATCACTAATCAATCACTAATATTTTCGTCACTAATCCGTCACTATTATTTCTATCAGAAATCCATCACTAATCCATCATTAACCTAATAAAATTTCATCAAATTTTTATTCTTATAAATTTAAAATTATTTTTAAATTATAATATATTTAATGCATTCTAATAAAAATTTAAATTTAAGAATAAAAAATGCACTTAATAAAATAAGATAAATATATCTGTATACATCAACAATACTAATGTTTTATACATTAGACATCAAATTATTAAGATATCTTCAGCTGCCTTAGGGACTCTACACTTGAGAAATGTACATCTAAAGCAATCCTTTGAACACCATTTACTAGCTCCCTCTAGTCTGAAGTGAACAATGCTAGTGTGTGACGTCCACCTGCAGCTACTGAAGCAATCCTCACTTCCGTGTTAAGTATCACTAGACATGTAGGAGCTGAAAGAGTTTCATCACCAGATGTTGGGCTCTCATGTCCAAGCTTAGATGAAGACAATCTTCTGCGCTTTGTGCTTTCCTTCCCACTTCTACTCTCATGACCAGATGCATCATTTGAATATGACATCAATAAACTTCAAGTGCCCCATCAATCGGTTATTGCGCATCGAGTTCTTCTTCTTTTTGTAAGGTAATCTGATCACAGAAGGTTTATTTGTCTTCCCTGCCAATCACAAGAGCCAGATATCAAGGTTAACATTGAAAGACCAAAATCTGCAACCTTTGCAGTCAAATTTTTCTCCAAAAGAATATTGGTGGACTTAACATCTCTGTGTATTATTGGCGGATTAGCAAGCTCATGAACTGTAACGATTGCTTATAGTACGGCGATTTTAAGTCAAATTTTCCTCCAAAAGACTGCAGATGGTACCCTAGCAAAGCAACTTGTGATAATTTTAAGTTAAGAATATTTGATTGTAACGATTGCTTACAGTACGGCGAGGCTCGGAAGATCGGTAATATTGGAAGGAACTGGACCGCTCAGAATGTTATTATCAAGACGGCTGTCACAAGAAGGCAAATCACAATTATCTGTTGACTTTATTTGATGGAATCTAGTTAAAAGAAGATGAAAAATGGATGATGAGATAGTAGGACAATAATTTATCTTGCTAAAGAATACTTACAGATCCGTAAGTGTCTTCACCAATCCTATGGACTTTGGAATTGTCCCATTAAGTTTGTTTCCATCAAGGAGTCTGCGCGCAAGGAATCATCAGGACACAGAAGAAATGCAGAATTATAGAAGGAAACTTGCAATGGGTAGTTTGCGGCTTACACATGTAATATCCTCATGCTAGAGTTGAAAAGATTTTCTGGGATGGGGCCAGAAAACTGATTATTGTTGAGATGGCTGTCATGCAGGTAAAATAGAAGCTCATTGCACATATTATTCACATGATTTCTTTTAAAATTTATCCAAGGGCTATTGAATAGTGACTCACAAGTGCTCTGCTTTGATAAGTTGATTCAAGCCTGGAGCATCATCCGTTGAGACTGGGAGAGATCCCGTTAATTGATTGTCTCCCAGGTCCAGCCACAAGAGATTGGAAAGCCTACCCAGCGAGGCAGGTATCTCGCTAGAGAACTTGTTCAAGTTCAGAAACCTGGGAATGGTAGTCAAAAAGTTGAGGAAAAAAAGTCAAATACTTGCAACTCAAAAAACCAACAGATCATAGGCATTATCCCTGAAAGCTAACATTAGATCAGGACAAGTTTAAGACAAAACTGATAGGTTTCATAAAGCTTCAAGGAAACAAAGATTTTGTAAAGGAAATGGTCTATTATGGATCTTAAGCTCACAAAGTGAGTAGATTTCAATTATACTACCAACAATTTGATGGTTTCCAGTGTAATAAAGGAAATTTACAATAAGCCTGATGACATTAGATGTGTAATGAAGGCAATAATAAGGTTGCTTCAACAAAAGGGGCACAGTTTTTCTGTTCGAGGGTGAAGAATATGAAGGGAAAATCCAAAGATTGCACAGAGTTTGTGAGTATGGATATAAAGAAGTTGGTAGTAAAAGAAATGGCAATTGTAATGACAATAACAGTGATGACTACGGTGCTGGCAGTGGTGGTGGTGATGGTGACCATGGTGATAACAATAAAGCCAACACAAGTAGCTATAATAAATTTAATTGCCTATGGTTATAATTAAGTAATTATATTAATGATAGAATGATGTACTCGAACCTCCTGAGCTACTTTACTGAAATGTAGAAAAATAGTGATCAAGTCTTGCTTGACTCATTAAACAAGATATGAAGGTACAAGCATCAGAGAGAGAGAGAGAGAGAGAGAGAGTTGCTAAGAGATATAGGACTAATATGTAATGTTCCGCATCTAGGACAATTCCCATACAAACTACAGAATGGACCAAAATGATCACAGAATGAAACAAGAAACTTAGCAACCAAATATTCCCATCAAAATTATTTTGCAATTCAACATTGTTATATCATCAAAATATAACTACGTTATTCAAGGTGTAACCACATTAAAGGACTGCCACTGATGTTAAAATACAAAAGCAGTGCACAAACAAATAAAGGTTTGAGCCCCAACATGGTAAGAAAAATAAAAGAAAACTCCATTAAAGAACTGTGTTTCCAGACATGCTCAAACAAATTAGTCCTACAAAAATGCAATATAGCATTTCTAAAAGAAAAGAAGATTTACCCATAAAAGTGCGAGGAACGACGCTAGGAAAATCCAAATGGTCATACTACCACCAGCAAGATACAAGATTAATTTCATTCAAAAAAAATATACACAATTAATTAGTACCATATAAGGGTCTCAAATATCTGGCATGCAAAATGTGCATCGGAAACTTGCATTCTCAATGTGATGGTGGTGGTAAAGCATATCATGCATTGCCTAAACAGAAAAATAAAGTATCAGTTACTGGATTATCTGAAATATGGTGCAAGTATGGGACAAGAAATATAAATCTGAATAAGGACCACATGTACAAAAAAAGCTAAATAGTTAAAGATGTTGTTTCACTAGTATTGCAAGGAGGGGGAAACAGTAAAAAACAATCTTGCCATAGCAGCAGTGATGGAAGTACAATAGAATGCCAATACTAATAAAAGGTTGAATAAAAGGTTGAGACAGAGGATAGCGATAGCACATAAGACCAGATACATTAGAAATACAATAAGAAGACACACAACTAAAACAGAACTGGCATAACAGAATTTCTGTGGATTTAAGCAATTGTTTTTCCACTAGCATCTTATTGTGTCGATGGACACTAAACCTATGTTTTCTCATCGATTAAAAAAATTACATTCTACATATGGATCACTTGAAAGGCAGGTGACAGAAATAAATACATGTGATGAAAAAGAACTGAAGAACAAACTAATACAAACACTATTTGAAACTTGTTTGAGTCAACCAAATATAAAACCCAAAGATAGGTAAATTCCTGGTTGGTATTGAGGTAGGTTGGCATTTGAAGAAACAAACACAACTGCTCTACAGATATAGCATAAAACATAAAATTCAATTTTTACTTGCTTTGTCTATTTTCTCTCCGGTGTTCTGTACAGGTCTTTTAGTTAGAGGTTGCCAGCATGGGAATAATTAGTTATAGGCTCAAAGTCCATCAGAAAAAAATTTCAAGTTTAAAATAAAACCAGCAGGCAGAACCTAATGTGATTATTCACAATGAATATTCATCTTCAAATCACATGCCAAAATGATGATGACTAAAGGTGGGCTTGCAATCCTATAATTTCTAATTCTGTGTATTAATAAATTATACAACACATAGATTCATTAAAAACTGCAAACATTGAAATTTTGAGTCTCTCTTTCAAAGAGGAAATGGAAGGTGTCAGATTAAAAGAGAGCTTTAAAAGGGGAAGAAATATAAGCAAAGTATGCACAAAGTATTAAACACATGAATTAGTTAACATTCCATATTTAGGTTCTAATAAAAGCATTGTTTCGATTTTCATTGCAGGAAATGCATATACTTGTCTCTAGTTTTGACTAGTTAGGATTAAAATTTGTGTTTCTTTTCTGAAGGACAGTGGGAGAGTTATTTCACCTTGCAAAGAAAAAAAACTACCCAGACTTAATTTTTGCATATTTCCATGTAGGACTAATGTACTTAGTATCATAGAATAGAAATTTGGAATAAAACAGCCATTTCATCAGCTATTTTCCTGTAATCAGATATCCAACAAATACTGTTGGCCCAGTGGCTTGTTTAACAATGTGTGAGAAGTCGTTATCAATAGTTTCATGTTTCTCCCATTTGGTCAAGTTACCATGGGTGGGATCATATGAGAACAAATGATGGATCTAGTTCATAGTTTAAAAACAGGAGTCTTACTCAATTCAGAAAAAAGAATCAAACAAGTGTTTAGGCCAATAAACTATTGTTAAACCCTCGGTAAGTTAGTTCACATTATCAGGAATGAGTTGTCAAGAAAAGGCAACATCTTGTTGCTGATGGGATGACCGGAAAGAAGCCATTTTGTACAAGTCTAGATGACTTCTTGATTTCGCCCTTGCAAATGCATCCCTATAAAGATTATCAAGAACTAAGCTGCTTTCCAGTAAATGGGTTTTTGTTGAATGTTTGCAAGGTTTATAGAGACATTGCTTATTTAATAATGTCGAATCGTTCTCCACTTATTTGAACGGTTAGGTTAATTGGAGAGATGATTAGGTTTAGAATAGAGAACGGAAACGTTCGGTATCCAATAAGACTTGGAGTGAAAAACAACGCATATGACACCCAAATTACGTCGCCTTTGGGTAAGCGGACCCAGAAGCATAATCAGGACTAATCGTTCCATTTATTAAAAACAAAACGAAAAATTCTTTTCCCCCAAGATTTTAGAAAAGAAAGAATGCGTCACCCAATACAGATCTCACATTGGAATCTGAAAGCTATATTATCGATAGAAAGTCAAAAACCAAGAACGGTAATCAAGGGTTTGGAAACGCGCCTGAACGTTGAAGCTCTCTTCAACCTTGGTGTAGGGAATCATGATCACATAGAAGGCAGCGACGGCTCCCAGCATCACATCCCAACCTGAAACGAATTCACGCGTCCCTCAGCAGCCAGAACCTAAATAGGACGATTGATCGATTCCAGACGGATATTTGCATTCAAGAAAAGGAGGAGAGGGAGAGCGAGTAAACCGTAGTTACGAAGAAATCCGGACGATTTCTCGTCCGATGGCGCTGGAGGCGTCGTCTCCATCGATCCACGCCCAAACCCTCAAATCCAAAACCCTTCTCTTCAACTCTCTCCCTCGCTCCCCCGCTCTGTCTCTTCGCTTCTCCCGTCCCGCCGCGTCCTCCTCTTTTTATAAAGCATGCGGTGGGCGCACCAGCGTGTTGACGCCGAGAGAGGGTTTAAGATAACGCCCGTTATAACGCTACGTTTATATTAAATGTCACATCTACAACCATAAATATGATAAATCTATCAAATGTTATTGCAACAGATGATTTTAACCTAAAATATGATCATTCCCATGCTTAAAATTTTTGGAATGCAGCTGCAACGGTGTGCTATTGAACAAACACTTTCTATGTGATAACATATTTTTAAAAAATTTTAAGGTTGCCTACGTGATGGCATCATTCATCTGCACATTTTTTAATTATATAATACATAATATATAAAAATAATAAAATTTAAAAATATTTTATTATTTATTATTTTAATATTAATTCTTTTAAAAAAATATTAGGCATGCAATTATTTATAATAAAAATATTATTATTATTATAATTATTAATTTTTTTATTTTACTTTCTTTCTTCTCATTCAAATAAAAAAATATTAAAAGTATAAATTTGGTGACGGAAAGGTAATCCGTCACTAATTCGTTACTAATATAGTGACGGATTGCTCTTTCGTCACTAATTTTATGATGGATTAGTGACGGAAGGGCAATATGTCACTAAATTAGTGATGGATGAAGAAATCCGTCACTAAATTAGTGACGGATTGCTCTTTCATCACTAAATTAGTGATGGATAAGGCAATCCGTCACTAAATTAGTAATGGATTAGTGACGGAAGGCCAATCCGTCACTAAATTAGTGACGGATGGGGCAATCCATCACTAATTTAGTGATGGATTGCTCTTTCGTCACTAATTAGTGATGAATTAGTGATGAAAGGGCAATCCGTCACTAATTTAGTGATGGATTTCTCATCCATCACTAATTTTGATGGATTAGTGATGGAAAATAATTTGTCACTAATTAGTGATGATTATTTTCCATCACTAATTTGTGACGGATTAGTGACGAAAAAGTAATCCATCATTAAGTTAGTGACGGATTGCCTCATTCGTCACAAAATTAGTGACGGATTGCCCAATCCGTCACTAAATTAGTGATGGATTAGTGACGGAAGAAATATTCATCACTAATCCGTCACTAATTTAGTGACGGATTGCTCTTTCGTCACTAATTTGTTATGGATTAGTGACGGAAGGGCAATCTGTCACTAAATTAGTGATGGATTTCCCATCCATCACTAATTTTGATGGATTAGTGACGGAAAATAATTCGTCACTAATTAGCGACGATTATTTTTCATCACTAATTTGTGATGGATTAGTGACGAAAAAGCAATCCATCACCAAGTTAGTGACGGATTGCTCTTCCGTCACTAATTTGTTATGGATTAGTGACGGAAGGGCAATCCGTCACTAAATTAGTGACGAATGTAATAGTCCGTCACTAATTTAGTGACAGTTTAGTGACGAAAAAACTAATCCATCATTGATTTTAATTTTTGTCACTATTTTGTTACTAAACCGTCACAATTTAGTGACGAAAATTTCCATCACTAATTTTTGTCACTATTTTGACATTTTCTTGTAGTGGGAGATTGGAATGATGTTAATATATAGCATAACAATCCTTACTTTTGTGATGCCATAATCCCTTAACAATATCTTAATAGCATAGAATAAATAGTAGTAAATTATTGGTTATAATCATAGATATACTTAAGCTAGGCTAGCTGGATTAACAAGAATATAGTTTTTTTTTTTTTTTTTTAGAACAAACGGGCGATCACACTAGTCTAGCGCAAGTCAGCCCAGATAGATCAGAGTACAAAATTTGCTGCAAAGGAGCAGGACAGGGGTCACCCGGCGTCCAAATCCAAGGACCAGAAAGTAGAGCCACTGAAGCAGCAACCCAATCCGCCGCCGAGTTGGCTTCGCGATATATATGCCGGGTCTGGACGCATTCAATCTCCCGCAGAATAGCCCAAATGTCCAACAAAATCGGATTAGAAAGGACAGGAGGGCAATTCTGCATCTGAATCCAAGAAATGACCGATATGGAGTCGCCCTCAATACAAAGCCTCTGAGCATGAAGAACCCGAGCAGCATAAGAAATACCCGCCCAAGCCGCATGAAGCTCGGTCATGGGGACAGAGGAGTCGAGAGTACCAAAACCTCCCCCGCCAAAAGGTCACCATGAGGTCCTCTGATAATAAACGCAGAACCGGCAATTCTTCCATGGACACTCCCGTCAAAATTGACTTTGATAAACCCTGGAGGGGGGCTCCCAAGAGATAAAAACCGTATGCCGGTTCGCTACCAAAGCAGCAGGGGATCCCCAGTGGCCAGAGATATCAAAACCAATACGAGCACAGTCCGCCGCCAATAATCTGATCTTCCTAGCAATCTTGTAAAGAGAAATAGTGTCATTAGAGAAAATAAGTTGGTTCCTAGTTAGCCAAATCTGATAAGCAGTGACCGCCCAGAGACCTTTCTTATACTGAGGGCACCTCTGAAGGTCCAGAAGGAAAGAAGAAAGCAGGGAGCCCGAGTCATTCTGTCTGAACGGATATCCCATCATAAGCCAGACCCGTCTAGCTTTGGGGCAGATGAAAATACCATGATCAATAGATTCCTCCTCTAAGCTGCATAACGGGCAGATTGACTGAATAGGAAGACCCCTCAGAGATAGGAGAGCACAGGTAGGAAGAGAGCCCCACAGAAGTTTCCAGATAAATAACTGAACTCTGGGAATAGTAGGAAGCTTCCAAATCCATGCTGCGTCCTCTAGGAACTGAGGCTGAGGTCTGAACATCATCATCAGATCCCTGGTTGGAGCCTTAGAGAGACAGGATCTCTGCCAGAGTCTAACATCAGAAGATCGACCAGGAAGAAGAGGCATCGATAAAATCCGCCGGGCAAGCTCAGCACCGAACAATCTGGTCACCGAGGGGATATGCCAAGCTGGAGGGTCTGAGGAGATCAAGTCCTTGACCCTTAAACTGGAAGGGGTCTCAATACTAATAAAGGAGGGCCACCGAGAGAGAGGAAGCTCTGAAATCCAGGTATCCTGAATAACACTAACCGAAGAACCGTCTCCGATCATCCAAGATATTGTCCAAGATAGCCTGACCATAGCAACAGACCTCCTTCCAAAAAGAGGAACATCCTCGAGGAGCAGATATATGCATAGAAGATGACCATTCTCCATATCTAATACGCATCAGAGAGCTCCAAAGACAATGTGGCTCAAGAAGAAATCTCGAAGCATGTCTGGCAATAAGGGCTTTCCTTCTAACAATCAAAGACGGGATACCAAGACCACCCTCACCGATAGGCATACAGACCAAATCCCAGGATAAGAGGTGAATCCCATGACCATCCTGCCCAGAAGCCCATAGGAAATTACGAAAGCATCTCTCGATCCTTTTTCGGCACATAATCGGAATGGCTGTATTCGACAGGATATGCAGGGGAAGAGAGGAAAGAACTGATCGAATAATGGTAACCCTAGCCATCATCGAAAGACCAGTCACCTGCCATCCCTCAATGCGCTGGCGCACCCGCCTCTCGATCTCGGAGAAGTCAGAGCAACGGGGGCATCTCCCCGTTATAGGGATCCCCAAATACATAAATCTATCAGTCTGAGTGGTGATACCCGACAAACTGATGATGGCTTCTCTAGTGGATCTAGAGGTCTTCGGGCTAAAACAAATAGAAGACTTCAGAAAATTGACCTTCTGACCAGAAGCCTGGCAGTAGTTCTGTATAATAGAATGAAAAGAAGCCGCATTCTCAATAGAAGCATGGCCTAGGAGGATACAGTCATCAGCAAAGAGGAGATGGGAGATAAAGGGGCCCTCAGAACCAGCCATAACCAGGGAAATCGCCTGTCCTGCTGAGCCTGACGTAAAGCACGAGAAAGATCATCTGCAGCCAGGATGAACAACAAAGGAGATAAGGGGCAACCCTGACGGAGACCAACACTAGAGTGGAAAAAATCAGTCGGGTTTCCATTGATGATTAGAGAAAAGGAGGGCTTATGAATGCAAGCCATAATCCATTCTATAAATAATTCATCAAACCCAAACTCCAGAAGAGAGCGGTACAAAAAAACCCAGCTCAATCTATCATAAGCACGCTCCATATCGAGCTTAACAGCCATAAGACATCGTCTGACCGGAGCTCTCTGAAGAGCATGCATGAACTCCTGAGCAATAAGGACATTGTCCGAAATAGACCTCCCTCTAATGAAAGCCCCTGCTCCTCCGATATGAGACGAGGAATCACCAGACAAAGGCGGCGAGCTAAAAGACGAGCACAGACTTTATACAATGTAGTGCAGAGGCTAATGGGCCGAAAGTGCTGCGGAAGAGAAGCATCCACTCTCTTGGGCACCAAGGTAATGAAAGTCAGATTCCATTCAGAAGGAATGTGTCTAGCTCGGAAAACATCCTGAATAGCTTGGACCACCTCCTGACCAACAATGTCCCAATAGTGCCGAAAGAAAAAAGGCGGAAACCCGTCAGGCCCAGGGGCCTTATTCGGACCAAGCTCCCACAGGGCCGCCCTAATCTCGTCCGCAGAGATCGGCCTGACAAGCATATCATTGTCCAGGGAGGAAACCTTCCTAGAAGCCGGAACCTGCACAACCGGGTCCCATCACCAGAAGAGTCAGCCCATCTAGCCCGGAAAAAATGAAGAAGAAGGTCACTGATAGAGTGGAAATCCTCCTGAATATGCCCCCCTTCATCCACTAACCTCCGAATCCGATTAGCAGCTCTCCGCTTCAGAGTGGCCTGATGGAAGAATCTGGTGTTTCGATCCCCATCACAAATCCACTGAGCCCTAGATCTCTGCCACCAATACATCTCCTGCTGCCGCAAAAGGGAGTGGTGCCGAGCCAGCAACTCCCTAAGGAAAGAGAGGTCCGAGTCTGCCAAAAATCCTTCGTGATCCTCCTTAGCCTGCAGAATATTAATATCAGTTTCAACCTGCTCAACTTGTCTAACCAGATCCCCCACCTCATTCCTATTCCATCTGGATAGTCTGTGTCTGGCCATCTTAAAACGACGAGATAACCGATAGACAGCATTGCCCCTAACAGAAATATGCCAGATCTGAGAAATAATAGAACGAGCAGCTGAAAGGCCAGTCCAAAACTGCTCAAATCTAAACTGCTTCCGCATAATCTGATCAGCCTCCGTAGAAATCAAAATAGGGCAATGGTCAGAAGCAATCCTAGGAAGATGCGTGACAGTAACCATAGGGTATCTTTGGAGCCACTGGGGTATGGCCAAGGCTCTATCAAGTCTCTCCCAGACTCGAGCAGACCCCTGACGATTATTGCACCAAGTGAATTGGGATCCCGAATACCCCAAATCCAAAAGCCCTAAAGAACCAATGAAAGTTCTGAATTCGTTGATATCAGCTGAGCCAGAAACCCGTCTGCCTCCACGTTTTTCATTAGCCTCAGTGATACAGTTGAAATCCCCCGCAACAATAGACGGCACACCTTGAGCAAGGAGGGAAAGCAGTTCAGACCAAAGAACCCTTCTCTTCCGGTAGTCCGTGCTGGCATAAACTGCCGAAAGAAACCAGGGGGCAGAAGACCCCTCAGAGATCATGAGACCAATATGCTGATTGCACTGATGGAAAGCATCAATATAAAATATCAACTAGTAACTACTTGTAGTTTATAAATTCTACTATATAAGGGGTTATCACATTAGCCATCTCTTGATAACAAAGAACCCAAACTAGAGATAAAAATAATTTCTCTCATTTTGAGAGTAATAGAAAAAAACGATTGGAGATCTTTATATCACTTTATGATTTGCCTTAATCATTATATCCTTGGCATAGTTCTTTATAGCTACCTAAATGTCTAAAACTTACTTTGCCAATAATCTACTATCTTCATCGTATGTTCCAGGTGATGGAATAGGTGATCATTATGGAACATGAAAGGGCAAATATAGGATAAAGGGAAGGGAAGGCCTTAACCGTGGTTGCCAATTGGTTATAAATAAATTGCTAGATCTTCTTCACTTAAGATATATTTATATGACTATGTTGTAATTTAACAATATTTTGAAATTACAATTTATATTATATGTCTTCAATGGCCAATAATTAGAGAGCTAGGACTATTGAGATTTTATACTTATTCATATTTCTCTTTTCTATGACTTTCAAATTTTTGGGATCTTTTTTACTTCATTAAGTACTTAATGAAGGGAAAGGAGGATGGTATCAAAGTGGTGGAGAGAATTGTCAAATTCTTGAGTGGCAACCAAGTGATAAGTGGTTAAATTAAAACAAATAGAGCATAATACATACTTTTAGGAAATAGAAGATGATTTAGCCTTTTTTTTCTTTGTAATTCAAAGTTGAAACATTTTGGTCTTTACTTTTGATATGCTTGTATATAAAGTTAACCAACATCCAAATCTAGTTTAATTGATTTGACTACATTGTATGAATCATTAAATTTATACCCATCACATAATAGGGTTGGTAATTCATTATATATTTAGACTAATTGAATTACTCTTTCATCCTTCTCATCTCACTCTATGAAAAAGAAATTTGAATGAACATTCATTTATTGATTGTTTGATTAACTTAAATTGAGGGCATGTAAGAAGTGAAATCATATGGTGCACCATTCAACTAAAACATCATGATGCTCTACTCCAACTAAGCATGAAGAAATAGTATCTACATTCAAAAAACCATGGAGTTCTTATACCCCGCTCTCAAAAAAAAAAAAAGAGGCAAAGGAATAGCCCCTCCATTCGTAGCAAACTAAAAAAGAAAGATCATGGTCATCCATATATCTTTAGTTGGTTAGACAAATTTTCACTAGACTTCTACTTAAACTTGGATGTTCAATATTAATGTATGTGCAATCACTATTATCGATGTTATCAGCTGTCAAGATTTTATCATTTAAATCAACCAACAGATAATTTTATCCTCCTGGGATATCACTTGACCACTAAATAGCTTTCAAACTAGAAATATGAATTCGACCAGAATTAAAATACTTATAAAAAGATAGTTCGAAATTGGTCTCTGTATGCGGTTGAGGCAGTGGGTCTATCCTGAGGCATTATAGCCATCTGATGCTCCTCTGCGGTGAAGGTTGATGTTGTACATCAATCTAATCAGCATTTAGGCCTTCTTGTTTCTGAGGGCTCTACTGATTCTTGGCTTCTATTGGCAGTTTATGGTAGTACCGATTTTTGGAAAAGACGGCTTTTATGGTCTGATCTTCATTCCCTTCTTACTCGGGGTATCCCTTCCATTGTTGCCGATGATTTCAATTGTATCACTGAAGCTAGTAAAAAGCGTGGGGGTAGAAGGGTCACTAGCAAAGCTAATATCACTGAATTTAGGGATTTCATCAATTTAGCTGGCCTTCTGGATTTGGGTTTTTCGGGCTCCGATTCACCTGGTGTCATAACCGTCAGGGTTCTGCTCGGGTTTGGGAGAGGCTGGATAGAGCTTTGGCTTCGGAACAGTGGCATCATAAGTTTCCTTCTGCTTCTGTTACTCATCTTCCGAGGATAGCTTCTTATCACTGCCCCATTCTTATCTCTACGATGATAGATCATTATCAGAGGAGGCAGTTCATATTTGAGCAGTTTTGGACTTCATGTACGGTGGCCCAATCTATCATTTCCCAGGTCTGGCATATTCCTATCCGGGGCAATGCTATCTATCGTCTTTCTCGCCACCTTTTGTTGGTTAAACGAAGACTGGCCAGATGGAATAGATTGGAGGTTGGCGATCTTGTCAGGCAGGTGGAACAACTGGAAGATGATATTAGTTTCTTGCAGTCTAAGGAGGATCATGAGGGGTTTCTTTTGATCTCTGACATTTCTGCTCTCCGGGCCAAACTAGCTTTGCACCACTCTCTGCTTATTCAGTAGGAGATCTATTGGAGGCAACGGTCTAGGATCCAGTGGATTCGCGAAGGGGACCATAATACTAGATTCTTCCACCAGGCCACTCTAAAACGGCGTGCTGCTAACAGGATCCGCAGACTAGCTGATGATTCAGGGGACTATCATGAGGATTTTCCTTCTATTCGGGACCAGCTCCTTCACTTCTTTTAGGCCAGATGGTCGGAGTCCTCAGGCCTCGGCTCTCCGGTCATCCAGGTCCCTGATTCTAGGAAGGTTTCTTCTCCGGAGAAAGAAAAGCTTATCAGACCTATCACAGGCGATGAGATTCGTCTGACTCTATGGGAGCTTGGGCAGGATAAGGCCCTAGGGCCTCATGGCTTTCTGCCGTTCTTCTATCGTCATTATTTGGACATTGTTGGTCAGGAGGTGACCCAGGCTATACTCCTTGTTTTTCAAGCCAAGGACATCCCTGTGGAGTGGAATCGAACCCTTATTACCCTAGTGCCCAAATGCAATGATGCTTCTCTCCCACAACATTTTAGGCCTATCAGCCTCTGCACTACTTTGTATAAGATCTGTGCTCGTTTGCTTGCTGACCGCCTTCGCTTGGTGATGCCTCGCCTTATAGCAGTGGAACAGGGGGCGTTTATCAGAGGGCGCAGTATTTCTGACAATGTTCTTATTACTCAGGAGTTTATGTATGATTTTCAGAGAGCTCCGGTCAGGCAGTCCCTTATGGCTGTCAAGCTAGATATGGAGAGAGCCTATGATAGACTTAGTTAGACCTTCCTCTACCACTCCCTGCAAGAGTTTGGGTTTGATGATCAGTTTATTAATTGGATTATGGCTTGCATTCTGAGGCCTTTCTTCTCGCTGATCATTAATGGAAGCCTGACTAAATTTTTTCACTCTTTGGTAGGGTTGCATCAGGGTTGCCCTTTATCCCTCCTGTTGTTTATTTTGGCGGCTGATGATCTTTCTCGTGCCCTCTATCAAGCTCAGGCTGATTGTCGTATTGTCCCTTTTATGACCTGCCCTACGAGTCCTATGATCTCTCATCTATTCTTTGCTGATGATTGTATTTTGCTGGGGAGGGCTACCTCAGCCAATGCTTCTTCCTTTACTGACATAATTTAGCATTATTGTCAGGCCTCAGGTCAGAAGGTTAATGTATCCAAGTCTTCTATCAGTTTCAGTCTGAAGACCTCCAGAGCTACTAGGGAAGCTATTGTCCACAGGCTGGGCATCTTGTCTCAGACTGACCGCTTTCAGTACCTGGGGGTTCCTATGACAGGTAGACATCCCCGCTGTGCCGACTATTCTGATCTTGAGCTGAGGGTCTGGCAGCGTATTGAGGGGTGGAAGGTTACAGATTTATCTATGATGGCTAGGGTCACTATCATCCGAGCGATTTTCTCCTCCCTTCCGGTGTATCTTCTTTCCAATGCTGCCATCCCGATCTCTTGTCTCATGAGAATTAAGAGATGCTTTAGGGACTTCCTCTGGGCCTCAATGCAGGATGGGCACGGAATTCACCTTATGTCATGGGAGAGGGTTTGTATACCGATCCAGGAGGGCGGTCTTGGGATTCAGTCTTTGACAGTCAGAAGGGATGCTCTTTTAGCCAAGCATGCCTCGCGGTTCATTCTGGAGCCGCAGAGTCTATGGAGTTCTTTTATGCGAACGAGATATGGTGATTGGACTTCCTCCTCGCATATGCAGTCCTCTCGTCAGCATTCTTTCTTCTGGAAGGAGGTTTGTCGTTATGGCAGCTTCATTATGGAGAACACTTAATGGATGATTGGAGATGGCTCTTCTATTGAGGTTCTTCAGGATACTTGGATCTCTGACATCCCTCTATCTCGATGGCCCTCCTTCTTTAGTTTTGATGTCCCTACTAGTATGAGAGTGAAGGAGTTGATCTCTCCTCATCCTTCCTCTTGGCATGGTCTACTGGTGTTCCGATTCTTTGGAGAGGAGCTTGCTCGTCGGATTTTGTCTATTCCGCTTACACTGAGTATTTCCTCGGATTGTAGACTTTGGCGGAGATCTTGTCTTCCTAGGGCCCCCACGAAGGACCTTGTAAAGATCTTCAGGCCTCAGCCTCTGGGGTCGATGGATGCTGCTTGGATCTGGAAGCTTCCCATCCTCCCCAGGGTTCAGCTCTTTATATGGAAGCTTCTGTGGAAATGCCTTTCGACTTGTGCTTTGCTAATGAGGAGAGGCTTGCCTATCCAGCCTATATGTCCGCTATGTAGTTTGGAGGAGAAGTCTATTGTTCACGCCATCTTCTCTTGTCCTAGAGTGGGACGGATATGGCAGTCAGTTGGCTATTATTGTAGATTAGGTCATACGGGCTCTCTGTGTTCCCTCTTTTTAGATAACCTCCGGAAGGCCTCTTAGTACAAATGTGCCCTATGGGCTTCTACAGCTTATCAGA
Organism: Calamus simplicifolius; assembly: GCA_900491605.1. Taxonomy (NCBI): domain Eukaryota; kingdom Viridiplantae; phylum Streptophyta; class Magnoliopsida; order Arecales; family Arecaceae; genus Calamus; species Calamus simplicifolius. The sequence goes on along the minus strand of UESW01004965.1, from coordinate 85,158 downwards.
TCTGGTTGTCTAGGAACCAGATTAGTTTTACAGATGACAGTATATCTTTACACATGATCATATGGAAAATTAGATCCCTGACATCGGACTGTGCCCGTGGCTTCCATTCAGGTGGTTTTGACGCTTCTAGCCTCTGGGGTTCCCCTGCTGCTTTGGCAGCGAATCGGCATACGGTTTTCATATCTTGGGAACCCCCTCCAGGGTTTGTCAAAATCAACTTTGATGGTAATATCTGCGGTAAATTAACGGGATCATCCTTTGTTATTCGCGGGCCGGAGGGCGATCTATTGGCAGCTGGAGGATTTGGTAGTCTGGACTCCTCTGTCCCAACGACTGAGCTCTATGCTGCTTGGATTGGTATCTCATATGCCGTGCGGTCTCTTCATGCTCACAATCTCATTATTAAAGGTGACTCTATGACTGTTATCCGGTGGCTACGGAGGGATCATGGCTCCCTTGCTCCTGCCATTCCGGTCTTACATGATATATGGACTATATTGAGGGAGGCCCACGGAGTTCAGATTTGCCATACTTATCAGGAAGCTAATTCGGCGGCCGATTGGGTAGCATCGTCAGTGGCTCACCACTCTGGTTTTTGGAGGTGGAGTCAAGGTGATCCCTGCCCTTTTGTTCTTCAGCAAATCTTGTATTCTGATGTTTAAGGGCTGACTCGTACTCGTGTTGTATGATCGCCCGATTATACCAAAAAATAATAATAATAATAAGGTCTTCATCAATGTCTCTTTTGAACTGAAAATTCCAATAAATTCTTTTATCAACCATGTACTAAATGAACCACAGTAGTGCAGTGTTTGATTTAGCAATATCAAAAAGACCTGGAAATAGAGAATTAAAAAGGCCAACCAGAGGCACCAAATGGAAAACAATTTATGATCTAAACAATACCATTCGAAGATGGAGAACATAGAAAATAATCTATGATCTAAACAATACCATTCAAAACTGGAGAAGTAGTAAAAATATTGAAAGGCCTCCTCTTCTCACAAATAATGGTCTAGATCAACTTTCTCTCATCTTCGAATAGGTATAAGAATCTTCACTCACAATGAGGGAAAGGATCTGAACTCAAGTGCTCAAGCTATTTTTTATCTCTCTCTTTCATTGTTTCTAAGTCGCTTACTTGAGCGTCGGAGGGTCTCCACTGATGAAACCGATCCTTGGAGACTTTCTTGCAGGAACTCCGTCGAGAAGAAGACTCTCTTCCTGACATTCGAGGAACATGACTTAACGACAACACCACCCATCCTCCTTTACTGTCGAAAGAGGCTAATGAAATTATTATTAACAGTTGATACAACGCCTCCTTGTCCGTTAATTAGATTTACATGTAGTCCTCCTGTTAGAAACCACCAGGCAAAGTTTCACTATTCTATACCTTATTGCTAGAATTCGAGGGAGTCATAATTGCCGAATCTTTCTTACATATAAATCTCAAATGTATCGATTGATTCATGATCCAATCCAATTCCTAACCAATTAGTTTGATCCAATCACTAGTAGAAAAAGTATTTTTAGCGACCGCCTATGGCGGTCGCTAAAAGTTAAAAAGCGGTCGCTAATAGTTTTTAGCGACCGTTTAGCGACCGCCACGTGCTGGCCGCCAGAACTCGTCGCTAAAGACTTTTAGCGACCGCCAATGGCGGTCGCTAAAAGTATTGGCGACCGCTTGGGCGACCGATTGACGGAGCACAAAATTTTATTATTAGCGACCGCCTGAAGGCCTTTAGCGACCGCCTAGGCGGTCGCTAATACTATATATTTTTATTTTTTTTTTGCTATTTTCTGACTATTAGCGACCGCCTAGGCGGTCGCTAATACTATAAATTTTTTTTTTGCTATTTTCTGACTATTAGCGACCGCCTAGGCGGTCGCTAATACTATATTTTTTTTTGCTATTTTCTGACTATTAGCGACCGCCTAGGCGGTCGCTAATAGTAATTTTTGTTATTTTTTTAATTCATTTTATTTTTGGTTATTGATTTTTTTTTTGTTTGGGTACCTGTACCTGTTTTACAAAATTATATAAACTAAATATTAAAATTAAATTGTACACACACAATAAAAGTATAAACTAAAAAAAAACAATTTATTTATATTAATAAATCTGCAACGTCTTTGATTTACAATCCAAAAAAAAAAAAAAATCTAATACAATTTTCACAAAAAAAACATAAAGAAAACAGTTGTCCCAATGCAGCACCAGTCAATCAACCTGAAACAAAAAATTAAATTTATTAATCAATAAAATATAAATATAATTAAACAGATTTGATCTACATTCATTTTCATGGACCTATATGATGGCAAAGCTAGAGTACAGCAGTTAGTTATCTCCCCATTCATGCAAGCATTACAGAACGGTCAGTGATCGAGTAGATGGAAACAAAGATATCTCTACTCTAATCAACCTTGTTGGCCATATATATATATATATATATATATATATAGTATTATGATACTCTTATACGAAGATTAAGACCTTTATAAGCCTCGTTTTGTCCGGTTGGCGTCCTTAGTCAAGTCCCAGCCAGTCTGCAGTGCATGGACGGCGAGACTTAGAACTGAATCCATCCAACAGTCCAATGCAGAATTGAAGGGGATCTGAGTTCATATATGTCTCTTTTTAAGAGATGTCAACTTAGTTGGAGCACCAACATCCAGGATACTGCTGCATATGTCATTTTCGTCACTGTACCGAGTATCAATTTGGACATAGCACTGGACACCAGCTGGTGCGACTGCATTCCAAAAGTGTGGCACGTTTTTGTAAGCGCCTTTAATGTGACTCCTATTTGATTGAAACAACTGGGTCCAAGTTTAGCCACATTAATTGCAATCATACTACACTTCTTACCCTTGGAAGTCAATATATGTCTGTTCTTTTTTGCTGAATAAAAAATATCCAAGAACATTTGCAGCATAAAACTGTCATCTATCGTGTTTTGAATCAACGAAAAACATTTGCAGCATAAAACAACTACAGAAATAATAAGAAAAATTGATGCTACTGGATCAAGCATATTCATAAACTCATACCCGATTATGTTCATTTGAGCCCTCACCAACTGAGTCATGTCTCGCCTGGTGACTACTGCCAGCGTCTGGGGCCTACAATATTATAGTATATAATTAACAACAGAAATAAATAATATATATTTTAAAAGTAATTAAATTAAATTTAAATACAGATGCCTTCAATTATGAACCTGAGTATGAATCGGTGGATCTGAATCATCAGCTATAGGGACACCACTCTGAGCTAGTCGATGATGTAGCTCCGCCTTAAATGCCTGCACCTGCTCCTGTACCTGAGCCTGCACCTCGGCCTGCATCGCAGCCTGCATCCTTACCCGAAGATCCTCGACACGCGCATCCATCTGCTGGTGAAGAGACTGGATCAGCTCAGCCACCTCGTCAGTTCGCATGCGTGAGCCCTGGGATGACTCCGCTCGCATGATAGTCGAACGTGGTATGCCTGTGCCGTATGTAAGTGTGTATCCGTGCCCATCCTGGCCTATGATGGTGTGGAATATCTCATCCCGCCTAGCAACTACCTGTCGCTCCTCCTCTGGCAGCTCGGCCAATCGAGCCTCAAACTGGGCCTGTGTGCAAGAAAGCAACCAAATTAGAATAGTAAATCAATAAATCTCATAATAGGTTAAAAAAGTATTGCGTAAAGGTAAATACTTACTACAAGAGCTGCAACCTCAGGATGGTCGAGACTGCGACTCGCCATCCATACAGACATCCGGTCGGTGGGTGCACCCCGCTCACGTAACTGTCGAAGGATAATCATGTCATCTACATATATGAATACACACTACGTCAACAATCAAAATACGTATGGTTTAACGTGACTGTTTACCTCGTGCCGGATCTGCGTAACGTGTCGAGTCCCAAGCCTGTGAGTAGGGCCCTGCATCGAGCGATTTTGAGAATTTCGCTCTGCCTCTTCCTGCATTCATTTTGGGTCGTGTTTATAAGTTTACACCGAATGTTTCATATGAATTTAACAAAAAATAGGTTGAACTACTCACCCTTGCCTTCTCACTCGACCAGTACCGGACCAACTCAGGCCACTGTGCGGGGAGAATGCCCCTTGGGACTCGCTGAAGAAGGTCTGGGTCGTCCACATTCTTCTCCCAATGCTCTTTCTTTACCTTATTCTTGTGGTCTTTCCATAACTTTCGACACTTTGCCAAGCAAACTGGACGAAAATCATCAGGACATGACCTCAAATTGTCCTGCGTAGGATAAGAAATTTTAGGATAAGAAATTTTGATACATCGTATAATAACGTTGAAGCTATAAGATAGAACTCAGCGGCTTACCTTAACCTCCCCCCAGAGTCGATCTATCGTATCCTGAGGAAAAGCAGTCCAATCAAGCATAGTCAGGGGAAATCTATGTGGGTCTCGAACCATATGCCCCAACTGGCTGATAAAGGGGCGAGCCCCTTCTCCAACTGGATGAAATGTGTCGTCAAATTGCACATCATAACGGGTACCAGCATTCCATGAAGGAATCCCTCTAGCTGGGCCCCTACCCCTACTGGAAGATGAACTCGTCGTAGTAGAAGCTATAAACAATAAACTTATTAGTTAAATAAAACTAAAATTATTTTATATAATTGTTAAACATAAAAATGAAATTATACCAGTATGTGCGGAGGTCGATGCACCAACTGTAGATGGAGAAGGCCCTGTCGACTGGGAAGATCTAAATCGTGCCGGTGCAGGTGTCTGTGGATCATGGTCTGTAGATGGAGAAGGCCCTGTCGACGAACGAGCCTGGCTATGATGTAAAAACTCGTCCATCGTGTGTGGATGCTCTCTCCTCTTACGTCCGGACATATCTTTTTAACGTATCATAAGATAAATAAATTGCAAGTAATAACTAAAACCATTCGTAAACAAAAAGTAAAACATATTCTTAAGCAAAATTGAGAAGAAAAAAAGGAGAACAGTTCACTGGTCATGCAAGTCGATAGTATCTCCTTCAACTGTCTCTCTAACCCAGTTGACATCCTCATCACGTTGAAATATTACATTTTGGTCAAGAACTTGCTGAGCAAATGCATCAATATCTGGCTCATTATCTTCAATTTGATACACCCCCCTCCTTGACATTTTAACTGCAACTTGCCAGTTAGGATCCATGGGATTCATAACATAGTAAACTTGCTCAGCTTGCCTGGCCAATATGTATGGTTCATTACTTACTCGCTCATCTCGATATAACAAATTGTTGAAATTTACCAACGTAAATTGATACTTGTCAACTTTAGTCCCACGGATTGGATCGACCCAGTCACACTTGAATAACAAAAATTTTAATCCGTGACTGTATATAACTTCAATGATATCTTTCAACTGGCCATAATAATAACCTGCATCGACAGAAGGACTCCCTAGACCACTATTTTGTGTTGCTCGTTTCTCATCTACTTCTTTGACGCGAAATCGATACCCATTGACATCACAAGTTGTGTAACGTCGTGCCGTTATAAACGGACCATCAGCCAGTTGGTTCATTTCATCAGTCAAAGTACCTTCACTCGCTCGTCGTAAATTGTACACCTACAGAATTAAAGTAATCATTGAATAAAGATACGTAAAACTAATATGATAAGAACAAATTGAAGCACATACAACCATATCTATACATACATAATTCTTGAACCAATCGTGAAATGATTGAAAATGGGACTGCTGAATTTGATTATCTGTCGCACGAGGCATGTCCCGTTTGAGCTCATCAATGTGTGTCCTATAATGCAAAACAACATGTGTTAATGACAAGCTTGATTGAGTTAGACATAACATGAATAAGTTAAATATATGAATGAGCATTCACTTACTGAATCAACGCCACAACTGATGGAGTGTTAAACAACACGTATCGATGAGCTTGAATCCAGTCGATGTTATCTAGATCAAATGCTGTTCCCTCCCCAATAGGACCATCATTAATCCGCAAGGGCCTATCAAGTTTGGTTTCAACATCATTAAGATATGCAGCACAAAAATTAGTACACTCTTCCATTAAATAACCCTTGGCTATTGATGCCTCTGGATGAGCTCTGTTACGCACATACCTTTTTAACGTATTCAGGTACCTCTCAATAGGATACATCCACCGAAATTGGACAGGGCCACCAAGCAATGCTTCACCTGTTAAATGTATGGTCAAGTGAACCATTACATCGAAGAATGAAGGTGGAAAGAGTTTCTCCATATGACACAGTGTTAGCGCAATCCTATCCTGGAGACTTTTCAAATCATTTGTGCGATGGACTCTTGAACACAGTTGTCTGAAGAAGTTACTCACCTCAATCAAGGGCTCAACAACATTCTTAGGTAAACAATTTCGGATTGCAATAGGAATTAATTGTTGAATGAGAATGTGATTGTCATGACTCTTCAAACCTTGTAAAGTCCTTTCTTTCATATTCACACGCTTAGAAATATTAGAACAATAGCCGTCAGGCACCTTAACCCCTTTCAAAATGGAAAGAAATGCCTCCTTCTCATCTTTACTCATCGTGTACTGTGCAGGAGGCATGTATGCCTTGTTAGACTCTGTCATCTGTAAGTGTAGTGGTTTCCGCAAGCCCATTTCCTGCAAATCACGACGTGTATTGGCACTATCTTTGGACTTTCCCTTAACACCGAGAAGGGTCCATAATATATTATCACACACATTTTTCTCAATGTGCATAACATCCAAGTTGTGCCTCAGTAAATTGTCTTTCCAATACGGTAACTCGTAAAAAATACTTTTCTTCTTCCAGTTATGACTTCGCCTTCTGTTCGCACCAGGAATAGCAGGCAATGGAGGGGCTAATAGATCTTGGAAATCATATACTGTGCGTATTTGCTCTTGTTCAAGTTGTGATAACAAATCAACCCCAGTCATTATTTGTGGTGTTGGACCATATTCTCGAGTGCCATCGAATGACACTTTATCCTTTCTGAACCTATGCAATGGAGGTAAAAAACGTCTGTGACCTGTGTAAGCCCACTTTTTGCCATGTTTTAGCCAGGTTGACTTTTTACTCTGATTCAACAAGGGACAAATTCGTATTCATTGATTGTCCGCAAAGTTCATTTCATTTCCATGTCATCGGGGGCTGCATATACACGTCAATTTTATCCCCAGGGCCCCTTGGTCCGGAGTGGATAGGATCAGAAAAGGTTGCTTCATACATAACCAAGGAGGAAGATTGTACGGAACCAACAACACTGGCCATGTACTATGAGTTGCCCCGGTCATGGACCTGAAGGGGCTAAAACCATCTGCAGCCAACCCAAGCCGCACATTACGACTATCCAAGGCAAAGTCCGGGTGTTTCTTGTCGAAATCCTTCCATGCCGGGGAGTCCACTGGGTGGGTTAACTTTTCATCCTCCCTACCATGCTCTGCATGCCATCGCATCAATTTAGAAATTTTAGATGACATAAAAAGCCTCTTTAGCCTTTGCTTGAGTGGAAAATATCGCACTTGCTTTACAGCGACAAGCTTCCCACGATTCGAAACACTTCGCGAATTACTCTGACGATTCTGACCAACCCCATCGTCCTTCCACCTTGAAGTTTTACACACAATACACGTATCGAGGTCGACATTCTCATTTCTAAACAACATACAATTGTTTGGACATGCATCGAAAGTCTCATATGTGAAGCCTAAGTTTTCAGTTAACTTGCGAGCATGGTAGTAGGACTCAACTAGCTTTGCACCGAATGGAAGCACTTTGTGCAATAGCTGGAGCAGCATGTCAAAGGACGTGTCCGTCCACTGATTCAAAGCCTTCAAGTGTAACAACTCGACAATAAAAGATAATTTACTGAAATTCATACATCCAGGATACAATTCGGTCTGCGCATCATCCAGAATTTCAAAATACCTTAATGCTTCTTCATCTGCACCCGAGCGAGGATTACTCCCACCCACCCTATCAGTCTCACAACAACTGTCTTCGGGTGCTAACCCGCATGCAATATCATTTAGCATCACGATCATCGGATCAACTGTCGTAACATCGACCTCCATCTCAACTCTTTCCTCTCTGCAATAAGGAACATAATCTTCCCCATGTCTAGTCCAATTCTTGTAATTCTTCAAAAACCCATTTAGAATCAAATGCTCTCGTACAATATCTCGTGTGTAGTAATAACGGTTCGCACATTTTCTACAGGGACAACTGATGTGCTCACTATCAAATCCATTGGTGAAGGCAATGAACTGCTTAATCCCCTCTATATATTCAATAGACGTCCTATTTGGCAAATCAATCCAACTCTTATCCATGTCGCTAAGTATTTCTGTGAAAGTATGAATAACTTGCTAGGCAATGCACGGACAAATAACTTGCTAGGCAATGCACGGACAAATAAATTAAAAAAAATGAAGATTAGTTTAAAAGAAAAAAGAGTAAAAACTTTCACCGATTAAAGGCTGCCTCACTAGCTTAACTTGATCTCCTGTGTTCTGAAAAAAGAAACATGGTTGCTGATTAGAGAAAAATATTTGCACAATAGAGCAACCTAGAGAGACATATCTCAAACATAACATGATTTGTCTTAGTTAGAACATCACCCCCTCAATAACCAATCCGTTCACTGCTAATTTCTCAAAACAATTATAAAGAAACACAAAACATTTCTAAGGAGCACGGCCTGAAAGTCCAATCCCTCAAATACTCAAAACATTTCTGTATGAGTTCTGCCATATCTGTTTGCTTCCACATGATGTCTGATCATAGAGTTATCTTCTATCTGTATGTACAACATAATGTGTGTGTGTGTGTGTTACTTCTCTATAAAGGTACACAAATTTAATGCATATGGGCTATGGCAAACAGAGATGCATGTATATTCACAAAAGGATTCAAATTCCAAGGATTGGTATCATATCAATGGCTGGACTCTGAGATGATTCTTGATACAGGGGCATTATTAGGTTGATGTAACTTTATATGCTTTGGTACAGAGGAGGGAAAAAAATAAGAAAGAAAACCAAGCAATAAGGGGTCTGTACACCTCTATATCACATGATAAGAGCCTGGTTCCCCCAAATGGACTTATGCTAGCCCATGCTTTACTTACTCATGGCCAGTATTTTATGTAGCAGCTGGTATGGAGCAGTATGAAGGGGATCTCAACCCTTGGTTCATATGTGTGTGTATGTGTGTGGTTTTACATACAAACAAGAGCCTTTTGTTGATGCTGAACCTGATTTGTCATTAATGTAACCACAAAACATTAATAGCATCTGATTATTTAGTGAGGTAGATACTGAAGTACAAAATTTAAAACATGAATGATTATAAACCTCACATCCTACTAACTCCTTGATATATGTGTTGGCATAGCTGTGGTTTTGCCATGGAATGAAGTTACAGCCCAAACATTGAAACCACTAAACCCATACAGATGAATAACCAACATAACCAACTCATGATAAATAGGGAAGGTTTAGCAATTCTGTGAATGACCCAGTATCAACTAAGCACAATAATTTTCTCCCATGCTTCCAGACTTGCTGAGCTTCACAAATTTTTGTACATTCAAATCAAAAAGGGAATCGATTTCATGAAAAATGGAATCATTAAATAACCACTATTGAAGAGATTATATTTTTCACTGGGAACCGATCTAAAATAGCAGTTAGGTTTATAGTTTCAGATGAATCCAAATTATAAGGCTAAATCTGCTAAAATATACACAGGTCATTTGTTAAATGCTTTAGTCATTTCTTTATTTTAAGAACACAATAAATTTCAAAATGTTCCCAATTTATGTGACTGGCTGATTTATAGTATTAGTGTTACGGCTGAAAATTCTGAAACTAGAGCAGAACTGTTGAAATCAAAACTGACAATTTCACCTTACCAAAATCAAGACTGAAACATCTTTTTTTAAAGCCTGAGGTTTAAAAAATTTTCTGATATAAATTTAGTCATGCTCAATCGGTTTCCTATAAAATGAGCGGGTAATGCTACACTGGAGGAAGCATAGAGCTTACATAAGCCAAGAGTTAATCGTCTAAGAATTTTTGATGCTGTTGCATATGCCAAATAACCAAAAGACGAGAGTGAAGCTAGAAGACAAAAGTAATAAATGCATTCTATTGCTCTATGGTATGAAATCCAGTGGCTACAAGCTGATTAATCCCATCGCTATCAAAATAGTGATGCCAAGATGCATTGAATTTGATAGAGAGCATATATGGAATTAGAAGAATGAAGAGAAGCAAAAACAAGTCATAACTGGAGGAATGAGCAGAAGAACAAAATGTCCAAACATTGTCGCCTTCTCAAATTGGAACTCAATCAACAACCAGGGGTGCAACTTGTCCAATAACAAGAAAGAAGAGGAGACTCTGGGATATACACAATGCTACAAATATAATATTACTTCTACAGCAAGGAACTGGATGCATTAAACGTAGAACTAGTAAGCAAATATGTGTAAGTTAGCACATGCTGATCTCAATAGCTTGCAAAAATTTCATTCTGAGCAACGAAGCGTGCTCCGAATGGGGTCAGATCATTTTTTTCTTTTTCTGGGAGAGGAGTTGTCAGGAAAGGAAGCCTCAACTGAAATCAGTGGATCTGAAAACCACTTGAGAGGATACTGATAAAAGGAAAGGAACGTAAATATAAGAATAGTAACGTAAACGCTTCTTGGCTGCAGATGCACCAGTAAATCTGAGCAACAGTCGCGAACAGAAAATCACTGGACAAAGGATAATTCTACGACCAACTTCCTCATCTTCGACTCTAAAAGTTCCAGCTATTCCCATTGAACTAGGGGAAAGGAAAGGCCAAAAAAAAAAAAATAGCAATTCGATCGCCACATCCAACTCTAGAGGATCAAGATGGCAAGAACCAGACGCCTTAAATCATCAGACGAAACAAGGCTCATTCAAAATCTCAAACCATGCGGATAAAAACCTACTATTCATCAAGTACCAGCAGCGCAAAACATTTGTTAAATGCTTTAGTCATGCTCAGAGATCCATGCAGAAACTTAAGATTTCATCTCCAAATCCTTGAAGTCAACCTATTGCAGAACCTTAACCCTTCAACCAATCAATCTGATAAAATAACTTACTAATTTAAAAAATAGAGAACCATTTAATTACTACAAAACTAATCTAAATCTGATTTTTGGCCCACGGCATTAATGCTATTAATGTAACCACAAAAAGGAGATAAAGCAACACAAAAATCACCAAGCAAAAATGAAACAAACAACACCAACGGCGAATCGATCATGCGTTCGATAAGATTATAGCTATCAAAATCCATGCTATAATCCCCTTAAAATATCTTCTATCATGCTGCCAACCAATATTTATTGGGAAAACAGGGGAACCAAAAATTACCTGGCAGTTGACCGATCGATGAAGGCGATGGCCAGCGACCTAATTCAGGACTTGACACTCGAGTTGGCTTTTGCTAACTCCCAATCGAACTAAACAAGAGTCCTAAAGAATGAATTTATGAATATTAGAGAGGAACAGAGGTTCACATGGAGAAAGATGATTTAATGGCATTTAAATCCTACCTCGCTAACTCCCACCGGTACCCAAGTCTTGGCTGGAAGTGGCGAAGCCTCGATTGATCAGCAGTCACGGCTCAGGTGCGTCAAATCTCCACTCACCATGGCAAACCTCCGGAGTTCCAAGAAGATACAGCCCAGGCTTGATGGCGGAAGCGGAGATCGTCTTGATGGCGGAAGCGAGATCGTCTTGATGGCGGAAGCGGAGGCGGTTTAGGGTTTCGGAAGGGGAAAAGAAATGAACCAGCCAAATAAGGAAAAAGAAGAGAGCGGCCCGATGTATAAAGCGCATTTGCGACCGCCACAGCGACCGCCTGAAGCGGTCGCTAAAAATGCCTTCCGCGACCGCCCTACCACGGTCGCACGATTTCTTCTGCGCCAATGCTTTAGCATTGGCGACCGCCACAGCGACCGCCTGAAGCGGTCGCTAAAAGTGGCTTCCGCGACCGCCTCCAGCGGTCGCACGATTCTTCTGCGCCATGCTTAATCCTCTAGTAGTGAATCTACTTTTTAAGATCCATGGGTTGAATTTGATTCAAAAATTAGACTTAATCTAAATTTTAGAACGAATTAGTCTCTTATATTTTTTGACCCAACCTATATTTCATTGAACTCTACTTTGGATTGATAGAAAATGAACTTGATTCAACCAAAACCAATCCAGCCCAACCCATAAGCTTCATTTATATAACTCTCATATTTCTTTACTCTAATTATCTTTATCAATTCATTAAATGAATTCACATTTAAACTAACTCTTCTTTTCATCTTAACAGCTAAATCTTCTCTTATTTATTTACACTAAATTATATCTAAACATTCATATTTCATCATTTATTTTGATGGTTTATTTTTTATAATATGTTTAAGTATATTAATAAATATTTTAAAAAATCATAATTTATAAACTTAAAGATTATCATTTACTTGGATAAAATTAAAAAATTTTGAAAAAAAATAAGTTTAAATTGACTCTTTTAAATCTTATTTAATTTTTTTAATGAATTTATATTTAATTATTAATTTTTAGATTTAGCTAATAATTAGATGCTTAATCCAAATGCAAATACAATTGGATCCCATTCTATTTGAATCAAAATATTTTAGGCTTACAAATAGCTCGAATAGCTCAAAACCGATTTGAAAAATACTCGAAATCTCGAAATCGACTCGGCTTATCGAGTCGAGTGCAACGAGTCTAGCTCGAGCTACTCGAGTATATTATCGAGTTGAGTTCGAGTATTAAAATACTCAGCTTAAAAAGCTCGCGAGCTTAATTGAGCTTACTTAATTTTACTATTTTATCCCTATAATTATATATATTTATAATATTATCCTAACTATATAAAACTACTTTAAATTTTTAATTAAGAACATATTTTATTTTAATTTAAAAATTATTTTTAAAATTTTTATATAAAAATTGAGTCGAGTCGAACTCGAGTATATCGAGAATTTCTTCGAGCTCGAGTTTAAATTCTAAATAAGAAATTCGATTGAGTTCAAGTCGAGTTTCGAGCTTTAAATTTTAGAATCGAGTTGAGCTCGAGTTTGGTACTGTGTTGACTCGATTCGGCTCGATTACACTCTTAATTATACATAATCCAAACCAATTTGAATTACATGTTGATCCCCTATATTCTTTTTCTTATCCTGATTCAACTGAACCCAATTAATAAATGGATTGAATCCAAATCTAAAATTATTATCCAATTATGAAATCAAGTAAACTAAAATTAAAAACGATCCAATTCTCCTTAATCCGACACCCTACAAAAAAAAAAACTATAGTTTTCATGGATACCGCAATCTTTTCTAACCAATTAACCTAAAAGGAATATAAATCAATAATAAATAATAATAATGTATTAGATTTAACATGTCCCTCATGTGCTCTCATATGCTCTCAAAATCATATAAATGAAGCTATCATAATATCCAAAAAAATCAAAATAATAAGTATAATAATTAAAATAAGTTAAGATAATAAATAAGCAAGCTATATATTGCCAATCTTCTTCTAATAAGGTTGGTTGGTATTAAAATTTATTGGAGATCAGGAATTGGACCTCATTGCCATCCTTGCAAGCTTATATGAGCCCCACGCTATACGTTCATCGTCAGCTTTTGCATGAAAAGGCGTTGGGTGGCAGCCATAACCAAGCGAGAGCCCTGCGATGAGCTGCGATGATGTGATCTTAAAAACAGATGATGTGACCCAAAAATAAATGGCCCAAGGCGTCCATCGAAAGCCATGTCCCGAAGTAGAAAAGTGTACGAGTATTAACCGTTTGGTGGGGGATGAAGGCAACTTCATAGCGACCATTCCACCAGCCAACAAGTCTCCTCTGTATCATTTTGTGGCCTCCAATGAGTTGGCTTTGCCACGAGAATTGCTATTCGGATAGCATTTTTAATCAGTAGTTTTTTTTATTTTTATTTTTATTTTTTTTTCTTTACACCTCCGTCTCTCGCTCCTTCCCCATCTCCCTTTTTCATTTCCTTTCCAACGCTGGCCCTTTTTCAACGCCCCTTCGGTCCTCAATTTCTTTTCACTTTTAGTTCCTAACGCCTCTTAACACTATTTGACCAAATAAAGTTAAACAAAGTGTCTTACTTCGATCTTATATGATCGAATGAAGAGCTTTCATTCGATTTATCTATTTAATTTAACATATCAAATCAGATAAAATAATTTTTATTTGATTAATATAATTGAACAGAAGTTTTTTATTCGATCTATTTGATCGAACGATGTTAAAGAGAAAGCCAATACCAAGAAAGGAAGCATCAGACCGATGCCAAAAAATAAGAAGAAGATAAAGGGTACTAAGAGAGGACCGATGCTAAGAAAAGAAAGAAGATAGGAAAAAAAGAAGATGGAGGCGATGCCAAAAAGGAGAAAGAAAAAGGAAGAAGATGGAACGGAACATGTGAAGAGAGAGAGAAAAAAAAAGAATAGTTTAAAATTTATAAAAATAAAATAAAAAGGTTTTTGAACAATTCTTGTGGTTCGAATAGAATCTCCTTTTGCCGCCCCAACTTCCCCCATCCTTGCTTTTGCTATTCCCATTATTGAAGGAAAAGGAGAAAAAATATAGACCACATTAATTTACCACAACGGCTGTCCATTGATCTGAATAGTTTGAGTAGACTCTAGTTTTAGTTCAAAGCAAGTTTGAGTCTAGCTTGACTTGGAAATGGTTGGTTCAAGCTTGAACTTGAGTTATGGATTCAAAATTAATTTCAGACCAAATGTAAAGATAGCCTAGCTTGATTGACTTGAAGTAGATCAAAATTGATAAAACATATTCTAATATATGTGTTGCCACCAGATCACCATCTTCAAACATCGGCATGTGTCTGATCACCTTCTCCAGCGAGCCCGGGATCCTCCGGCGAGCTTTTTATGCCTGTGGGCCTGCAAACAAGTCCTGGGGGCCAGAGGTTCCGACGGGGACCCTCCGACGCTCAAATCAGTGCTCTAGGCAACAGCCATGAGCTTAAGGAAGCTCGAAAGAGAGAAGAAGAGAGAGGCTTAGAGCCGTGCTCTCTGTGAGCAAGAATGAGTGTTTAGGAGTGGGATGAGTTCATTACCTAGTCGGGGTCCCTCTTACCCATTTTATAGATGCTTAGAGTTTGTCTGGCTTGAGTGGTTGAGGCTCCATAATGATGACTTGTCAGAGCATTAATTGATGCAGCAATAGTAGAGCTTATCTTCACGTGATGTGATGTGTCAGGCTGCAGCCGTGTCCCATCAGAGTAGGCAGCTGCAGCTAGTTGACAGTGCTATTTTGGTTTGGACAGCTGTCGTAGACTGTTGCAGGGCGTGGCTGACCGTTATGGCGCTTGCCAGACGTATCCCCTACGTGCTTGGTTTGGACGGTTGTTGTAGGAAATAGTGGACCACATGGTCGCAATAGATGGTTGGTGGACCACGTAGCTGTGTCAGGTGGCTCGAGGCAGCTGGACACGCGATCCGGGGCCGAGTGGAAAGTTGGGTCCGAGGCAGTCCGAGGCGGAGGCTGACTGGAGCCGAGGGGGCTCGGCCGCTTTGTGCCGAGGCAAGGCTGAGGGGGGCTCGACTGCTTGGTGCCGAGGCGGAGGCTGACTAGAGCCGAGGGGGGCTCGGCCACGTGGTGCCGAGGCGGAGGCTGACTGGAGCCGAGGGGGGCTCGGCCGCTTGGTGCCGAGGCGAGGCTGATTGGAGCCGAGGGGGGCTCGGGAGTTGGGGCGAGGCTGACTTGGATGAAGTCGGGGCCGAGGGGAGCCACGAGGCCGAGAGGACCTCGGTGCTGGGAGCCGAGGCCGAGGCCGAGCAGGAGCTGGCTCCATGCGGATGAGAGAGAAAAGGTGGCGGACAGGGGAAGGCCGAGCTGCCAAGTCTGGATGTTGTCATTGTGGCCCATGTCCGAAGGGACCTCGGAGGCCGAAGCGGGGCTTTGTCAGTTTCCTTCACAGTTCTCTAACGGCGTTGGATCAGTCACATCAGATGCCCCCTCGCCCCTGAGACGAAGCGGGCCCACCCTAGCGAGGCGAAAGGGGCGTCACCTCCCAAGTGGCTGATCCCCTGACTTTGGTCTTCAACTTTTGACATGAAGTTTGGATGTAGGTCCCCATCTACATGCCATTGAGGCAGAGAGCCAATGAGGCTGCAATGATGCCGCTGAGGTAGAGGGAGCCGTTGAGGCTGCAATAATGCTGCGGAGGCAGAGATAAGTCGTTGAGGCTGAAATAAAATTGCCGAAGTAGAAATAGAGCAGCGGGGCTGAAATAAAATTGCCTCGAGTGTATGTGTACTGGTCTGGGAGGTGACTCGAGTGGGTACGGGCTGTTAGGAATTTGAACCGACTCGGGGCATATGCTAGCCAGGCCGAGTGGTATCTGTTAGCCGCCATACCGTCGAGCTACTCTAGAACCGTCGGGGGTTTTTTAGCCAGCGCAAGGGGTGACTCGAGGTCGCTGGAACCGTAGGTCTTGAACCACCGCGGGGGTTTCACGGCCGGCCCGAGGGTGACCTTTTGATCACAGGACTGTCGAGAGCCTTTTGAATGGTTGTTTTCCCATAATGCATTTAAATACTAATGAAAAGAAACTTTTTCTTGTAGTGTACTTAGCTTTTTCGTAGCTGTTTGCCTTTGCGTCGTGTTTGGTGTCACGCGGAGTCAGTTTTTGGCCTTTGGTGCCGAGCTGGCCTCGGGCTTAAGTGCCGATGGTACATCAGGCTTTGAGTGCCGACCGGAGTCGGGCTTGAGTGCCGAGACTGAGGCTATACGAGGCCGAGGGGGGCTCGGGAGTGAATGCCCATCAACTGTGAGCTAAGAAGTTGGCCTCTCCCAGCTGTGAGTTGTCTTAGGGCTTCTTGATGGCTAAAAGCGATCAGTAATATGTTGCAAGTATATAATTTAAACAAAGGTATTACCCGTTGGCCGCTGGCCGCTGATAGAGTTGAAGCTGTTGAGGCAAAGTTGAGGCCGTCGAAAGCCTTTTGAACCCCGAGGGTGACCCAAGAGTCGCTGAGATGAGACCATGCTCGGGAGCCTTTAACCCCGGAGGGTGAACTGAGAGTTGAGAGTCGTCAGGTGCCTTTTTAACCCCGAAGGGTGACCCGAGAGTCGCTGAGATGGGACCATGCTCGGGAGCCTTTAACCCCAGAGGATGACCTGAGAGTTGAGAGTCGTCAGGTGCCTTTGGTGCCGAGCTGGCCTCGGGCTTGAGTGCCGATGGTACATCGAGCTTAGAGTGCCGACGCTTGGGGCCGGCCAAGGTCATCCCTGCTAGACTCAGGCTTAGAGTGCCGACGCTTGGGCCAACCGAGGTCGTCCCTGCTGGACTCGGGCTTAGAGTGCCAACCAAGGTCGGACTTTCTGGATCTGATGGTACACCGGTCTTCATGCTAATGGTACATTGGGCTTGCAGTGTCGAGCTGACCTCGGGCTTTTTGGATCCAGCGGTACACCGGTCTTCGGTGCCAATGGTACAGTGGGCTTGCAGTGCTGAGCTGGCCTTGGGCTTTTTGGATTCGGTGGTACACCGGCCTTCGGTGCCAATAGTACATTGGGCTTGCAGTGCCGAGGTGGCCTCGGGCTTTTTGGATCCGGTGGTACACCGGTCTTTGGTGCCAATGGTACATTGAGCTTTTTGGATCCGGTGGTACATCGATCTTCAGTGCCAATGGTACATTGGGCTTTCGGTGCCGAGCTGGCCTTGGGCTTTCTGGATCCGGTGGTACACCGATCTTCGGTGCCAATAGTACATTGGGCTTGCAGTGCGGAGTTGGCCTCGGGCTTTTTGGATCCTGTGGTACATCGGTCTTCGGTGCTAATGGTACATTGGGCTTTCTGAATCCGATGGTACACTGATCTTCGGTGCCGATTGTACATCGAGCTTTCGAGATGACAACGCGAGGTTGGTCTTGAACTTGATGCAGAGTCAGTCTTCCCTGCATGACATTTTTAAACATCAACAAAAGAAATATTATCTTAAGTGTAGCGTACTTAGCTCTTGTAGCACCCATGTTTCCTTCTGCTAATTTGGATACTTCAGTCCGCTGATGGTCTGCCCCCCAGGAAAATAGGCCAGGGGGCTGAGGCCGAGGCCGAGGCAGGCCATCGAGACCGAGGGGGGCTCGATAGGCTGCATGGTCGAGGGGAGCAAGAGATGAAGGCCTTCCGAGGCCGATGGGAGCTGGCAGCGAAGACTGAAGTTGGGCGGAGGCCTTCCGAGGATGACGGGAGCTGGCAGAGGCATGGTGGGGTTTAGATGGGTCTGGTGACACCGGAACAAGGCCAGTCCTAGTGTTGCGGAGTCCAAAAGCAGCTGGGGCTAAAGAGGGCTTCCGAAAGCATAGATACGGGAGTTGGGAGCTCCTTGCCTTGACCTTCTTATCTCCTAAGCCAGCTCTAGAGAAGGATGAAGGCACCCGGAGGCCGCTGGGAGGAAGCTTGGACATGGGAGCTGAAGGTGTCGTTGCCCTTACTTGGGCCTTCCTCTGCGCCGCCGTCCATAGGAGAGTAGGCCGCTTGGCCACTTGGGTGGCGAGTGATGGCTCTCTGAGCTTTAAGTCACTGATAAGCTTAATGACGGTGGACCTCTTGCTAGGGAGTTCTCTCACCGGATGGATGGTGGATGGTTTGGGCAGTGAGCAAAGAGCGAGTGGAAACTTTTGCTCGCTGCTGCGTGGTTATGAGATGTTGCCTCTGAAGCTTTTGCTTAGTTCGTTGAAGGTGCCCCCCAGCATAACTGGTAAAGCTTCCTGGATTATTGTTGTCACCATCTTCACGATCCACCATTTTGATAAAAAGGGGATGAGGATCTGCAAACCAGCATCGCTGACCCTCCCCTTCCTGGCGTGCCAATCTGTTGCCGCCAGATCACCGTCCTCAAATGTCGGCATGCGTCTGGTCGCCTCCTCCAGCGAGCCCGGGATCCTTCGGCAAGTTCCTTGCGCCTGTGGGCCAGCAAATAAGTCCCGGGGGCCGAAGGTTCCAATGGGGACCCTCCGACGCTCAAGTCAGTGTTCTGGACAACAGCCGTGAGCTTGAAAAGCTCGAAAGAGAGAAGAAGAGAGAGGCTTAGAGCCGTGCTCTCTGTGAGCAAGAATGAGTGTTTAGGAGTGGGATGAGTTCGTTACCCGGTCGGGGGTCCCTCTTACCCATTTTATAGATGCTTAGAGTTTGTCTGGCTTGAGTGGTTGAGGCTCCATATGATGACTTGTCAGAGCATTAATTGATGGCAGCAACAGTGGAGCTTATCTTCACGTGATGTGTTAGGCTGCAGGCTGTATCCCGTCAGAGTAGGCGGCTGCAGCTGGTTGACATGTGCTATTTTGGTTTGGACAGCTGTCGCAAACTATTGCAGGGCATGGCTGACTGTTATGGCGCTTGCCAGACGTATCCCCTAAGCACTTGGCTTAGACGGTTGTTGCAGGAGATAGTGGACCACGTGGTCGCCACAGACGGTTGGTGGACCACGTGGCTGTGTCAGGCGGCTCGAGGTAGCTAGACATGCGGTCCAGAGCCGAGTGGAAAGTCAGGTCCGAGGCAATCCAAGGCGGAGGCCGACTGGAGCCGAGGGAGCTCGGCCGCTTGGTGCCGAGGTGGAGGCTAACTGGAGCTGAGGGGGGCTCGGCCACTTGGTGCTGAGGCGGAGTCTGACTGGAGCCGAGGGGTGCTCGGGAGCCGGGCGAGGCCGACTTGGATGAAGTCGGGGCCGAGGGGAGCCACGAGGCCGAGAGGACCTCGGTGCTGGGAGCCAAGGCCGAGGCCGAGCAGGAGCTGGCTCCATGCGGATGAGAGAGAAAAGGTGGCGGATGGGAGGAAGGCCGAGCTACCAAGTCTGGATGTTGTCATTGTGGCTCATGTCCGAAGGGACCTCGGAGGCTGAGGGTATCTTGGAGGCCAAAGCGGGGCTCCATCAGTTTCCTTCACGGTTCTCTAACGGCGTTGGATCAGCCACATCAGAAATCTGTTGCCACTAGATTACCATCCTTGAACGTCGACGTGCATCGGTCGCCTCCTCCAGCGAGCCCGAGATCCTCCGGTGTGCTCCTTGTGCCTGTGGGCCTGCAAACAAGTCCCGGGGGCCGGAGGTTCTGGCGGGGACCCTCCGATGCTCAAGTCATTGCTCTGAGCAACAGCCGTGAGCTTGAGAAAGCTCGAAAGAGAGAAGAAGAGAGAGGCTTAGAGTCGTGCTCTCTGTGAGCAAGAATGAGTGTTTAGGAGTGGAATGAGTTCGTTACTTGGTCGGAGGTCCCTCTTACCCATTTTATAAATGCTTAGAATTTGTCTGGCTTGAATGGTTGAGGCTCTATAATAATGACTTGTTAGAGCATTAATTGATGGCGGCAACAATGGAGCTTATCTTCACATGATGTGTCAGGCTGTAGGCTGTGTCCCATCAGAGTAGGCGGCTGCAGCTGATTGACAGGTGCTATTTTGGTTTGGACAGCTGTCGCAGACTGTTGCACGGCGTGGCTGACCGTTACGGCGCTTGCCAGACGTGTCCCCTACGCGCTTGGCTTAGACGGTTGTTGCAGGAGATAGTGGACCATGTGGTCGCCACAGACGGTTGGTGGACCACATGGCTATGTCATGCGGCTCGAGGCAGCTAGACACACGGTCCGGGGCCCAGTGGGAAGTCGGGTCCGAGGTAGTCCGAGGCGGAGGCCGACTGGAGCCGAGGGAGGCTCGGTCGCTTGGTGCTGAAGCGGAGGCTGACTGGAGCCGGGGGGCTCGGTCGCTTGGTGCCGAGGCAGGCTGACTGGAGCCGAGGGGGGCTCGGAGCCGGGGAGAGGCCAACTTGGATGAAGTCGGGGCCGAAGGGAGCCACGAGGCCGAGAGGACCTCGGTGCGGGGAGTCGAGGCCGAGGCCGAGCAGAAGCTGGCTCCATGCGGATGAGAGAGAAAGGTGGTGGATGGGGGGAAGACCGAGCTGCCAAGTCTGGATGCTGTCATTATGGCCCATGTCCGAAAGGACCTCGAAGGCCGAGGGGACCTCGGAGGCCGAGGATACCTCGGAGGCCGAAGCGGGGCTCCATCAGTTTCCTTCACGGTTCTCTAACGGCGTTGAATAAGACACATCAATATGTATTAGTTAATTAGCATAAACCAATGGTGGATCTAATCTAGCAATTGATTTTTTTATTCCATTGCATATGATTGATTAATCACTGAGTCAAATTTGAGCATAGCTTAAATATATAAAGCTTAAGTCAATCTTGATATCGAGTTTAATTCAAGTTTATGTTTGAATCATCTTGACTTGACAAAATGTTTTCAATTTCTTTGAATAGATTTGAATTGAAATTAGACTATAATTAGATTTGATCAGATAATAAACCAATCTTTTTTCTGAAAATTAGGGCAAGGGAAGCGCCGGTCAAAATCAGGATAATAAGAGTGGGACTTGAACACAAATCCTTAGCCCCAAACTTTTCCAACTACATGACACCGTTGCAAACAAAGCTTAATTCTTTTCTTTCAAGCTTGAAATTATTGATTTCAAGCCACGCCTAATGCAATGAAGCCTGTTGGCGCAGATGGCAACCCAAGAGAGGGGGGTGAATTGGGTTCTTTAAAAATTAAGCCTTTTAAAGTAATTTAAACTATTGATGAGAGGATGTAAACAATTAATTCAAGTTAAAGCACGATAGCAAGAGAGAGATAAATAAGCACGGCAAACACAGAAATTTTATAGTGGTTCGGTGTATCCAACACCTACGTCCACTCCCAAGCTCCACTTGGGTCCACACTATAATCACCTCGATTACAGTCGAGTTGTTTTACAAGCTTACAACCCAAACTTGTTGTTTTCCGGGATCACAACGAACCCAGCCGGTTTTACACGGGCTCACCAGCACAAAACCCAACACACAAGCTAACCTTAGCTTGTGAAGAGGTACACTACCTCCACTAATTCAACCCTCTGATTGAATTAGTAAACCACAAGATAAAAATGTAGTTTAATACAAAACAGCTCCTTTAGAGCAGATATTTCAAAATAAAAGCAAGGTTTAGAAGAGCCTGTTTAGATTTGATTTGAGTGCAGGCTTTTCTTCTTTTCTTCTTTTCCTCAACTCCTTTGAAGTGTGGAATCGGGCCTCAGCTCAGATTCTTCACGGATTGAATGTTGGAGTTGATTTGAGCTTTTTCTTCCTTTCTTTGAATGTTGAAAATCTCTTGATTTGCTCTTGAATGGCTCTTGGATTTTCTTCTAGACTTTCTTGGATTGATGAACTTGAGCACAGATGAAGTCTCCTTTGATTTCACACCTTTTCTTTCACTCTATTTTTGAATCTCGGATTTTTCAAATGACGCTCTGTTTTTCCTCTTTTTCTGAAAGATTTTTCTTTTTCTCTCTTGATTTGTATCTCTGTTTGATTTGAAAACGGCCTCTCTATTTATAGACTCTGCGAAAATATAGTCGTTAGACACAAAGAAATCTAGCCGTTATTGAAAAATCTTACCGTTGACGCTGAGTTGGCATTCAGAAAAATCACGCCCAGATTTGTTGGAGTCGGCTCCAGCTTTAGGCGAGTCGGCTCGAAGACGCGATACCAAAAATAGAAATATTCAGAAAGT
The DNA here is from genome assembly GCA_900491605.1 of Calamus simplicifolius. NCBI lineage: Eukaryota > Viridiplantae > Streptophyta > Magnoliopsida > Arecales > Arecaceae > Calamus > Calamus simplicifolius. Next base: position 62,486 of record UESW01004965.1, on the reverse strand, counting down.
TAAGGGGTCGACTCAACGAAAATAAGGTGTCGACTCCTGACAGTCGGGGGTCGACTCATGAAAAGCAAGGGGTCGACTCGAGAAGTGCTCAGAAAAATAATTCTCTGGTGTCTGAGCGGAGTCGACTCACACAGTCATGGAGTCGGCTCGACAAAATCGGGGGTCGACTCGAGAAATCACAGGGTCGACTCGAGACAAACAGACATCTCTGTATACTGAGTGGAGTCGACTCTGAAACTCTAGAGTCGGCTCCGGAACGTATCAAAAATCAGAGAATTTTCTGATTGACTTTGAAATTCGTTCCAGATTAATTTTAAATCAATTTTTGACTTGAATACAATAAAATTGTCATTAGGAATCAATTCAAGAAATGTTCCAAAAACTCATTGATTGAGATATGAAGTATAAAAATTTCTTTTTGAAAGCTTAAACATGGAGCTTGAAGTTACTTTCAAATTGATTAAAGTCATACTTAACATACTCATTGATTATTCTAAATAAATTCATTGCTCATGTAAATAAATTCATTGCATCTTTTAATATACTCATGGCTTTTGGTAATCATCAAAATCAATAAGATTGGGGCAACAATTTCTCAACAATCTCCCCAACAATCTCCCCTTTTTGATGATGACAAAAACATTGAGTATATGCATGATTAATTAAAGAATTTATTTTATTTTCATAGTTAGGCTCCCCCTGAATGAGGTAGCTCCCCCTATGAAACTCAAATAAATATTCCATTCATTCAATTTAAGCTTATACACAATTTAATGTCAAAATTCAGCCTTTTCATCTAAATTGCTTTTTCATTCATTCACTGTATGTGTAATGTTTAATTATTACTTCCTTTTATCTCATTCAATTATTTATTATATGCATATATAATAACATTCGTTTAATTTCTCCCATGCATATACAGTTATATATAAAACTCTCCCCCTTTTTTGTTATCAACAAAAAGGTAGAGAAGCATCAAACATAATCACATTCATGATTTAAGATATGTTTTAACAAGAACTGAGATTCATTGATAATAGGAGAAGTACATTCAAACTCAGATACATTGAACATTCAAAACTGACTTTTCATTACATCATTGTATCAAAATGTAAAACATAATATAAATTTCATTACATTGCAAAGACTAAACATCTATTACATCAAAAATGTGTCCTTACAATCCTTGTTAAGTGATCTATAATGTTCTTCATTCCGTCAGTTTGAATCTTAACATAATCTTTCAGTCTTTCATCTACAAAAGTACAAGCAGTTAAAATCTTGTCTTGAAGTTCAGCATTGCACTTTGCATAGGTCTCACCATCTCCACAGATGTCTTTAAGTTCTTCAAAAATATTCTTTAGATCACCACTTAAAGACTCAGTAGAGGAGCTAAGAGTAGATTCAATCTTGGTGATCCGATCATCTAATGAATAAGAGTTTCTTTAAGATTCATGAATTTATTGTCAAACTCTGTCTTCAATTTATCCGCCTGATCATCAAGAAGACTCTTGAGCTGCATTAACTGAAGATCTGAAAAACCGACAGATGAAGAAGATGACTGATCAACCATCGGAGCAGGAGAAGGGGCCGGAACAGGAACAGAAGAGCTAGGAGGTACAGGAGATGAATGTCTAACTGACGGTCCAGGTGCCTCAACATCAGCGGCTCTATCTTCCAACATACTTTTCCTTTCCCATCTGCCATCCTTCTTCACAAATCCCATTCTATGAATAGTGGCCAAACTATAGTAATCAGTGTGTCTTAAATTTCTCATTGGCTCACTATCGGAAATGATTATCCCTTGGCTTTGAAAGATCTTAGTTAATATCATGCCATAGGGTAGACTAGATTTCCTCTTGCTCCCACAGTCAGCAATGTACCAAATATCATGCTCGGAAGATTGATAGGTCTTCCAGTCACTATAGCATCCATTACAAAGATATCTCTCTCAGAAACATAATCAAATCTCCCAATCTTAGGGAATAGAATCCTACTACAAATGTTATGGAGAAGTCTTAATTCCAAGGATAGTTGATTTGCATAGACTTCTTCAAAACCAACAATTTCTTTATTTAGCAATCTTGATAGAGCTGGGCTCCTATCATCAGATGAAAAAGTAGAAGTACCAGACACTGGAAGTTCCAACAATCTTGAGAGTAAATCCACTGTCACATTTATTCTATTTCCTCTAATGATGCTGACTAATCCATTGTCTCCTCTTGACAGATTTTTATAAAATTCTTTAACTAGGGCTGGGTAGGTTGGACAATCTAAAGAACATATTTTCTCCCATCCCATTTCAATTAACTGCCTCCCCACAAGAAAACCTTCTGCCTCAAATAATTCAAAATCAACCTTTCTCCCGGTTGTAATCACTCTATCGGCAGACGGTCTACCTGAGATGTGGCCGTAGTAGGAGAAGCACTCGGAGTTGAAGAGGATGAGGTGGAATCCATGCTCGGAGAGGGTTCGCGAGCGGGACGCCTCACAGTCTTCTTCACCGCCTTCTTCCTTTTCATCCCGGCCGCTCCAAGGCTAGAACCACGGGTTTTAGGAGCCATTTGATCTAGTGGAAAGGTTAATCAAGGATTTCTAAGGATTTGGTAGGTTAGGAAAAATTTTGGAGAGAGTATTTGAAGATTTGAGATGATAGAAGTGAGCGAGGAGTCGACTCTGCCCTAGATAAATCGACCTGGGACCACTTCGAGTCGGCTCCCGCAAAGTGTGGGGTCGACTCCGGGTAGTCACAGAAATTATCCCGAAGTGGAGTCGACTCGCACAGAGATGGGGTCGGCTCCAGAGTTTCAGCAGAAACATGGAGTCGACTCCGATACTGACCGAGTCGGCTCCGAGACCATTTCAGAGCAAAAACATAAAGTTTCAGAGAATCTGAAATGTGTCCGGATATTGATCATAAAAATTGATAAAAAATCATTGGATTTTAATAGATCAATTAGATATGAATTCTAGATAAGATTTCCTTAAAGATCAAAGATAGAAAGAGTTCTAGATAATTTTTCTTAGGGGTTTCAAATCATTCTAATGGATCACAAATCCCTAACTCTCCTCTAAGATAACAGAATCTTTCTTCACTCAAGGGTTTTGTAAATATATCAGCTAATTGATCTTCAGTATTAACATAATCAAGACATATTTCTCCATTCGTTACATGTTCTCTAATAAAATGATATCTAATTTCTATGTGTTTTGTTCTAGAATGTTGAATTGGATTTTTTGTTAGATTAATTGCACTTGTGTTGTCACATTTTATAGGTGTTTTGTCAAGTGTGATACCATAGTCTTCAAGTTGTCGCTTAATCCATAGGATTTGAGCACAGCAACTTCCAGCTGCAACATATTCAGCTTCAGTAGTTGATAATGCAACTGAATTTTGCTTTTTGCTAAACCATGAGATTAAGTTACTTCCTAAGAATTGGCATGCACCACTTGTGCTTTTCCTATCTAACTTACATCCAGCATAATCAGAATCAGAATATGCAATTAAGTTCAATGTTGAGTCTCTAGAATACCATAAGCCTACATTTTTTGTTCCATTAAGTATCTTAGTATTCTTTTAACAGCAATTAAGTGAGATTCTTTAGGTTCTGATTGAAATCTAGCACATAGACAAACAGAGAACATTATATCAGGTCTACTTGCAGTTAAGTAGAGTAGGGATCCGATTATACCTCGATAGTACTTCTGATCAACTTTCTTACCTTCCTCATCTTTGTCTAATTTGCATGAAGGACTCATTGGAGTTCCAAGGGGTTTCATTGAATCCATACCAAACTTTTTGAGTAGTTCCTTTGTGTACTTGGTTTGGTTGATGAAAATCCCTTCCTTTTCTTGTTTGATTTGGAGTCCAAGGAAGAAGTTGAGTTCTCCCATCATGCTCATTTCAAACTCACCCTGCATCAACTTAGCAAATTCTTGACATAGAAGATTGTTAGTAGCACCAAAAATAATATCATCAACATATATTTGAACTACTAATAAATCTTTACTTTTTCTTTTCAAAAATAATGTTTTATCTACATTTCCTCTTATAAAATCATTTTCAATTAAGAATTTACTTAATCTATCATACCATGCTCTAGGTGCTTGTTTCAAACCATAATGCTTTGTGCAATTTAAAAACGTGATTTGAAAATTCATGATCTTCAAAACCTGGTGGTTGTTCTACATACACTTCTTCATTTATAAATCCATTTAGAAAAGCACTTTTTACATCCATTTGAAATAAGTTAAAATTCATGTGACATGCAAATGCAAGTAATAGTCTAATGGCTTCTAATCTAGCTACTGGTGCAAAGGTTTCATCAAAATCAATACCTTCTTCTTGATTATATCCTTTTGCAACTAATCTAGCTTTGTTTCTAATTACTATGCCATTTTCATCTAGTTTATTTCTAAATACCCATTTTGATCCTATAACAGAATGATCTTTAGGTCTTTCTACTAATGTCCATACATTATTTCTAGTAAATTGATTTAATTCTTCTTGCATAGCTAACATCCAATTATTATCTTTTTCAGCTTCTTCAATAGTTTTAGGTTCAATTTGTGATACAAATGCAAGATGATTACTAATATTTCTCATAGATGATCTAGTTCTTATTCCTTGAGATGGATCACCTATAATCAATTCCTTAGGGTGACTATAAGCGTATCTCCAATCTCTAGGAAGATCCATATCATTATGATTAGTGTTAGTATCATCATCCTTAGGTGAATCATTATCTTTAGCTTCTTGCTCATGATCTGAAGATACATCAATATTTAATTTTTCAAGATCTTTCTCAATTATGTTTGTATCTTCCTCATCATCAAACTTTTCGGAACGAGTTGCTAAAGATTCATCAAAAACTACATGAATGGATTCTTCAACAACTAAAGTTTTCTTGTTAAATACTCTATATGCTTTACTAGTTGTTGAATATCCTAAGAATATTCCTTCATCAGATTTAGCATCAAATTTGCCTAAATTATTTTTACCATTATTGAACAAAGCATTTACAACCAAATGCATGAAAATATCTAATATTAGGTTTTCTGTTTTGCCATAGTTCATAAGGTGTTTTCTTAAGTATTGGTCTTATTAGGGCTCTATTTAAAATGTAACATGCCGTGTTTATAGCTTCCGCCCAAAAATACTTTGGTAGGTTGCTTTCACATAGCATGGTACGGGCCATGTCTTCTAAAGTCCTATTTTTCCTTTCTACAACACCATTTTGTTGTGGGGTCCTAGGTGCAGAAAAATTATGATTAATACCATTTTCAGCACAAAAATTTTCAAATAGGTGATTTTCAAATTCAGTTCCATGATCACTTCTTAGAGACACTATGGTAGTGTTTTTCTCATTTGTGACTTTCTTAAAGAATTTCAGGAATATCGAGAAAGTCTCATCTTTGTGAGCTAAAAAATACCCAAGTGTATCTAGAGTAATCATCTACAATCACAAGACCATATTTCTTTCCTCCTAGACTTGTGGTTCTAGTTGGTCCAAAAAGGTCCATGTGAAGTAGCTCTAATGGCCTAGAAGTTGAAACAACATTTTTAGATTTGAAAGAACTTCTTGTTTGTTTTCCAAATTGACATGCATCACATATTTTGTTGTTTTCAAATCTATTTTAGGTAGCCCTTTAACTAAGTCCATTTTAATTAGTTTTGAAATTAGGTGTGTGCTTGCATGACCTAATCTACGATGCCATAACCATCCAATTTCATTCATATTAGCATTATCAGCAATTAAGCAATGATCACTCATAGATAATTTATCTAGATCAACCAAGTAAACATTGCCATGTCTATAACCAGTAAATACAATGCTATTATCAATGGAATTAGATACTGTGCAGAAAGAGGTTTCAAATGATACTTTAAAATCTTTATCGCACAATTGGCTTATACTAATTAAGTTATGCTTCAAACCATCAACATAAAGTACATTATCTATAAAGTGGATGGAGTTATACGGATTTTACCAAGGCCCATAATCTGACCTTTACCATTATCACCGAACGTAACAACTCCTCCTTTCTTTTCTTCAAGGGTGATGAATTCTTCTTTGTCACCCGTCATATGTCTTGAGCAGCCACTATCAAGATACCACTTTCTCTTTGATCTCTTGGCCACAAGACATTCCTGCAATGAAATCAAACTTTATGTTTAGGTACCCAAGCTTTCTTGGGTCCTTCATGGTTAGTAGCAACAAATATTGTTCCTTTCGGAACCCATATTTTCTTCCCTTTAAAATTTAAATTCTTATTTGGTTTTTGTAAATTACATTCAAATGATTTATGCCCTTTTAAATTGCATTTAAAACAAGTGATGTTACTTTGGCTAGCACGTACAAAAATGTTTTTCAAAGATTTTTGTTTTCTTAAATGTATTATATCCTAATCCAGCCTTATCAAAAACTGCTTTTTGACTATCTAAAATCATGTTTAGTTTAGTAGAACTTAAGGTGAATTTATCAACAATATCTTTGTATTTTTTAACTTCTTTCTTTAGAGATTCATTTTCTACAATGTGCTGTTCATTTTCCAAAGATAGAGTTTGCATTTGCTTTTTCAAATCTTTTGTCAGATTTTCGTTTTCAGATTTTAGTATATTAATTTCATGAGTAAAATCATTCTTTTCTTTAAGAAATATTTCCTTTTTATCTTTTGAATCTTTAATTGCAAGCATCACTTCATTTTTCTCTTTAATTAAGTTTATGTTTTCAGTTTTCAGAGATTTATATTTCTTTTTCAAAATCTTAAAATCATCTACAAGTTCATTGAAGGCTTCAAATAATTCATCGAAAGCAAAATCATCACAGGGGTTTTCAGTACTTACCTCGTCGTCGTCATTCGCCATAAAACAAATGTTGGCAACCTCTTTTTGTTCTTCTTCTTCGGAAGAAGATTCATCACTGTCGCTCCAAGTTGCAACATACGCTTTCTTCTTTTTCTTGAAAGTCTTTTTCAATTGCGGACAGTCATATCTATAATGCCCCGGTTTCTTACATTCATAACAGATCAAGGGGTCTTTCTCTTTGTCCTTGTCCTTATCTTTTTCCTTTTCTCCTTCCATTATTTCCAAATTTTTTTTGTGGAAGGGTTTCTTTCTCCTCATAAATTTCTTAAACTTTCTTGCTAGAAGAGCTGTGTCTTCATCATCATCATCTCATCATCGCTGCTGCTATCTTCAACTTTTGCAGCCTTGAGGGCAATTGTCTTCTTCTTTTTGTATCCTCCTCCACATGTTGCTTCATTGTCAATTCATGGGTCATAAGAGATCCAAGAAGCTCTTCCAAAGGTAGAGTGTTTAGGTCTTTGGCTTCTTGAATGGCTGTCATTTTGGCTTCCCATGATCTTGGTAATGACCTAAGAATTTTGCGAACCAATTCAGCATTAGTATAGGTTTTTCCAAGACTCTTCAAACCATTAACAATATCAGTAAATCTAGTATACATGCATGTTATGGTTTCAGATTGTTCCATGCTAAACAATTCATATTTATGCACAAGTATATTAATCTTAGATTCTTTAACTTGGTTGGTTCCCTCATGGGTAACCTCTAATCTATCCCATATCTCTTTAGCGGAATTACAGGTAGAGATACGATTAAATTCATTAGCATCAAGAGAACAATATAAAACATTCATGGCTTTTGCATTAAGCTGAGCCATCTTCCTATCATTTTCATTCCAATCCCTTTCGGGCTTAGGAACTATAGAACCATCAACTAAGTGTGTGGGTGTACTAGGTCCATTAATTATGACACTCCATAATTCATAATCTGAAGCTTGAATGAATATCCTCATTCTTGCTTTCCAATATGAATAGTTGGAACCATTAAATAAGGGTGGTCTATTTGTGGAATGACCCTCAGCAAAACTTGAGCTGGCTTGTGTTGCCATTTGGATCTTTCGCTCTTGATCGTGTGATCAATCAAAAACAAATGAGCACAAGCTCTGATACCAATTGTTGGCCCAGATGGCAACCCAAGAGGGGGGGTGAATTGGGTTCTTTAAAAATTAAGCCTTTTAAAGTAATTTAAACTATTGATGAGAGGATGTAAACAATTAATTCAAGTTAAAGCACGATAGCAAGAGAGAGAGATAAATAAGCACGGCAAACACAAAGATTTTATAGTGGTTCGGTGTATCCAACACCTACGTCCACTCCCAAGCTCCACTTGGGTCCACACTATAATCTCCTCGATTACAGTCGAGTTGTTTTACAAGCTTACAACCCAAACTTGTTGTTTTCCGGGATCACAACGAACCCAGCCGGTTTTACACGGGCTCACCAGCACAAAACCCAACACACAAGCTAACCTTAGCTTGTGAAGAGGTACACTACCTCCACTAATTCAACCCTCTGATTGAATTAGTAAACCACAAGATAAAAATATGAGTTTAATACAAAACAGCTCCTTTAGAGCAGATATTTCAAAATAAAAGCAAGGTTTAGAAGGCCTGTTTAGATTTGATTTGAGTGCAGGCTTTTCTTCTTTTCTTCTTTTCCTCAACTCCTTTGAAGTGTGGAATCGGGCCTCAGCTCAGATTCTTCACGGATTGAATGTTGGAGTTGATTTGAGCTTTTTCTTCCTTTCTTTGAATGTTGAAAATCTCTTGATTTGCTCTTGAATGGCTCTTGGATTTTCTTCTAGACTTTCTTGGATTGATGAACTTGAGCACAGATGAAGTCTCCTTTGATTTCACACCTTTTCTTTCACTCTATTTTTGAATCTCGGATTTTTCAAATGACGCTCTGTTTTTCCTCTTTTTCTGAAAGATTTTTCTTTTTCTCTCTTGATTTGTATCTCTCTATTTGATTTGAAAACGGCCTCTCTATTTATAGACTCTGCAAAAATATAGTCGTTAGAACAAAGAAATCTAGCCGTTATTGAAAAATCTTACCGTTGACGCTGAGTTGGCATTCAGAAAAATCACGCCCAGATTTGTTGGAGTCGGCTCCAGCTTTAGGCGAGTCGGCTCGAAGACGCGATGCCAAAAATAGAAATATTCAGAAAGTTAAGGGGTCGACTCAACGAAAATAAGGTGTCGACTCCTGACAGTCGGGGGTCGACTCATGAAAAGCAAGGGGTCGACTCGAGAAGTGCTCAGAAAAATAATTCTCTGGTGTCTGAGCGGAGTCGACTCACACAGTCATGGAGTCGGCTCGACAAAATCGGGGGTCGACTCGAGAAATCACAGGGTCGACTCGAGACAAACAGACATCTCTGTATACTGAGTGGAGTCGACTCTGAAACTCTAGAGTCGGCTCCGGAACGTATCAAAAATCAGAGAATTTTCTGATTGACTTTGAAATTCGTTCCAGATTAATTTTAAATCAATTTTTGACTTGAATACAATAAAATTGTCATTAGGAATCAATTCAAGAAATGTTCCAAAAACTCATTGATTGAGATATGAAGTATAAAAATTCTTTTTGAAAGCTTAAACATGGAGCTTGAAGTTACTTTCAAATTGATTAAAGTCATACTTAACATACTCATTGATTATTCTAAATAAATTCATTGCTCATGTAAATAAATTCATTGCATCTTTTAATATACTCATGGCTTTTGGTAATCATCAAAATCAATAAGATTAGGGCAATAATTTCTTAACAATCTCCCCAACAAAGCCTGATATAAAGTCCAATTCCTAAAGACATTCTTGTAGGATGGCAAGGAGTTCAAGCTGAATTGCAACATCTTTTTTTTTTTTTGATAAAGACGGGCGATCACACTAGTCTAGTATGAGTCAGCCTAGATACATCAGATTGCAAAATTTGAAATAATACAGGAGGACATGGTTCACCCATCGTCCATATCCTATATCCTACATGCTGAGCCACGGCCATCGCTGCCCAGTCAGCAGCCGTGTTGACTTCACGGAATACATGACAAATCTGGGCAGTATCCAAGTTCTGAAGCATGGTCCAGATATCTCTTAAGATCGGATTGGTGGATACATCAGGAGCATTCTCTTTTCGTATCCACTTAGTTTCACATTCAAGTTTGATTTTGGATTAAAACATAATCTATTATCTGATTGATTCATGTTGAGTCGGATACGCAGAAAAGATTTTAGAACCAACATATTATTTGAGCCAACGTAATTCAAGTTTAACTTCAAATATTTGATTCCTAGCCAAGATACGGCAAAGATGAGTCTATAGGATTTAATCGTGAGTTTTGAGTGCTTTGAGGTTCATGCGTGTGAGAGCTCCGGATTCTGGTTGCTGTTTTGCTTTGCGATTCGTGCTCGGCCCTTGCCTGTGCTGATTTTCGGCGATCGTCTTCGTCTTCGGCTGCGGCTCTTGCGGTGGATCTCCGCTCTACTGTCCCCTTGCCATCTATGGCGTCTGATGGAGCTGTGGGGGACCGTGGTGCTGGGCAGAAGTTCAGTTCGTCTGGGTTCGTTTGGGTCTCGTCGTCTCCAACGCCGGCTGAAGTATCGCGTCTGGAATCAGAGTATCCGGAGGTGGTCAGCGTTCCGGAGGATGATTTGAAGGCAGAGATGGTGGATTGGCAGTCGCGTGCTCTCATCCTATGGTCGTTTATGAAATGGGTTCCAGCGGAGGCGTATGTGCAGGAGTTTCACCGTAATGGAATTCAGGGGGATATCAAACCTGTAAGCCTGGCATTTCGATGCCACATCTTCCTGTTTGAAGATCCGAAGGCTTGGATCAGGTGATGAATCGTCCATGGATCATCAATGGACAAATCATCGCAATGGAAAGGTGGAAGCTAGAGTTCGTTCCGACTGCGGATGCCACCCCCTTTGCCCTTATTTGGCTGCGTTTACCAAACCTTCCTCTGGAATTTTGGAAGGAGAATTTCCTCAGGATGATCACTGCGACGGCTGGCCAATTCCACTGTGTTGATTCATCGACTCTGGCCAAAAGCAGAGGAGGGTTTGCCAAGGTTTGCTTGCGGGTGGATCTCCGGCGTTCTCTCCGGCCGGGTACCCGTGTTCAGGGCTTAAATCTTCCCTTCTGGCAGCAGTTTATCTATGAAGCTCTTAAAGGATTTTGCTCCAGCTGCGGATCGCTCCATCTGGAAGGTCCGTGTTATGTGCCGATTGGATCTAGTAAGGAGGATGATTCCTCGTCCCCTGCTTTCGGATCCTGGCTGACTGCTGTTCGTCAACGCCGGGATGTCCCTGGTTCGTCGAGGGAGATGAGGAAGAAGTCTACATCGATGTCCACTCCTGGTGCTCCCGGTTGTGATCCAGTGCCTCAGATGGCTAAGGATAAGCAGCGGCTTGTGGCTAATGGCGCTGACGAGTGGAGGACACCGATCAAGATCGCTCGCCGGAAAGCTCCACCATCGACAAAGACGGTGGTCGTCTCGGAAGCAGTCCCAGTTGAAGCTGGAGGTGAGATGCAGCAGAGAGGGATGAAGGCTTCTCCAGCGTTCGTCACAGTGCCGGTTTCATCCCGTGCCAGTACTGTAGCAATTGAGAAGATTAAGCTGAAGGAAGGAAATAAATTCAGTAAGTTCAGTAAAGATGAAATTGGATCCGAATCAATTCAGCCAATTACCAATCCTTTCTCTTCTTCTAGTTTGGGTGTGGTTTGTGGTAGTGACCTAGGCAGCGGGGACGCTTTTCCGGGCCCCTTGAAAAGGGCCAGACCTGTCGAGAGTCCTGTTCCGAGAACTAACCCCAAAACTATTAAAAGGAAGGGCAAAGGTAAAGTTGCTGTGCCAAAGAATATTGAGGTTGCTCGTTATCTTCCTGTCAACCCGTCATTATCGCAGTGCTCTTCTGGAGCTGATCAGGAGGTGTGTCAGCCCAGTGCTGAGATGAATGTAGGGTTGGCTGTGGTGGGCTCAGGTGTAGAACCTATGAGTCGGCACTCGGTAAATCTAGATGTTGTTGCGGATGGACCGAAGACTGACTCTCTAATGATGACTGATGGGGGCTCCCTTGCCAGTCAGTGCCCTCCTGATATGGTTATGATGGAGGACCAGGGAGGGGTCCCAGTTTCCTCCAATAATTAATGAAGATTCTTATATGGAATACTCGAGGAGCTCGAAAGCCTTCCTTTCGATCCTCTTTCAATAGATTGATGCAATTATATAAGTTTGATATATGTGTGTTGTTGGAAACCAGATTCTCGGGGGACTCTCTGGCCCGGCTTCGGAGACAGATTTCCCGATCTTGGTCTTCGTATGCGGTGGAGGCTGAAGGGATGTCGGGGGGTTTATTGGCCATATGGCGCGATTTTGTTGTTTCGGTTGAGGCTTTTCATCAATGCAACCAGCAGATTGGTCTTCTTATCTCTATGGGGTCCTCTGACCCCTGGCTGCTTTCGGCGGTTTATGCTAGTACGGATTATAGAGAGAGACGAATCCTTTGGGCTGAGCTTATTTCCCTCCTTAATCAAGGTCTCCCTACCATTGTTGCGGGAGACTTTAACTGTATCACTGAGGCAAAGGAAAAGCGTGGGGGTAGACGGGTTTCGGCCTCAGCTGATATTAATGAATTCAATTCCTTTATTCGGTCTTCTAATCTGATGGATTTGGGGTATTCTGGAACCCAGTTTACTTGGTGTAATAACCGTCAGGGCTCAGCTCATGTTTGGGAGAGACTCGATAGAGCTTTGGCTACGGCCCAATGGCTTCATATGCATCCTGCGGTTTCTGTTTCCCACTTGCCCAGGATTGTTTCGGATCACTACCCTATTTTGATCTCTACTGAGGCTGATGTGCACCAACCTAGACAGTTTAGATTTGAGCATTTCTGGACAGTCCACTCGGGGGCTCGGTCCATTATTACTCAAATTTGGCATCTTCCGATTAGGGGCAATGCTATTTACCGTCTCTCTCGTCGTCTTATGCTGGCCAGACGACGTCTTTCCAAATGGAATAGGCTTGATGTGGAAAACTTGGATAGACAGATTGATCTGGTGGAAGCTGATATTACTGTTCTTCAGGGTAAGGAGGATTTGGATGGATCTCTTTTGGATTCGGATCTTTTCTCTCTGCGAGAACTGCTTGCTCGTCACCATTCTCTGCTTCGCCAACAGGAGATGTACTGGAAACAGAGGTCTAGGGCGCAGTGGATCTGTGAGGGGGATCGTAATACCAGATTCTTTCATCAGGCTACCTTAAAGCGTCGGGCCATGAACAGAATTCGGAGACTAGTTGACATAGAGGGGCATGGTCAGGAGGATTTCCAATCTATCCGGAATATGCTTCTCCAGTTCTTTCAATCCAGATGGGCTGATTCCTCTGCTGATGGGGATCCGGTGGTCAGGGTTCCTAAGTCCAGAAGGGTATCCACACAGGATAATGAAAAGCTTTGCAGACCTGTCACTGCTGAAGAAATTCGGGAGGCCCTCTGGGAGCTCGGTCCGGACAAGGCTCCTGGGCCTGATGGATTTCCTCCTCTATTTTATCGTCACTATTGGGACATCATTGGTCAAGAGGTTATTCAGGCCATTCAAATTGTCTTCCAACTGAAGCAAATTCCCTTGGAATGGAACCGGACTCTTATTACGTTGGTTCCCAAGCAGTCAGACGCCTCTCTTCCGCAGCACTTCAGACCTATTAGCCTTTGTACTACTCTGTATAAAGTTTGTGCTCGCCTCTTGGTTGGCCATCTTCGGCTTGTGATCCCCCGTCTTATTTCTATAGAGCAGGGGGCTTTTATTAAAGGGCGTTCTATATCGGACAACGTCCTCATTGCTCAGGAGTTCATGCATGATCTTCAAAGAGCCCCTGTGAGAAGAAGTCTCATGGCGGTGAAGCTGGATATGGAGAGAGCTTATGATAGAATGAGCTGGGCCTTCCTGAAATGTACCCTCAAGGAGTTCGGTTTTGATGATCTTTTTATTGAATGGATTATGGCATGTATTCTGAGGCCTTCCTTTTCTTTGCTCATCAATGGGAGCCCTACTGAATTTTTCCACTCTTCCGTGGGTTTGAGGCAGGGATGTCCTTTATCCCCCTTGTTATTTATTCTTGCCGCTGACGATCTTTCTCGTGCCTTTCATCTTGCTCAGCAGGAGAACCGGATTGTTCCATTCATAGCTGGGAGAGAGGGCCCTCTGATTTCTCATCTTCTTTTTGCTGATGACTGTATTCTTCTGGGACAGGCTTCTATTTATAATGCTGCTTCTTTTCATTCCATTCTGCAGCGGTACTGTCAGGCGTCGGGCCAGAGGGTAAATTTTCTCAAGTCTTCTATCTGCTTCAGCCCCAAAACCCCTAGATCTACTAGGGAGGCCATTATGGAGTTATTAGGTATCACTACTCGGTCGGATTTCTTCAAGTATCTGGGGATCCCTATTACTGGCAGACGGGCTCGCTGTTCTGACTTTGCAGAAATCGAGCGACGGGTCCGCCAGCGTATTGAGGGGTGGCAGATGACTAGTCTATCTATGATGGCTAGGATCACTATCATTCGTTCTGTCCTCTCTTCTCTTCCTGTGTATCTCCTTTCGAATGCCGCTCTGCCGATCACTTGTCTGAGGAGGATTGAGAGATGTTTCAGAGATTTTCTTTGGGCTTCTACGCAGGAGGGACATGGTATGCATCTAGTTGCTTGGGACAGGATCTGCATGCCTATTAATGAAGGTGGTCTGGGGATTCAGTCCTTGATTGTTAGAAGAGAAGCTCTTCTTGCCAAACAAGCCTCGTGTTTCCTTTTGGAGCCTCATAGTTTATGGAGTTCTGTGATGCATGCGAGATACGGTGACTGGGCTTCTGGTTCGATTATTATTCCGCCCCGTGGTTCCTCTTCCTATTGGAAGGAGATTTGTAGACATAGTCAGGCCATTATGAACAATACCTCTTGGATAATTGGTGATGGCTGGTCTATTGATGCTGTCAATGATACCTGGATTTCTGAGCTTCCCCTTATGCGATGGCCCTCCTTTATCAACATGGATATTCCCCCTAAGCTCAGGGTTCAGGATCTTATCTCCTTAAATCCCCGCTCTTGGCACACTCCCTCGGTGACCCGGTTTTTTGGGGAGGAGCTTTCTCGTCGGATTCTCTCGATGCCTCTTTTACCTGATTCCTCTGTTGACTCCAGGATTTGGCAGCGTTCTTGTCTCCCCAAGGCTCCCATTAGGGATCTTATGGATATATACAGGCCGCAGGCTCAGCACACGGAGGATGCAGCTTGGATTTGGAAGCTTCCTGTTCTCCCCAGGGTTCAGTTATTCATCTGGAAGATCCTTTGGGACTGTCTTCCTACTTGCCTCCTTCTTCTCGGAGGGGTCTGCCTATTCAGCCGAGCTGTCCTCTGTGTAGGCAGGTGGATGAATCTGTGGACCATGCTATATTTTGTTGCTCCAGAGCGAGAAGGATCTGGACTCTTATGGGCTATCCTAGGGATATGGAGGTAATGGATTTTTCGTGTTCATTTTTCCTTCAGGATATCTGGAGCGGTCCTATGAGCAAGCGTGGTCTTTGGTCTGTTACTGCTTATTATATATGGCTGTCGAGGAATCAGATCATATTCTCCGACAACAGATTCTCCTTTCATAGGATTGTGAGGCAGATTAGATTATTGACCTCGGAATGTGCTCGTGCCTTTCATGATGTTATTTTTGACTCCTCTGGCCTCTGGGGATCCCCTGCTGTTCCGACAGCGAACCATCGCACGGTTTTTGTCTCTTGGGAGCCCCCCCTCCAGGGTATGTCAAAATTAACTTTGATGGGAGTGTCCGGGACAGAGCTGCTGGATCTGCTTTCATCATTCGGGGTCTGATGGGTAATCTATTGGCAGCGGGAGGCTTTGGAACCCTGGACTCTACTGGTCCTTTGTCGGAGCTTGGTGCTGCTTGGGCTGGGCTCTCATTTGCTGTTAGGATCCTCCATGCTCCTAAGATCATGATTGAGGGAGATTCTATGACTGTTATTTCTTGGTTATTAGAGGAGAGCTATATAGATGGTCTCTCAAATCCGATCTTGAGGGACTGTTGGTCAATGCTGCGAGAGCTTGATTCTGCCCAGATCCATCACATTTATCGTGAGGCCAACTCGGCAGCGGACTGGGTGGCGTCCTTTGCTGCTCAACATGCGGGTCCATGGAATTGGAAGCCAGGCGACCCATGTCCTATTATTCTACAGCAGATCTTAATTTTTGATGTATCTGGGCTGACTCATTCTAGAATTATATGATCGCCCGTTTGTAACCAAAAAAAAAAAAAAGATGAGTCTATAGTTTAAGTCAAATATTTAACTATTCTTTCATAGCTAGAATTAATAATGGTAATAATAATTAAATATAAAATTATCAAAAAGATTTAAATACAAAAGAGCCAACATAAATGTGAATTTTTCAATCAAAAATATTTTTATTTCATATTAAAAATGAATCATTCTTGGGTGCAAGTATACAAACTACAATTTTCATAACTATATGTACATAAGAATCATATTAACAAGAACTCATCAAAAGAAATACTAAATATCTAAATATAATTAAGTGAAACTTGGTAAGAGGACATGAGGCTGCCAATACAAACAAAGATTACTCAATTTAAATGATAATTTATTCAATGTGTTAGAAAAAATATTGGGAGCGAAGAGAAATTAATCCATAGGATATAAATTTTCATATCGTCTCTAAGTTTTGATTTAATCTAATTCACTATTTTTCAAATATAGATCCGATTAGATTTAAGTAGATTATGATTTGATTAGATAACTATTGGCTAATAGCTATCTCACGTAACTTTTGGGTAACAGCCACTTAAAGACATTCTAAATTGGCCAATAACTACTATCTCACATATCTGTTTACATCTACTTAAAACATCCTATCAGTATCCAAATATCCACTTAGGTAGTGTTTGGAAGGAAAAAAAAAAATTATCCTTATAGTTATGTCTTTTAAAAATAACTTTATTTTCAGTTATTTTAGTAGTTATGGCTTTTAAAAATGAGAGAGGATATCCAGAAAATAAATTTAAGTAAATCAAATAGAGGCTTGTGTTGGATTGGCACAACAAAAGCATAAATAAGAAATTTGGATTAAAAAAATATGAAAGAGGTAAATAAAAAAAATCTTGGATTTATTCAATGAATAGAGGTACAGTAAGTAAAATTAAGCCTTTGTTTGTTGGTGAATTCCCGCAACAAACAAAACAAGAGAAAAAATAAATAAGTAAAAACAGCAAGAAAAAAGCAAATTGTGTATAAATAATTACACAAAGATAGATACTAGTATCCCCATCTTTTTTTATTTACCTCTTATTCTCTAATTCAAACACAATGAATAAACATGGGTTATCTTCTCTAGTTAAAATTATTCCCAACTAATCGATGTAGTTTTTGCTTTTGAAATATAAGGTAGTATTTGACTTCCCAAAAGCTATCCCTAGATAAGTGTATAGGATAGCATTTATTCAGGAAATAGCTTAGGGAATAAGCATATTTTTAAAATTACAACTTGTCAGTCAAGGAATAACTCTAGTTATTTCTGGGTCCCTTTAGGTAGTGTTTGAAATAGAAAATAAGAGAGGATATCATGAGAGGGGATATCCAAGATATCCTCTCTTATTCCCAAAAGCCATAACTATTAAGGGATAGTTGGGAATAAAGTTAACCAAAGAATAATCCATGGTTAGTTATGGGTTATTCTCTCAATTATTCCCTAGAAAGTGTAGGAATAGCTGGTTATCCCTTCAAATAAGAGTAAATAAAAGTTATCCTATGAATTTATCTTTTGCATTTGATATGATCAATGGGATAGTCAAGGGATATCCTTAGGGTTTGTCAGGGGATAAATTCTATTTCGTACACTTATTCATAAATAATATTTTTTCTATCAAACACTATCTTAGAAAATAAATCTCACTATTTCATCAATATTTTTAAAGCTATAAATAAGAGATTGGTAAACTTATTTTTTTAATATTTTTTAATCTCATAAAATTAGATTGGCAATTCTATGCTGCTTCGATCCAATACAACAAATCAAATACACCCTCAATTCATTTGCACCCCATAATTAACCTCTTGAATACAAAACGTACGTAGCATTGCTTAACACGTCATCAACAGCAATATTTTTATGTGAAGAATAATGGCCGTCATCAAATGCGCGGTGGTGGGCGGGCCTGCAACTTTCTAACACGAAGTCAAGCGCAAACTACATGCAGATGAGGAAGGTGGAAGGTGCAGTGCGCGAAGAACAAAATGTTCCCGCATTAAAAGCTAAAAAGAAAAACAATAAAAAGCGAGGGAGAGAATCCGGTCTCCCAGAAAACAACACGACGGAAGAGGGAGAGACTTTGGATGGGAAATTTCTATTTGCACCGCTCTAGTCTCCATGCTTTTTCTCTTCTTTTTTTTATATAAAAAAATTTTAAACTGCTCTTCCTTCTTTTCTCTTCACACCTTCCCCCGCTTCATTTCTTCCCCTTCCTCCTTCTCTTCGTCATCACCCCCATCTCCTTCCTTCCTCACCATCGCACTTCGGCTTCATCTTTCTCTCCACTCCTCGACATTAGTCTAGCACCCCTTTTTTAGCACCGGCTCTTCTTTCGGTATCGTTCAACCAAATAGGACCGAACAAAGGGCCTCTGTTTGATCCTATTTGACTGAACATGGTCATTTTATTTGGCTCGATAGACAAGACCGAAAAGAGGCCCTCCGTTCGGCAAAATAAAACCGAACGAAGGGCCTCCGTTCAGTTCTGTTTGATCGAACAATGCTGAGAGAGTATCGAAAGTCGAAGAGAGCCGATGCCGAAAAGGTCAAGAAAGCCGATGTCAGAAAGTGAAAAGAGACGGGCCAAGGGATACTAAAAGAGGACATGTGCCGAAGAATGAGGGGATGCTAGGAAAGGAAGAGAAGACGGGGTCCAAGGACAGGTGCCGAAGAATGGGAGGTGCTGAGAAAGGAGAGGTGCTGAGAAAGGAGAAGGAGACGGAAGATAGAGGGGCACGGGGAGGAGGAAGAGGGTGGTGCCGGAGAGGAGATAGAGGAGAGGGAAGGGGGCAGTGCCAGGAAGGATGAAGGGATAGTGCCGAAGAAGAGATAAGAGAGAAAGAAAGGAGTGATGCCAGAGAGAGACGTAGGAAGAGGCGAGGGTGAAGAGAGAAAAAAAAAAAGATAATTTAAAAAAAAATTTAATTAGGAGTGTACTAAGTAATTTAATCGGTGCAAATAAGAATTCCCCTTTGGATACCAGCGTCCACCGAACCAACCAAACCTACGGTATGATTCCCGGCAATATCTCGCGGCATCCGAAGAATAGATATCCAAAATTATACACGAGAAGGACGCGATAGAAAAAGTTGCCATCGTTGCCATCATGCAAGGCTCCATCATACTTCTCCGGCCTGATCTCTTTGTACCAGAAAGATGTCATGAATTGATGCAAGAAGTCTACAGCAACCAATATATATCTTGATGGCCTCCCACTTTTTATTGGAGGATGAAGCTTTAAAGGAGTCAAAAGGGCTGGGCACGTGTGTTGATTGTGCAGCTTGCAACGCGTGATACCTTTTTTATGCACACAATTCCTAGCGTGTGAATCAATTGCTACAATGCATGAGTTGTTTCTTTGATGTAACCACTACCTATCAAAGACCCACACTGCTATAAAATATATATATATAGAGGGACACATTGATTTGGTTAATTTGAAAAATTTCTATTTGCATCACTCGAATTACTCAGTGCTCTCTTCAAATTAAAAAAAAAATAAATTAAATTAAATTATTCATAGTATCCTCTGTCTCTTCCCTCTCTTCCTTCTTTCCTTGACATCGACGCTCTCCCTCCTCTCCTCCTCCCTCTTTAGCATTGCCTCCCATCTTTCCTCCCAGTCTCCGTCTTCTCTCCTTCCATTTACGGCACCGTCCCTCACCCACCCCCTCTCCTTGGCCCTGATCTCCTTCCCACTCTCCGGCTCTGGCATCATCTTCTCTCCTTAGCACGATGCAAGAGAGGAAGGAGTGTTGGGCCGAGAAATGAGAAGGAGACCGAAGCCGAGAGGGGGTTGCCGAGGACGGAAGGAAAGGAGACGAGGGTCGGAAGAGGGATGGGGGACGGTGCAAGAGAGGGTAAAGGAGAGGGGGGCTACCGAAAAGGAAGGAGGAGAGGAGATGGGTCTGAAGGGAGGGATGGGGCATAGTGCGAGGGAGGAAGAAGGAAAGGGGGGCTATCGGAGAAAGAAGGAAAGGAGACGGGTCAGAGGAAGGGATGGGGTAGTGCCAGAAAAAGGGAAGGAGAGGGAGAGGGGCGCCAGTGCCGAAAAAGGAAGGGAGGAAGGAGATGGGATGCTAAAGGTAATTTAAGATTTTTTTTAAAAAAAAAAAGTTTGAAGGGTGCATTGAGCAATACAAGCGGTGCAAATAGAAATTTCTCTTAATTTGTTGGGGTTAATTAATGTCCAAAAGTTTTTTTTTTGTTAATAGATGAGATGAATTTTTACTTTGGTAATAAAATACATAAGCGTAATTAAGGGGCTTGAAGATGGACGCTCAAATCAGTCAGTAAATATATAAGAGTGGACTTAGAGTCCTTTAAATAAGTACTTTAAGTTAAAAAGCTAATGTTTGAATGGGTTTACACTTTACTTTAAGGTTTAAAGATGTTTTTTATGGACTTCTGAAAGGGTTTTTCTGAAATTAGCTACTTGTTAGCGAACAATTTCGATGAGCAAGAATCCCATGTGAGGTGGTAGTCTTAATTAGTAGGGTCCTTTCCAAATAGAATAATATTCAAACAATATACACTTTAGAAGAGAAGAATCTCCAATAAATCAGTAGATTTTTAAAATTAATAGATAAGATCGATTTTTACTCAGATGATATAGTATATTTTATATAGAAAAAAGGAAAAAAAAAAAAAAAGCATAGAAAGCTTATAGATGGATGCCCAAGTCGATCAACATAGATTGGAATAGACTTAGAGCCCTTTAAATATGTACTCTAAGTTAAAAAGCTAAGGCTTGAATGTGTTTACTATGAGGTTTAAAGATATCTTTTATAGACTTATGAAAGGGTTTTCTTGAAATTAGCTACTTCCCAGTGAATAATTTCGATGAACAAGAGCCTCATGTGAGGTGGTAGTCTTGATAGGGTGTTTTCCAAATAGAATAATAGGCTTCTATTCAAATAATACAAACTTTAGAAAGAAACAATCCCCAATAAATTAGTAGATTCAATGGTAGTCTCTTCTAAATATGATTTCTTGCTTTGAGGGGACATGCGTATATTTTGTCAACCACATCATGCCAGCTTCTAATCCGTGTTGCCAATACATAAATTGGTCAAATTAGACTAGCAAAATGAATTAACAAAATTGTTATCATATGTGATTATAAATTTTGTAAGACAATTCCTAGGCCTTCCCTACATTATTAATTTGAAAGTGAGCAATGTTTAATGTATGGATTTATTTGAGAAATATAGGAATAGCGTTGAAAGTAGGCTAGATTAGGTCAAGCCATACTTTTATCCGAATCTAACCTTATTTTTTTTGAGTTTTAGATCAAGTTAAACTCAAACTCGAGCCTAGCTTGAAACTTATTAGGTTGATCAGAAACCTGAGCCTAGTCCAAAATCCATCAACCTTGAGTAATGAGTTGTGCAAAACCATCTACATAAAATCGAACAATTCGGATCCTCTATAATTGGTCGTTCCAAAAATATTGCTCCTTTCTTCCACTACTAGCCTCCTTTCTGTTGCTACTCCTACCTTTTGTTGATCTCTGACATTGATTTTCAAATCTCCAAATTGCTTCTCGATCTTCATTGTTCGATTTGGTCCAGCTTCGATAATCTTGCTAGCTAGAACTCACGCTTTGATCGAGAAGCCCTCCGTTCCTTCTATTCACACCATCAATGGGCTTTTTTTGGCAATAGCTTCAAAGCAATTCTCTTAGATTTGCTCACCACCCTACAAACTTGGTATCATCTTTCATCATCTCATCATTATTATCACTCAACATCCAAAACATTAGAGGAGATGGTGGCTATGGTGTCAATGTCAACGGATGACTATGATGAGACGATGAAGGTCAACAAGAACGAAAGACATTGAAAGGAACGGATCGAAACTTAAGGGACAATATCAAGGAGGCTTAAGAGTGTGAGATTAAGGGCTTCAAGAGCACGCCCATAAATGGAAATGAAGAAGACGAAAGACTTAGAAGTCTTTAGTTTCATGAGAGGAATGGAGAAGAGCTTAGAGAGAATGATGATACTTGGGCTCATTTATCATGCCTAATTCGAACTAATATTAATTTGGGCTAAACTTTAATTTATCAATGCTCTATCTAAATTTGATTTGAAATTAATACGAATCTTAATTTTGGGCTCAAGTTTGCTTTAAATATATAAAAATCTATCATGACTCGAATCGAAACTAGTTCAATTCAATAGGCCTCAAACTAATCAGGCACCCTTTCAACCCTATATAAGAAGAATAACCTTCTTTACAACTGATATTATTGAGAATTAGCATATATATTTCCCTTGAGGAATGCTACAGTTTTATGTGCTAGCATATAAAATGTTTGACCGGTTTAGTAGTTTAGGCCTTGCAGGCAATGTCCAAAGGAGCAACAATGTGAAGTAAGGAGACATGAAAATGTGGCCATTTATTTTGTGTACCACAATGCTGAACAAAAAGCATGCTGACACCCAATATCTTTGTCTCATAGGATAATTAAGTTACCCCACTAAATCGCCGTGGCTGCCTTCACTTCACCCCTGTAAAATGGTGCGTAGAAAATTTCGCAGCGTACGAACCCACGGCCAGCTTTGCCCCATTCTCAGCAGCACCCTGCTGCCACCCGTCACGGCCCGGCTACAGAAAAATATATTGTCGAGCCACACCCACATGTGGTGGTACCGAACTTTTGGCCAGCTATAAACCCAATGGTCCAACACCGACTCACCCCACTCCCAATAATAATAATAAGTTATGATCAATGATCCATCATTTATATTATTAAACTATTTTATGCATTTTATAGCAGTGAGTTTATGTTAAGCATAAATAGTCCTTAGGATTGAGATTCGATTAGATTCTCAATCTAATTCAACATTTAGAAGAGTAAAATGTGGATGAGAGGTCTTGTACGTTGGAGAAAACATGCATCCAGAGTTCCAAACTATAACCCAGTATTAAAAAGCCTACGATTTTCTTATTACAGCCAGCTCGCCTCTTCTCTCCAACCGAGGCCAGGGGAAAGCAAGCAGGTCCACAACGAGATGGAACAGAGATTAGAGAGAGAAAACGCCCAGGTACGGCAGCACCATCTCCGAGCTAAACCATTAATAATGCCCCAGGCTTCCTCTCCAAGACTCCTCTCTCCTTCCTCACCCTTTCCTCTTTTACTACTGTTCCATACCATTAAACCACTCACGCCTTCCTCCACTCCAGAAAGAAAGAAAGAGAGAGAGAGAGGCGAGCTACCTGCCCTCCTCCTTCTGATCATTCTTCTTCGTTTCTTTCTCCCTTCTAAACAACTCCCCATCAAAACCTCATGAAACATTAAACACCAAACGTTATCATCGCTGCTCTTCTTCTCATCTATCTATCTATCTATCTATTGAGACTCAATATTAAGAAATAAGAATCGTAAAAATGAAAGCCATTCGCTTTGAAGTCGTTCTCTTTGTTGTTATGTTATTGTGCTCATTTGATGCAAGTTTGGCGACACTGGAGCCGATCGACTACCTGGCACTGCAGTCGATCCGCAAGTCCCTCTCCGACCTCCCCGGCTCGAGGTTCTTCGACGGCTGGGACTTCACCGGCGACCCCTGCGCCTTCATAGGCGTCTTCTGCTCCGGCAACCGCGTCGCCGCCCTCGCCCTCGGCGACCCACGCGCCGGCTCCCCGGGGCTCGCCGGCCGCCTCCCCCCGGCCATCGGCCGCCTCTCCGCCCTCAACGAGCTCTCCCTCGTGCCCGGCCGCGTCGTCGGCCCCATCCCCACCTCCCTCTCCCTCTGCCGCTCCCTCCGCTTCCTCGCCCTCAGCCGCAACTTCCTCTCCGGCACCGTCCCCCCTTCCCTCGCCGCACTCCGCCGCCTCCGCACCCTTGACCTCAGTTTCAACCTCCTCTCCGGCAATATCCCTCCGGCGATCGCCGGAATCCCGGACCTCTCCAACCTCATCCTCTGCCACAACCGCCTCTCCGGCCAAATCCCTCCCTTCCCCCTGTCCTCCCCTCTCCTCCGCCTCGATCTCAAGCAGAACTCCCTCTCGGGCGATATCCCCGCCCTTCCGGCGTCTCTCCGCTACCTCTCCCTTGCTTCCAACAGCCTCTCCGGCCCGGTCGACCGCGTCCTCCCCCGGCTTGCCCGGCTCAACTACCTCGACCTCAGCATGAACCGTCTCTACGGCCAAATCCCCGGCCAAATTTTCTCATTCCCCGTCTCCTCCCTCCAGCTCCAGCGGAACGACTTCTCCGGCCCGGTCCGGCCGGTCGACCATCTGCCGGCCGGGGCAACGGTGGACCTGAGCTACAACCAGTTGACGGGGCCCGTGCCGGCCGCGCTAGCGGCGGCGGGGAGGTTGTATCTGAATAATAACAGGTTTTCCGGCGAGGTGCCGGCGACGTTCGTGGATAGGGTGGTGGCGGGGGCGATAAAAGTACTCTACCTGCAACATAATTATCTGACGGCGTTTGGGATCAGCCCGGCGGCGACGATTCCGGCGAGCACGTCGATCTGTTTGCACTATAACTGCATGGTGCCGCCGGTGGAGACGCCGTGTCCGACGANTTCTTCTACATAATTAATTAATTGCATTTTTTTCTTAGGTATGCATATCAGATTGTCTTACAAGCTAAGGAGATGTTGCAGGCTATGCCATCTCTTGTTGATATCACTGTTCCTGATGATCATCATTTCACACTGTGTGCATGGCCAGGTAGACATGTAACGTTTCTCCTTTTTTAAGTTGTCCAGCCTGGACATTTTATAATCCTTTTTTTGTGAGAAGGGTAGGGAGATCCACCTAAAAGCTATAATTAGTCGCATCCAAAGGCATGGGAATTCACCAGCTAAGCCTTGAACCCAAAACCTCTTGCTGCTAGACAAAGGAGTGTGACCATTAGGGCAAGCTGCCATTCACCAATTATTTTATATTCTTGTCTTAGCAATTTCTGATTCCTCTTATTTGGGAAATTATGGTACTACTTGTAATATGCTGAAACATCTTTTTTTTTCCTGGATCATATTTCTCCCCTTTTTTGTTTATATTTCCATTCATTTGTTATGGAGATGTTTATGTTAGTCAAATGTCAACATTTGTGCCATTTAAGGGGGAAAAACAAAAATCTTGTATTCGGAACAGAAAAACTATTGATCTATGAATCTTGAGGTGGTTGTTCTCATACTCACTTTGGACTTAGGAGTCCACTTGTTTACCAAGTAAATTGGGCTCCAATTATTTTTAATTTTTGTTTCCATCATCAAGCCAACTATATCCAATTATCAAATGCCATTGGCCATTCTTTTTCTCTTTTTCAGAATAATCTGATCTGAAAGTCTGTATAAGCACATGTAATTTAAGCATGTTTGATTTTAATTTTGAGGCATAATGGATTAAGGACATTATGTTTAAACATTGGACTAGAATGATGCCATCAGAAACTGCAATGGTGAAAGACACTACTGATTATACCAACGAATTTCTAAGGATCTTACTCATGACCTTGAGATACATAAAAGAATGGTTGGAAACTAAACTTTTGTACTGAGTGCCAATTGATTGATGCTTTGAGAACCTCACTTCACATTTATGAAGTAACTGGGATCGTTAGATCCTGAGCACATTATGTAATAATTGTTTTTTGGGTGAATACAAGGATGTCATTAGCACATTCTTTGGCAGATAGATCACCCACAAACTATTATAGCTTTGTTGGGGGTAATCCTGTAAATGAATATTGAAGAGAGCCTTGTCGGAGGATCTGGTGCATAACTGAATAAATCAATCTGATCAAAGAATTGCTTGCTGAGATGGATTTCACTAGGAAAGCTGCAAGGAATTTGTATTATGATAAAGGAGTAAGGCATGCACTTCTCATGTATGATAAAAGTATTAAGCATCTTGGGTTGCCATTTTATTCATGAAAAAGTTGAGGTTAACATATTGTTGTTCAATTTATCAATTGAAGGAACATGTTGCTGATATATGTATTAATACTCTTGGGAAGGCAATGTGTGCTTTGTGGTATTATACCACTTTACATGCTCCTACTTGAAGGGGTACCTTAAATTTATTGACTTATATCTTTTTTTTTTCTATTAAGTATGAAATAAACAGATCTTAAATGCTATGAGACATTCAGTCAACAAAAGCTGCCATTTTGGAAGCAAAAATATGATCACGGTCGGATCCTAAGTTCCTATACCAAGCTGTATCCATACCGATTTTTAGCCAATGGTTGTAGCCCAGTCCTAGTCCTCCTAAAAAAAGTAAAAGAAAAAGGTTTCCATTGTATTGAGCTAAGGATGCGAAGGAAGAAAGCGAGCAGATCCGGTAATTACTCATCCTCAAATCAGTCCTTCCTTTCCTGGGGTATTGTCTCAACAAATAAATAATTGTAGGAGTAAAGCGTTGATATAATTAGAAGAAGCAAACAACAATTATGAGTTAATAAAATTAGAAAAAAGATAGTATGTAAGGTACTTTTTTACATTTCTAGGATTAAACAAAGGGATTCGCAAACAAAAGTGCTAACGCCACGACCAGTCCATAAATTGTTAAAGCTTCCATAAAGCTAGACTAAGCAATAAAGTACCTCGTATTTTACCCTCTGCTTCTGGTTGTCTCGCAATACCTTCTACAGCTTGGCCTGCAGCAGTACCTTGACCAACTCCAGGTCCAATAGAAGCAAGCCCTACTGCCAATCCAGCAGCAATAACGGAAGCGGCAGAAATCAGTGGATTCATGGTAAGTTCAGTTCCTCGCACCAAAAAAAAGAAATGGTTAATGATACAATCAACCAATGAATTATTACTTAATTTTTTTATCATTTTTTTTTTCATTAAGATTTTATCATTAAGATCTATCGGGTCGAAATAACTAAAAACTCCGAATTGAAATGATAATATTACTGAATCGTCAGAACTATTTCGATATCTCATTTTTAGCTTCTACCCATAATAGAGTTTTTTACATATGTATACGGTTCTAGTTATTGCATTTCTTTGTTTCGAACCATTCTTTCATTCAATTCTTCTTTCTTTTTTCTTCTAGATACTATCCTTGAGTTCATCTCTTTTTTCATTTCATTCAATCCACAATCACAAGACGAAACAGAAGGACTTATATTGGAACTATATAAATGCAGTGAACCGCAATCAAATTAATCAATTATATATATATATATATTAGGAA
Organism: Calamus simplicifolius; assembly: GCA_900491605.1. Classification (NCBI taxonomy): domain Eukaryota; kingdom Viridiplantae; phylum Streptophyta; class Magnoliopsida; order Arecales; family Arecaceae; genus Calamus; species Calamus simplicifolius. The sequence goes on along the minus strand of UESW01004965.1, from coordinate 35,143 downwards.
TAGTCCTATATAACTAAACTAGTAAATATATAATATCACATATACATTTGTTTCTTCCATAACGTAAACCACCCACATTTTATATTGAATCGGATTCTAGAATCATTCCTCGAAACAGACACAGGGGCTAGACTTATAGACATTATGTGTTTTTTTTTTACAATTCCGCAATATCGTCTCGTCTATCTTTTTTCCTACGACTCTAGGTCGTATATTCATACGTATTTGTATCTATTATGTTCCCCAACCAAGTGGATTATCTTGAATCATGCATGAATTGGGATAAGCTTAAAAAAGACTATTTCGAAAACTAGTCAATGATGACCCTCCATGGATTCACCTATATAATAATGCTAAGAAGCATAACAGATATAGGAACTACTGAAGGGACTAAAGAAACAAGAACAACAACTACTAATTCATCAGCTAATATATTCCCGAAAAGTCGAAAACTAAGAGATAAAGGTTTTGTAAAATCTTCTAGGATGTTAATTGGTAAAAGTATTGGGGTTGGTTGAATGTATTTCCCGAAATAACCCAATCCTTTTTTGGTAAGACCCGCATAAAAATATGCCGCTGACGTGAGTAAAGCTAAAGCAACAGTAGTGTTTATATCATTCGTAGGCGCAGCTAACTCCCCATGAGGTAATTGTATGATTTTCCAAGGTAAAAGAGCACCTGACCAGTTAGAAACAAAAATAAATAAGAACATAGTAAAGGGAACCCAAGGACCATATTCTTCTCCAATCTGGGTTTTGCTCAAGTCTCGAATAAATTCAAGGACATATTCGAAGAAATTCTGACCGTCGGTCGGAATGGTTTGTGGATTCCGAACAGCTATGATGACTGAACCTAATAAGATAGCAATTACGACCCAAGAAGTGATAAGTACTTGGGCATGGATTTGTAAACCTCCTATTTGCCAATAGAAATGTTGGCCTACTTCTACACCCGATATGTCGTATAACCCTTTGAGTGTTTTAATGGAATATGGTATAACATTCATATTGCCCTCTGACAGAAATTGAACTTCAAAAAAGGAATTATTTTGATTCAACCATCTATTTCTCAACTCACTAACTTGAATCATTAATCGTATATTTTATTTACGATACCAAGAAATTACATAACATCATAACATAATATCAATATCCCCAGTACTTTTTTTTATCTCTTTTTTCAAATTCAAAAATAGTAACCGATCCAATAAATCTATGGAGTTGCCAAATAATTAACTAATCTTATTATTCTTAATGATAATCATAATCAACGATTTCTTATATAGCCAGAACGACCCTCACAAATTGCGGATACTAATTTGTTAAGAATCAATCGGATTGAAGCTATAGCGTCATCGTTTGCTGGAATCGAAATATCTGCGAGATCTGGGTCACAATTTGTATCGATTAAAAACAAATTGTCGGAATCCCCAAAATGACACATTCTTGAAGAGCCGTATATTCTTCTTGCTGATCAACGATGATCACAATATCAGGCAACCCCGTCATATATTTGATCCCACCGAGATATGTTTGCAAGGTAGATAATTTTCTTTTCAACATTGCTGCATCTCTTTTGGGGAGACAGTTGAGTTTCCCCATCTTTTGTTCTGTTCTTAAGTCCCTGAACTTGTGAAGTCTCGTTTCCGTAGTGGACCAATTCGTTAACATACCACCAAGCCATTTTTTATTAACATAATGACACCGAGCCCTTATTGCAGCTGATGCTACTGAATCCGCTGCTTTATTTTTTGTACCAACGATTAAGAAGTTTTTTCCCCTACTTGCTGCATCAAAAACTAAATCGCAAGCTTCTGATAAAAAACGAGCAGTTCTAGTGAGATTTGTAATATGAATACCTTTACGCTTTGCAGAGATGTAAGGGGCCATTCTAGGATTCCATTTCTTAGTACCATGACCAAAATGAACTCCTGCTAGAGTTGAAAACCCCATCCTTGAAACGAAACTCTTATTACCAACAATGAGACAATTTCAGAGTTGTTTTATCTTCTTTCTTCTTTTTTTTTTTTTTTTTTAATTTTGTGTTCTTAGGTTGATTTGTATGCAACTTCTTGTTGCTGATCTTTTTTATGGTTTAATTGCTTTAGATCCAAATTGCAGTATTTCACCATTTGTGGCAGGCTGACTTTCCTGAGGGTATATTTGCCATTTGAGAATTAGGGATGTTGCCAAGCTAGGTGGATTTGATAGACTGCCCATTTTGTCCATGTTACCACTTTCCTGATCTGTGACATAATATATGGTCATATTATATTTTGTCAGTTGATAGAAAGGGGGCAACGCTCTAGCTTAAATAATAAAAGAAGGTGCTGTCAAGTTGCTCACTAAGTCTGAAAGCCTTTCCTATCTCCATGTTCACTTTATGCTCCCTTCTCTCTTTTTTTATGGTTATATTGGATCCTTATTTTCTTTTCCCTAAGTTCTCAAGATGTGTCATAACATATGCTTATAATGCAATAAATCTGTTGTGATTATCTCACATGTTCGTTTCAGTTGAATGGCATTTCAATGTGGTTCCAGGAATTGGTATATGGGCCTTAACGCTGAACCAGCCTTTTTTTCTCTGTAGATGCTTCATCAGCATTAGAGCTAGATGCACCTCTATTGGTTCTTTTGTGCCTAGATGCTTCAGTAACATTAGGGCTAGAGGTACTGCCATTGGTAACGTTAGGGCTAGAGGTACTGCCATTGGTCCTTGAGTACTCTGCACCTATTTAGTGAGTTCTAGAGAAAACAATTTGCCTGCATAGTAGCCTCAATCTTCTGCAGTGAACCTCAACTGGTCCGCTGTGTGCCTTTGTGGATCTCTTTCAATTTGTATAGTTGGCTTGACAATCTTGTACTATCAAAAACTTTAGTTGATTCTTTTATTGTTTGATTTGTAATATTATCCTTGTTTCAAAGATCCAAAGTTTCTTCATCAAGAACTTTGGTTGTTTCTTTTATTGTTTGATTTGTAATGTTATCCTTGTTTCAAAGATCTAAGGTGGTCTATTCTGTATGACTGTAGTATTTTGATCTCTTAAATATATTTGAGCTCAATGGACTTTCCTCGGAGGAAAACCCTTTCTTTTCAATGGAGACTTTGTGGACAGAAGATCATTTTCTCTTGAAGTCATTCTCACATTGTTAGTGTTCAAGTGCATGTCAGGTATTCCTATTTGAAAAACTCTATTTTTTCTTTTTTTTTTGTTGTTGGGGGGAGGGGGTGGTTCATGATACTAGTACCTATGATAATTTCAAGTAACATTTGATGCCAAAGAAGGTTAGGAAGACATAACGTGCATTTAGATACCAGAAGATTAAGAAAGCAGTGCAGTTGAAGATTACATGTTTATGTTACAAAGGAGCACTCTACATACTGGTATGCAAACGTTTCATCCCTCTATTCCAGTTCTATGTCTCCTTTCCTTCTTACCACTTAGTATGTCCAGATGGCGACCACTTCTTTTCATTCTGGTAATTACCAGACTGATGATAAATCATTAGGATGGTGGCTGCGACTTGATGTAAAATGGTTGATGCACTTTAAAGTTTAAATGCATATCATTTTGGGTTTATGACTTGATTCAACTGATTAGAGGTTACTCCAAGTGGGCCTGAACTTTCATACCACGTATTCACATCCCAGTCCATCCTGGTGCACCTTGCCAGAATCGTAGCTTTCCAATTCTAAGTAAGCTCCACTGAGTTGAATGAGCCAATAGCTGAATCAGAGATTCAAATTTTGTAGGAACAAGGATTAGGCACTAGAACATGCTGGCTCTCTTGCCACCTTTCGGTCAACTCCCACTGAATTTTAAGCCTGTCGCTTATAACAGACTGGGTTTTTAACTTTTCAGATGTGATTTAACTGGCTATGACTTAATAAAATAACTGAATTCATGAAGAAATATATCTTGTAGGCATGTTGCCTATATTTGATCCACAGTCCTGTGAGTAATGCTTAATTATTTAATTTCTCGTTTATTTATTTTGCATATGTTATGAAATGTAGTAATATAATTTAGTGATACTGTTTATGTTTTGGTGAGCCGACCCCATGTAGTTGGGAAAAGGTTTAGATGAGTTGAGTTGAGATTGTTTATGTTTTGGTGGTTGTATGGGCAGTGGGTTTGCTTAGGCAGGGAGGTGCTGCTTCAAATGAATCTCTGTGTGGGTTGCTTCTAATTCTAGAACCTAGCATGATGCCCATGTGAATGAAAATTTTACCATGTGTACAAACATGTTTTTGATCAGATTGAACAATGTCAATCTGGGCCATTAGCGTAGCATTATCTCCAAATCTTCAACTTTGCTGACTCATGTTAAAGTATGCTCATGTTGTAGAGATCAACGGTGCCTCAAATTTGTTGTATACTAAGCATTGTCTTTTTTAAAAGATATTTATGTGATGAAGATTATACAATGGTGAGCCAGTGTTGTTTTCCATAATATGTTTTGATTTGTGAGGCTGCCATTATGAAATGTTTATATTTTTTCATTTAAGTTACTAGCATCTGAAATTGTAATACCATTAGTCTCATATGATAATTTTGTGCATCTTTGTTAATCTCCAAGATTATCATTGTGTTTTTTCTTTAATCTGCTACTTAGCATGCATTCTTTGGAACTTCTATTTTCTTTGCTGTTGAACACAATGAGATATCTTCAATTTTTATACACAAGTCACTTTTATGGTTAATCTTCATAATTGCCTTTTTGAAAATTGGCAGCTATGTAACTTTCGAGCGGAAATCATAAAGGTAAGAGCATGAACAAAATTATGGTTTGAGGGAGAGGTCAGGTCAAAGTTGAGTGAAACATTTGTGGAATTCTTTGTGGAGGTATTTGTTGTTTACCTTTGGCTTACGTCATAAATGACAAGATCTTTGTAGTTCATGGAGGATTATTTAGTGTTGATGGTGTGAAGCTCTCTGTTATACAAGCAATTTATCGTTATTGTGAGCCTCCTGAAGAAGGTATTTTGCAAATACTTCTTGTTTAGAACATTCAATTAATAATCAACGGATGAAATACGGACTAGTCGCTATTCTTAATTTTCACTATTTCATGCTTAACTGGTAAAGAACTACTGTTTTCTTACTCAGTCTTTTATACTTAGTTTGTAAAAATTTCATGTGTTTGGTGATTTTTCAACTACATCATATAGCAGGTTATTTTTTTAGACTTTGTTCCTTTTATTCCCCTTTTGTCTACGTGAAATTGATTTGCTTGGCAATCCTGTTACTAAAATATACAGTTCCAGTGTTCCATGATGAAATGGACCTGATTAAATTGAAGACAGAGGTCCTTAAGTCCTTGAAGATAATCTTTCAATTGCATGGCCACATATTTGGTTTCTAGAAATCCTTTGTATTTTGATATTGGGCATCACAGTTACTGTTAAGTGACAGTCCTTATTATCCACCTCATTTGTGTGAAATACATTGTTTAAACATGGCCATGCTGAATGTAAACTTTCTCAAGCTTTCTCATGTAGTAATAAATTGCCACTTCTATTTTATTTTAATTTGATGATGCTATTGATAGAGATATAGACTAAAAGATATGCTTTATGTTATGTATTTATATTTTAATGAGAATTCTTTTTGAGCAATGTATGCCATTTACTATAAATGTGCATGTGTCTAGTATTTACAAAGAGTATTTGATCTAGTGTGTAGAGTACGGCTTACACACAGAAGACTAGATCATCGGTTCTTTTGGAATACAAGTTTATTGTTCATAGTTTTAGATGGAATTGGACACACCATCAGTAGAACTGTAGCACAAATTTTTAGTAGGTCTGTCTTGACTACGGGGAATGGTTTATTCTAACTATTTGTGCTAGTACACTTTATGTGTATTGAACAGGACCCAGTTGAGTTAATTATTTTATACTGACTTTATAAAATAATTAAACCTCATGAATATTATGATTACTTATGCTCTTAATCCGAATTCTATTTCTAGACACGTGTATGTAGTGATTATTGCTTTGATTACACATAGAGTGAGATTCTATATGAGTCAATAAACTCAGTGGGTTGGGCAATAATATTATGTATATGGTGAATATTAATAGTTGAAGGAAACCACGTCCTGATAAATTGGATTGATGATATCCCCTTGAGGAAGCTTATAAGTTTTGATTGTATCAAATCTTGCAAGTAGGTTTGAATCCGATACATCAAATAAGTTAAGTGGATAGGTCTCAAGGATAATAAAACCCAATTAAATTATATTGTCAGTAATTAAATTTAATTGGTGGATATCTGTAATCTTAACGTGGGGAGATAATAAGTATTTAATATTAAAGGTTCAAAAATATAAATTCGAATATGATTAGGAGTATAATTATAATTCTTTAGTGGAATGAATTGTAATTTATGTAATTGAATCCTAACCTGGGTAGGTTTGGGAGATTTAATTACGTAGGAAGTCCTTTTCATATTTGCCTATTGGTCCCTGTTGTAGCCCTATAAATACCCTCTCAGTTGGTTGCTAGGGTTAACATTTTTGAGGAAAAGAAAAACAAGAAACCCTAGGTCGGCCGAGAGATCCCACCATCTTGTGAGAGAAAGAAGGTATTTTCGGGAATACGGCGGAAGGCTAAAGGTTGAGGTCGAGCAATCGAATTAAAGTGATCTAAAGTTCAAATCTAAAGGTACGATCTTTACTCTTAAATTAGAATGGTAAAAGTTTTTTTTGTATTACTCATATACGCTATAGCCGTGATCTTGGGGGTATTCCGTGTTCCCCAACAGTGGTATCAGAGCCACGGCTGATACTGTATATGAATAATACGGCCATGTTCTCCATTAATCGGAATATTCATGCGAAGGATAGATCGTGCTTGCTGCTAACATTGTTTTGTAGGTTTCTATCCTGTTATTATGGTCACATGAATGTATGTGTTTTGATTTAATATTACTTAGATCTGTTTTGTATACTCCGGTTTAAGGAGGAATAGGATCATTGTAATATTTCATAGCATATATGCTCCGGTTTTTTGAGAGCTTTGTGATTGTAAATACGTAGCATGTAACTCCTATATGGAGGCATAGGATTTTTGTAATCTGGTGCGGCTCTGATGGAGGAAGAAGACATGCTGCAAATTGTAGGATAGGATTCTAAGGAGAATCCGTTGTAGAATATGATTCTAAGGAGAATCGGTTGTAGGATAGGATTCTAAGGAGAATCCGTTGCAGGATATGACCAAAAAGTAGATATGATTCTAAAGAGAATCTGTTGCAGGAAATGATTCTGAAGAAAAATCCGAAGGTCGATCCCCGCTGGGGGCCAGCCCCCAGACCCCCGTATGCGAAGCGGCAAATTGTCGAGCAAAGTAGCAATCATGATGCAACGGGGATCTTCATCTGAATGGAGAATTTTGACCATAATAATAGGGATTTTATTTATCTTGTTTATATTGGTTATGTTGCATACTTGATTGTTTATCCTTTTGTTCTTATGTCTATAACTAGGAGAACATGATTAATTGGATAATCACTTGTTGTTTGTGTTTTGATATATTCAAAATTCCAAGACTAGTGTGAATATGGGCAACTAGAAAGTAAAATTTATTCCCAATTTTAATTTTTTTTTTAATTAAGGGAATTAAGAGTTTTATTTGTTGCATATATATATATATATATATATATATATATATATATATATATATATATATATATATATATATATGGACTACTATTATGGGATTTTGAATTTATAAGATAATCAAACACAAGTTTTATAACCCTCAAAATATTGTTTAAATAACTAAGTGGGAGAGGGAATTAATCACATTTAAATCCCATGGTCCCATCACTTGTTTATTGGTGAGGTAGTTAATTTCACGTGTTGGCATTAGTGCTTTCCTCCCCATAGGATGAAATTGATTGCCAGCTCACCAAGAATAATCCCTAGTAGTTGTTAATGTTGGATTACCTCTCCATCTGAGGGATCCACCATGGGACAATGGATCTAGGATTGAGTGATGGTATACACTTAGGTATAATATTGGTATCCTCCCCATCGGAGTCACTACAAATATTTATATGACCAAAGTTAGCCAGCTAATTAATTTTACTTGGTATGTTACCTTTTACCTAGATAGTAAAATTAATAGGTTTTATCTGTCTAGATAAATGATGAGTAGTAGACGTCCTCCCATCGAGGCATACTATTCAAAATGTACTAGGCTGCTGGCAAATTCTTTTATTTTGTAGTGGTTGAGGGGCCCTACTTATAATTTTGAATTTAAAGTTTATTGCTCATATATCTTATTTGATGTATGAATGATTCTCAGGATTAAAATGTCTTCTTTCAATCCACTTGCTGTGATACTCAAAGAAAACAAATTGACTGGTCCTAATTACATTGATTGGAAAAGAAACCTGGATATAGTGTTAACTGCAGAAGGGTACAAGTATGTGCTCACTCAGGTCTGTTCCGCAGAGCCCGGTGAAGGGGCTTCAGATGAGGAGTCCCAAGCTTACCGTAAGTGGATTAAGGCTGATGAGATGGCGCGTGTTACATATTGGCATCTATGTCAAATGTTCTGCAACATCAGCATCAATCTATGCCCTCTGCCTATGACATGATGTTCAACCTCAAAGAAATGTTTGGGGATCAGAGTCGTGCAGCTAGGCAGACTGCGATGAAAGAACTGATGAACACTAATATGGCTGAAGGAACTCCTGTCAGGGATCATGTTCTAAAGATGATTAGTCTTCTGAATGAACTGGAGATCCTTGGAGCGGAGATGGATGGGAAACCCAGGTTGATATCATTCTCCAGTCCCTACCTGATTCTTTTAAGCAGTTCTGCCTAAATTATACCATGAACAAAATGAATTTTTCACTGGCAGAGCTACTTAAAGAACTTCAGGTAGCAGAGAGTTTCATTAAAAGCCTGCAGTTGCTATGGTTACTGAAAAAGGTTCTTCTTCGAAGTCTCATGCTAAGAAGAAGAAAAAGGTTCAGAAAAAGAAACAGCATCAGGCCCCACAGCCCAATGGGAAATAAAAAAGAAGGGAAAGTGCTTCGTCTGCAAGCAGCCAGGTCACTGGAAGCAGCAATGTCCAGTTTGGCTTGCCAGGAAACAGGCTAGAGGTATATCTCATTCACTTGTAGTTGAAACTTGTTTAGTGGTGTTATCTACAGTGGCTGGTGTGTAGATACGGGAGCCACTAATCATGTTTGCAATTCTTTGCAGGGGTTCCAGCAGACCCGCAGCTAAGTGATGGAGAGATTTACATATTTCTGGGAGATGGCACGAGAGTGTCAGTAGTTGCAGTGGGAGATTTTAGCTTTTCTTTTAGTAGAAATAGAATTTTAATATTAAAGGACTGTTTTTTGTACCTTCAATTAGAAGGAATTTAATTTCAGTTTCTAAGTTAGTTGATGATGGATATTCAGTTTATTTTAATGACTCCGTTGTTATTAAGAAAAATAAACATTTTATCTGTTCTGGTACATTGGTGGATGGTCTTTATATTATTAATCCTGTTTCTCCTACTGTGCAACTAAATGAAGTGAATAAATAATAGACCATGTAAGAGAAAACATCCTTCTGAAATGAATCAAACTTATCTTTGGCACTTGCGCCTAGGTCATATAAATCTAAGACGGATTTCTAGACTGGTTCAAGATGGACCATTAGGTTCATTGGAAGTAGAGGCACTACCGGTCTGTGAATCTTGCTTAGAAGGAAAAATGACCAAGCGGCCATTCTCGGCCAAAGGCAATAGAGCTAAGGAGATATTAGAATTGGTTACTCTGATTTGTGTGGCCCAATGAACATCCAGGCTAGAGGTGGTTTTGAGTACTTTGTCACTTTTATTGATGATTACTCAAGATATGGGTATATTTATCTGATGCGCCGTAAGTCTGAATGCTTTGAAAAATTTAAAATTTTTAAGGCAGAAACGGAGAACCATCATGGTAAAAATATCAAGACACTACGATCCGATCGTGGTGGCGAGTACCTCTTAGGGGAGTTCACAGATTACTTATTAGATGCTGGGATTGAATCCCAGTTATCTGCACCTAGTACGCCACAGCAGAATGGTGTAGCTGAAAGAAGGAATAGGACTCTTATGGATATGGTTAGATCTATGATGAGTTATTCAGACTTACCTATTTTTTTGGGGATATGCATTAGAGACAGCTGCATATATTCTTAACTTGGTACCATCTAAGTCAGTACCTAAGACACCCACAGAACTGTGGACTGGGCGCAAGCCTAGTCTAAGACTTGTTCGGGTTTGGGGTTGTCCAGCACATGTACTAAAAGGTAAACCAGATAAGTTGGAATCAAGGACAGATGTATGCTTCTTTGTTGGATATCCTAAAGAATAAAAGGTGATTATTTTATTGTCCTAAGGATCAGAAGGTCATTGTTAGCACCAATGCCCGATTCTTGGAGGAGGACTATATTATAGACCACAAACCCAGAAGTAAAATTGCTCTAGAAGAGTTGAGAGGCGATAAAACTAGACTGGCTCCTTTAATACCAATAGTACAAGCAGAAACACCACAAGAAAGTGGGTTCCCAAACTTCCCATTAACTCTTCGTAGTGGAAGAAGTATAGTAACACGAACTGACCCTGAACTGGTACAAAATGATACCATTAATGCACCAGTTTCAGAACCAGTGCAGGTTGGTGGGCCACAAGAATCAGAGTCAGATCGTATTACTACAAGCACATACAATCAGGTTGTGCCTCGTCGTAGTGGGAGGGTTGTAAATATACCTAAACGGTATATGTTCCTTGGAGAGTCATATGACAGAATCTCTGATGAACTGGATACTGAACCCAGTAGCTACAATGAAGCATTACAGGATAAAGATGCAACTCTTTGGCAAAATGCTATGAAATCAGAGATAGAGTCTATGCACTTTAATCAGGTCTGGGATCTTGTGGAACCACCCGAAGGAGTAAAACCCATCAGATGCAAGTGGATCTATAAGAAGAAGAGAGGAGCAGACGGGAAGGTGGAAACCTTCAAGGCTAGGCTAGTTGCAAAAGGTTTTACTCAGAAAGAAGGGATCGACTATGAGGAAACCTTTTCACCAGTAGCTATGCTTAAGTCTATCCGGATTCTCTTATCCATTGCAGCTCATTTCGATTACGAAGTTTGGCAAATGGATGTCAAGACAGCTTTCCTTAATGGAAATCTTGATAAGTGCATTTACATGATGCAACCAGACGTTTTATAGTAAAAGGCCAGGAGCACTTGGTGTGCAAGCTTAAGAGGTCCATTTATGGACTTAAGCAGGCATCTAGATCTTGGAATACTCGTTTTGATCAAGCTATTAAATCTTATGGTTTTGATCAAAGTCCTGACGAGTCATGTGTGTACAAGAAGCGTGATGGAAAAACTTTGGTGTTTCTGGTGCTATATGTGGATGACATCTTACTTATTGGAAACGATATGGGAGTGTTATCATCGATCAAGGTATGGTTATCTGGACAGTTTGATATGAAGGACTTGGGAGAAGCAAGTCACATCCTAGGGATCAAGCTTTTGCGAGATCGCAAGCAAAGGATGATATGCTTATCTCAAGCCACTTATATCGATAAAATTCTCACCCGGTTTAGTATGCATAATTCCAAGAAAGGATTTCTTCCTTTCAGGCATGGAATTTCTCTATCAAGGATCAGTGTCCTAAGACACCTGAAGAGATAGAAAGTATGAAGGCAGTTCCTTATACTTCTGCAGTAGGAAGCCTAATGTATGCTATGCTATGTACTAGACCTGATATCTGTTTTGCCGTAGGCATGGTTAGCAGATTTCAGTCTAACCCTGGGCGAGAACATTGGACTGCAGTAAAACATATAATTAAGTACCTGAAAAGGACTAAAGATTATATGTTAGTTTACCAAGCAGATAGTCTTATGCCTATAGGATATACAGATTCGGACTTTCAATTAGATAATGAATCTAGGAAATCAACCTCGGGATATGTGTTCACTTTGGGTGGTGGAGCAATTAGCTGAAGGAGTGTGAAGCAAACTTGTGTTGCTGACTCTACCATGGAAGCTGAGTATGTGGCTGCATCTGAGGCTGCAAAAGAGGCTGTTTAGCTAAGAAACTTTCTTTTGGATCTTAGTGTGATACCTTCAGTGCAATTACCTATTACACTTTATTGTGATAATAGTGGGGCAGTTGCTAATTCGAAGGAACCCAGGACCCATAAGAAAACTAAACACATTGAGCGTAAGTATCACTTGATATGTGACATCGTGCAAAGAGGTGACATGCTGGTGACCAAGGTTACATCTGAGGACAACCTGGCAGACCCTTTTACAAAGAGTTTAACTTCGAAAGTTTTTGATAGACATGTAGAGGGCATGGGAGTTAGATGTGTACAAGCATTGCTTTGAGTCTAAGTGGGAGATTGATAGAGATATAGACTAAAAGATATGCTTTATGTTATGTCTTTACATTTTAATGAGAATTCTTTTTGAGCAATGTATGCCATTTACTATATATGTGCATGTGTCTAGTATTTACAAAGAGTATTTGATCTAGTGTGTAGAGTACGGCTTACACACAGAAGACTAGATCATCGGTTCTTTTGGAATACAAGTTTATTGTTCATAGTTTTAGATGGAATTGGATACACCATCAGTAGAACTGTAGCATAAATTTTAGTAGGTCTGTCTTGACTACGGGGAATGGTTTATTCTAACTATTTGTGCTAGTACACTTTGTGTGTATTGAACAGGACCTAGTTGAGTTAATTATTTTATACTGACTTTATAAAATAATTAAACCTCATGAATATTATGATTACTTATGCTCTTAATCTGAATTCTATTTCTAGACACGTGTATGTAGTGATTATTACTTTGATTACACATAGAGTGAGATTCTATATGAGTCAATAAACTCAGTGGGTTGGGCAATAACATTATGTATATGGTGAATATTAATAGTTGAAGGAAACCACGTCCTGATAAATTGGATTGATGATATCCCCTTGAGGAAGCTTATAAGTTTTGATTGTATCAAATATTGCAAGTGGATTTTGAATCCGATACATCAAATAAGTTAAGTGGATAGGTCTCAAGGATAATAAAAGCTAATTAAATTATATTGTCAGTAATTAAATTTAATTGATGGATATCTGTAATCTTAACGTGGGGAGATAATAAGTATTTAATATTAAAGGCTCGAAAATATAAATTCGAATATGATTAGGAGTACAATTATAATTCTTTAGTGGAATGAATTGTAATTTACGTAATTGAATCCTAACCCGGGTAGGTTTGGGAGATTTAATTACGTAAGAAGTCCTTTTCATATTTGCCTATTGGTCCCTGTTGTAGCCCTATAAATACCCTCTCAGTTGGTTGCTAGGGTTAACGTTTTTGAGGAAAAAAAAAATAAGAAACCCTAGGTCGGCCGAGAGATCACACCATCTTGTGAGAGAAAGAAGTTATTTTTAGGAATACGGCGGAAGGCTAAAGGTTGAGGTCGAGCAATCGAATCAAAGTGATCTAAAGGTCAAATCTGAAGGTATGATCTTCTATCTTAGATTAGAACGGTAAAATTTTTTTTTGTATTACTCATATACGCTATAGTCATGATCTTGGGGATATTCCGCGTTCCTCAACAACTATGAAAGAAGACCTGCATACTGTATATGCAGAGGAACTATGAAGGGTTATCTATTTTGCTAAACCACTTCCTTGATTTGACTGTGTTAGATTCTGCTTCTCTTTGTAAAAGATCTAGGTGTCATTTTGTCTCCGTTCATCAGCACTGATTTATTTTTGCCATTTATTGACATGTTTGATGATTTCTTTATCAGGTCTTATGCGTGAATTTCTTTGGAGTGACCCACAGCCTCAGCTAGGTATAGGTCCCAGCAAGTGGGGTGTGGGTCTTTCCTTTGGTGCAGATGTGACAAGGAGATTCTTACATGAAAATAATCTTGGTGTGGTGCCATCCGTATTTGCTTTTGTATCATGGTAAACAACCCTTTTATATTCTTAAAACTCCTTTGGCAGATCTTATTGTTTGATCCCATGAAGTTAAGGATGAGGGTTATGAGATAGAACATGATGGGAAGCTTATAACAGTCTTTTCTGCTCCAAATTATTGTGATCTGGTGATTAGAATGTGAGCCTCATGCTTATGCGTGCATTTGTATCAGCTTTGGGCTTTTGTTTGGGATAAGATAGGTCTGTTTTCGATGTAGGTCTTTAAAATTTGGAAAAGTCTTGTTGTACTGGGTGTGGTGCAGCATGAGCTGCATCCTTAGTGCGTGCGCGCGCCGTCCGCCAATCGCCGAGCATGGTGTGCGCGAGCTGCATCGCACCCTGTGCACAAAGATGTTTTTTTTTAATTTCTTGTAATGTGCTAAAATCCCAAGATTTTGTATGCAGTGTCTGCTTGAAGATGAAAGCATTAATGAGGTGTCACTTCATTTTTATAAACCAGAGGATTTTTATTGATCCGTTGACATTTTTTATGTTTTATGAAACAAACAAACGTGCATTTTAAGCTGTCAAAACTCAAAATTAATGGAGATTGGATTTAAATTGAGATCAATTTCCAATGTTTAATAGGGGAAGTGAGTCCTGTCTCCTATTTGGAACCTAGTTACTTGCCTTGTCCCAACATTATGGTAACCTCAGTTACATGCCTTGTCTCAGCATTATGGCTTTGAATCATGGCACGCAGTACCAATGCATGCAGCATCATACTAGACTTATAGTATCGTACTAGTAGCAAATCAAGACTTGATATCGATGTGTACCGAGTCTCAATAGACTTGGTACGCTAAACTGGTGAGCTGTTTTTCAAACCGGTGTCAAAGTGAAAAACGTCATTTGAAATGAAGTTTTTCAGGACCAGCGGGGAGGGGGTGATGCAGCATAAAAGCGCCACACGGAGTGGTCCGTGAGGTGCTTTCAGAAAGAGAAAGCCCTGGATAGATTCTGCAGCAATATGCACGTGAAGATAGGATTGTTTTAGATTTTCAGCTGCTAAGATAGCACAGTGATATAAGTCCCACTGAATCTCACGAATTAACTTAAGAATCCTAAACTTTGTTGGAACTTCACAGGTCATTCAAAATTCTTACATTGCATCAGATCTTTGAATAACATGAATTGTCAGATAAAATCTGAATAAGAAAATCTGATAATCAAAAAAGTATTTGGTCGATCCTATAATACAGCTCGACCCAAAGATTATTGAGAAGGCTTGAGAGATTTGTTAGGTCGGATGTTGTCAGGAAGAAAGGGATCTGGTGGCACTTCTCGGACAACTCCAAGCATTGAATCGTACTCCTCATCCCACTGGAAATGCTTCTTGCGCAGCATCTTTTCAAACTCAATCTCATCAAATGTCTTCGCATTCTCAGCAGCATGCACTTGAGCCAAATTGGAATAGTTGGTTGCTGATTGTGAAAGTGCTAGCAACCTCTTCTTCTGTATAGGGATGGCAACAGCCCGGGGATGGTGCGGGACAGTCTATACCGGTCCCCATTCCGTTAGAAAAAATATTTTCGTTCTCCGCCCCATTAAGCCATTAAAATTAACGGGACGGGGATCGGGATACCCAACCGGATAAAGGGGTACCCACTGGGTACCCATTTATTCGTTTAGATAAGATGGAGACTAATTGAGATGATGATGATATATATAAGAGATTCTTCGACTCTGGAATAAGGAAGAAGAGAACGAAAAGTAAGAAGAAAATAACTAATAAGAAAAAAAAATCAAAAAATGAAGATTTTCAACACAACAACCGTACAAAAAAAAATACATTCAAATTTCAAAGAAATAAATAAAGAGATATCTTTCTAAAGACATGAGTATACCAGAAAAAGAAAAAGGTGTTGAAGGGTGTCGATGGGGGCAGCGATTGGCGAAGATAGATGATGGACTAATGGAGCTAAGTTCTCGTCTGAACCACTCATCTGGTTTAGAACTTCAGATCAGTTGCATGAAAGAAGGAAGAGCAAGAGACAGCTACGTGAAATAAGGAAAAACAGAGTCAGAATATATATATTTTATTTATTTTTAATATTTAATATATTAATATATTAATTTATTTAAAATTTAAATATATATATTAAAGTTAACGGGAACGGGGATGGGGCGGAGAATACCGTTCCCGGGCCATTTACCCATTTAGCCGTTAACGAAAAATCCTCGTTACCCGTTAAGCCATTTAGACCGGGATTCTTCGATCCGTTAAAAATGGTACGGGTAAACGGTCAAACGAGAAAAATTGTCATCCATACTTCTGTGAGCTTCCTCAGGAGCCACGCGATTTTCCGGTCAGAAGAAGTAACGGGGGACTTGGGCGAAGGTCTTTTAAAACTCGATGGCAGATCGCGAAGAGCGTGTAGGGTGCGTTAAAATCGCCACTTGGAGTGGCACTTTTTGAAAGCGCCACTCCAAGTGGCGCCTTCACTTATAAAAGCGCCACTCGGAGTGGCGCTTTCCACTGAGTCACTTATAAAAGCGCCTCCTCTGAGTGGTGCTTTTTGCGCGATCACGAGCCCCGCCAGCGGAACCTTTTCGCTGACATGGCTAAGCGGAAGTGGCGACGTGGAAGTTGAAAACACCATTTCAAATGGCATTTTTTATTTTAATACCATTCTTGCAAATCCTTTGACTCCCACCCTATTCTTGTTAAACCGGTGCCAAAAGACACCCGTTTAAAAAACAACTCCTAAACTGGTCCATATATTGGGCGTACCAATAGTGCTAGTATCGTACCAGTACGAGGTCCCGTATCAAGATGATAAACCTTGGTTTGAATCTAAAGATCAAGTTATATTAGAAAGATTTGTAACTAGTTCTCAAAATTGGTTGCTAAAATCCTGGAACATTTTGATTATTGAAAAGTTCTTTAACAACTACTCATGATTTGATGTTGTTTCTGCAACATCTATTTAATCATACATAAAATCTGAGTATTGCAGCCTGTCCTGGTCTGGGTCTGCTCCATATGATACCGGCAGTACCAAGTTGGCCTGGAAGAGCCATTAAAGTTAAGAACAAAATGAGAAAAACAAAAAAAATAAATTAAAAAATTGTTGTCTGAGGAGACTAGGTCATTCCAGGTATTAGAATGCAACGTCTTCATCCAAAGAGACATGAGGTCCTAGATGCATCTAGGACTTGGTCTCTCTGTGGACTGGTAAGGCATCGCCGAGACAGACTGAGTCCTTAATCCTAGATCATACATGCGCATATTGTTTGAAGTTAATTATTCAAGAGTCATTTTTGTTGAGCCTTGTGGCATGGCCTCATGAAACACGATGAAGGTTATGAATATAAAGAATTGTGCCGCTATTGTAGATAGAGAGGGGCTGATGCAGACAGAACTATTGAAGGAAATAACGGTGAGGGCAAGCTCTGGCGATTTGGCTACAATGTTTTGACGCGCACTCCCTTAAAGCACCCTTCCTCTATACATTGGCTGCTTTAAGATTAGTGCTTCCCGTCTCCTCTTGCTGCGATCTCCGGTGACTGGTGCTGCTCCCGGTCATCTGCTCCTGGTGGGTCATGGCGGCCACTGGTTCTGCTATTCCATCGGTGTCGGATGTTGGAAAGGAGGGCCGGAAGGCGTGGAGTAAGGCTCATTCATCCGGGTTTGTGTGGGTTTCCCCGTCTCCCTCTCCGGCGGAGGTGGCAGACTTGGAACGGCTCTTTCCTGAAGTCATCCAAGTATCAGAAGAGGAGCTCGAGGTGGGGATTTCAGTTTGGGAACATTCGGCAATCATTGTCCGGAGCTTCCTGCGCTGGGTTCCTCCGGAAGCGGTGATTCAAGAGTTCCGGAGAGCTGGCATTCCGGGTGAAATCGAAGCTGTCAGCTTGGCTTATCAATGCTCAATCTTTAAATTCTCTGATGATAATGGGAGGATGATGGCTTTGGAGAGGCCTTGGGTTGTTAATGGTCAGCCCCTTGCTACTGAGCCGTGGTCCCCTGAATTCTTCCCGTCGCCGGATGCTGTGGCATCAGCGCTGCTGTGGGTGCATTTCCAAGCCTTCCCCTTGAGTTCTGGTCGGAGGACATTTTGAGTTCTATCTTGGCTCCGGCTGGCACCTTGGTTTCCTTGGATTCCCAGACGAAGCAGAGGAACATGGGAGCTTATGCGCGGGCCTGTGTCCGTGTTAATCTTTGCCAGCCTCTTCGTCCAGGAGTTCATGTTAGGAGGATGCGTTCTCCCTTCTGGCAACAATTTCAGTATGAACACCTTGAGGG
Source organism: Calamus simplicifolius (assembly GCA_900491605.1). NCBI lineage: Eukaryota > Viridiplantae > Streptophyta > Magnoliopsida > Arecales > Arecaceae > Calamus > Calamus simplicifolius. Next base: position 16,896 of record UESW01004965.1, on the reverse strand, counting down.
GATATGTCCCAGGTGCGGGTCTCTTCATCTGAATGGGTCCTGTGATCCTCAGCCGGAGACGGAATCAGCTCCAGGTTGCTTGAAGTATGGCCCTGGATGTCGGTAGTGAGGCACCGTCGCCCGCCTCGTTCTTCTGGTTTGGAGCAGAGGAGGAAGGGTCATGGGGCTCAGGCGCCTGCTAGGGCCTCTGCTTCGGCCGAAGGTTGGGTTGAGCCGGTTAAGGTTGCTCGTCGGAAGGTGTCATTTCCCACCTCACCAGCTGTGATTCAGGACTCTTCTTCGTTGCAGGCTTTGGGGGAGATGGAGTCGAGTAATAGAGATTCTGGGAGTGTGAGGGTGGAAACAAACTGTGCTGGGCTAACCAGCACGGGGCAAGTGTTATTCTCAGTGGGAGCACTGTTGAACAGCTAACAAAGGCTTCTGTGACTTCTGATGTTCAGATACAGAGGAAGACTTGTTTGATTTCCGAGAACCCATTTGCCTTGTTGGGCTCGGATAGATGGGCTGGGCGGCCCCCTGTTATCAAGGATGCCCGCCCTAGTCCAACAGAGGGCAAGGGCATCTCATACTGTTTATTATAGTAATATTTCAAAAAATGGAAAAAATGAAAATAAGGAGAAAACAAAAGGTAAAAAGGTAGTTGCTGAGACAAAGAAAGTTCAGGAAAATTTTGTATTTTCAGCTTCCTCTGTTCCAGGGCAGGGTTCCGCTGCTTTGGGTAGAAAGGGTGGTGAGTCCTTTCAGATTTTGGATGATTCTGCAAAGACAAAACAGCCTAGGTCTTTGTCATCTGCGGAGGAGGGGGTTGAAGCTGTGATGGAGGTTTCTCTCCTGGAGGGAGGCACCTCGACAGTTGGATGTATTCCAGATACTGTGATGGGTGAGGATGGGTTGGGGGGCTCCACCTCTCAAACATGACTATGAAGATTCTGATATGAAATGTTAGAGGAGCACGGAAACCTTCGTTTTGCTCCTCTTATAGGAGGCTTATGCAGCTTCATAGTTTTGATATTTGTATTCTCTTGGAAACCCGATTGTCGGGTGACAGTCTAATTTGGTTTCGAAGGCAGATAGCCAGATTGTGGTCTTCATATGCTGTCGAGTCTGTGGGTCTATCTGGTGGCATTGTAGCTCTCTGGCGTAACTCCTCCATTCGGGTTGATGCCCTTCATTGGTGTAATCAACATGTTGCTCTTGTCATCTCTGAAGGGTCTTCTGCCCCCTGGCTGCTTATGGGGGTGTATGCTAGTACAGATTTTTGGGAAAGGCATGCTCTCTGGTCTGAGTGTCTAGCCTTTCTTGGTAGGGGTTTCCCGTCCCTTATTGCTGGTGATTTCAACTATATTATTGGAGCCAGTGAGAAGAGAGGAGGCAGGCCGTTTGTTGATTCTGTAGAGTCTACTGAGTTTAGATCTTTCATCTCCTCTGCTGGGCTTTTTGATTTAGGGTTCTCGGTTACCCGGTTCACTTGGTGTAATAATCGTCAGGGGACAGCTCGTGTGTGGGAGAGATTGGACAGAGCGATGGCCATGACTCAGTGGCTTCATATGTTCCCTTCTGCCACTGTTTCTCATCTGCCTCGGATTACGTATGATCATTGTCCCATTTTAGTTTCCATGGAGTCGGCAAGGCAGCACCGGAAACAATTTTGGTTTGAGCAGATTTGGACTTCTTATTCCGTGGCTCGAGATATTATTTCTCAGGTTTGATGCCTACCTATTAGAGGCAGGGTTGAGTACAGACTATCCAGGCGACTTGAGTTAGCGTAGCGCCGGCTATCCAGATGGAACAGAAGGGAGGTTGGGGACCTTGTTCGGAGAGTGGAGATGGTTGAAGCGGAGATTACTACCATTCAGAACAGGGAGGATTCTGATGGAGGTCTCTCTAGTTATGATTTTATGACCCTTCGAGGCTTGCTTAATTGTCATCACTCTCTTCTGCTGCAATAGGAGATTTATTGGAGACAGAGGTCTCGGATTTAGTGGATTCGGGTGGGGGATCACAACACCAGATTCTTCCATCAGAGCACTTTAAAGAGATGTGCTGCTAATAGGATTCGGCGGATTGTCGATGATGAGGGCCAATCTCATGAGGATTTTGATGTTATTAGTGATCATTTCTTTCATTTCTTTCAGTCTCGTTGGACTGAACGTACTGGTAATGGGTTTCCTGTTTATCCGGTCATGCACTCTGAGAAGGTCTCAGCTTTCGAGAATAACCTTCTTACTAGACCGATCACTGGGGATGAGATTCGTATGGCTTTATGGGATCTTGGGCAGGACAAGACCCCTGGGCCTGATGGTTTTCCGCCCCTTTTCTTCCGAACATACTGGAGCATTTTTGGTCAGGATGTTCAGCAAGCTATTCTGAATGTTTTTTACACTAGAGTCATTCCGGCTGAGTGGAATCGGACCTTGTTACTTGGTGCCTAAGCGCCCTGACGCTTCATCGCCTATTCACTTTAGGCCCATTAGTCTCTGTTCCACCTTGTACAATATCTATTCCCATCTTTTAGCCAACAGGATGAGGATAGTTATTTCTCATATTATCTCTGTGGAGCATGGAGCTTTTATTTAAGGTCGAAGCATATCTGATAATGTTCTAATTGCTCAGGAGTTTATGCACGACCTTCAGAGATCCTCAGGTTGTCACAGTCTTATGGCTGTTAAGCTCGACATGGAGCGAGCTTATGATAGACTGAGTTGGGATTTCTTGTACAGGACCCTTCTGGAGTTTGGGTTCGATGGGCTTTTCATTGAATGGATTATGGCTTGCATCTACAGACCATCTTTCTCCCTCATTATAAATGGCTGTCCGACGGAGTTCTTCTATTCGACTGTGGGTTGCGCCAAGGTTGTCCACTCTCTCCATTATTGTTCATTCTTGCGGTTGATGATTTATCGCGTGCGCTCCACCAGGCACAGCTCGATAATCGTATTACTCCCTTCTTTCCAGGAACGGACGGGCCTTCGGTCTCACATCTCCTTTTTGCCGACGACTACATCTTGCTAGGGAAGGCTAGTGCCCGGAATGCTAGTACCTATGCTACTATTCTACAAGAGTATTGTAGGGCCTCGGGGTAGAAGGTCAATCTTCATAAATCCATGGTCTGTATTAGTCCGAAGACCTCCAGATCTAAAAGAGAAGCTATTCTTCAGTCTTTTGGTATTTTCACTCAAGTTGATCGTCTCTCGTATTTGGGTATCCCTATCACTGGTAGGCGGCCCCGCTGCTCTGATTTTGGAGAGATTGAACGTCGAGTCCGGGACCGCATTGAAGGGTGGCAGGCTACTAGGTTATCGATGATGGCTCGGATTACTCTTATTTGTTCTGTTCTTTCGTCCCTTCCTCTTCATCTATTATCTAATGCTGTTATCCCGATTACTTGCTTAAGGAGGATTGAGAGGTGTTTCAGAGACTTCCTCTGGGAATCAAAGCAAGATGGCCATGGTATGCATTTATTGGCCTGGGATTCTATCTGTATGCCTATCTCTGAGGGAGGTCTCGGCATTCAGTCCTTAGTGGTGCGAAAGGAGGTTATGCTTACTAGACATGCCTCTCGTTTCCTCCTTGACCCGCATTGCTTCTGGAGTTCTGTGATGCGTGCGAGATATGGAGAGTGGCCTTCGGATATTCCTTCTTCTTTCCCCCGAAATTATTCCTTCTTCTAGAAGGAGGTCAGTGGTCGTCTGCCAGCTATCAGGACAGCATCTCGTGGATGATTGGTGATGGATCTGAGGTGAATGTTGTTCATGACATATGGCTTTCAGATCTTTCTCTTGTGTATTGGCCTACTTTTATCAGCTCTGAGTTCTCTTGCCATATGAGAGTCACTGATTTGATTTCCCAGGATCTCTGTTCCTGGTATATCCCCTCGGTGCGGCGGTTCTTCGGAGAGGAGCTGGCTCGTCGGATCCTTTTTATCCCGCTAGTTGCTAGTAGGGTTGAGGATACCAGGTTATAGAGGAGATCATGTTTCTCGCGGGCACCGACCAGGGATCTTTTGAAGATCTATAGGCCTCAGTCTCTGTGCACGAGGGATGCTGCTTGGATTTGAAAGCTTCCTATCCACCTCCGATTGCAGCTCTTTATATGGAAGCTTGAGTGGAATTGTCTTCCTACTTGCTTCTTGCTTTCTGGTAGGGGTGTGTCTATTTAGGCTATCTGCCCTTTGTGTGGTAAGGAGGACGAAACTATTGATCATACCATATTTGAGTATGTCAGAGCTAGACATATATGGAGGATTTTGGGATATCAGATCTGTGGGGATGGTTCCAGTTCGGCTCGGATCTCCTTTCTCAGAGACATTAGAAAGAATAAGCAGCAGCAGGGTGCCACCTGGGCTGCCACAGCGTACCAGATTTGGTTATCCCGCAACCAGTTGATCTTTACTGACGTCTCCGTCCCCCCCGAGCGGACTGCTCGGATTGCTTTATCTTTCTTCGTTGACTACTCTCGCTCTGCTCTTGATTTTGACAGATCTAGACACTGGAGTTCTCCTGCTACTTCGGTAGCGAACCGACAGACGATTTTTATCTCTTGGGAACCCCCCTCTAGGGTATGTTAAAATCAACTTTGATGGAAGTGTCCGGGGCAGACTTGCTGGCTCTACTTTTATTATTAGAGGGTTTAATGGTCGTATGCTGGCGGCCGGAGGTTTCGGGCTCCTTGATTCATCTATTCCTATGGCGGAGCTATATGCAGCGTGGGCTGAAATTTTCTATGCTGCTCGGATTCTTCATGCTTAGAGTCTTTTTGTAGAGGGTGACTCCCTCACGGTCATCCGCTGGCTTCGACAGGACTGTAGTGGTTTCCCTCCTACTAATCCTCTTCTTCTGGATATCTAGTCTCTTTTGAGGGGGTTCTCCTGCTTTCAGATTCGGCATATCTATCGTGAGGCCAACATGACAGCTGACTGGATTGCGAGTGTTGCGGCCCTTTTTTCTGGTTTTTGGTTATGGAGACAGGGTGATTCCTGTTCCATTGTACTTAAACAGTTTGTATTTTTTGATATATCTGGGCTGACTCGCACTAGACTGGTGTGATCGTCCATCTTCTCAAAAAAAAAAAAAAGGAAATAATGGTTGGTTTCACACCAACTCTTGAAAGTTTTCGATTAAGCATCTCTGGTCTCTTTAGGAAAGATCGTGACCTCGCATCACATCAAGAGAGGAATTACTCCCTACTTCTTACAACAACTAGACTTCAATAAACTTTGACTTTTACTGCTCTGAATCTCTAATCTTTTTTGTAGTAATTTTATGTAAATCATTTTCTGCATTTTGACATCTTAACTTCCCTACCTTGTAACTGGTTATTTTTAACTGGTCATTTTTAATTTAGATCTGATGTCTTTTCTGCCTCGATACATATGGGCAACAAAGGTACATTCATACGTTTCACAGCCCTGGAACTGAAGCCAGATATCGTTTTTTTTTGTTCTAGCAGTGGTAGGTTTTAACTATATTCAGAAGGCTGTTTCCATTATTCCCAATAATTTTTTAATGCTTGCAGCACTGTGGAGTGAAAATATTCATTGTTCTGTGCCCCTTCTTCATTCACGGTGAAGTTACTCAACTCTTGAAACCACACAATGGCAGAGACGTGCAAGCATAAGTAAGCATCGCTAAAACTTGACAGCGGACCATACTGTTGGGCCTGGTGTGGTGCTATCAAGGCCCAGATGGGCTAACTTGTATTGGGCTGGGTTTGAGTCCAAGGATTGAGATTAAATCAAGTCACGGGTGTACACGGGCTTGGGGATTAGTTTAATCTCATTGGTTTAGTCCATGGGAGTTTTTTGTTGAGTCTGGGCCTGGCCCACTTCGTGGATGTATTTAAACTCTAGTCTCTAGGGTTTGGATGGAATAGAGAACAGATTCTTTTCTCCCAAAAAATTCCCTTCTCTCATCATAGGGCGGCAGCCCTTTCTTTCTCCTCCCCATCTTCCTCCTTTTCAAGAAGTAAACCTAACAGGATTAGAAATCCTTAATTCTAGTTCTTGTTCAACGGGGAATCCCATTGCTATTCATCAAGGTCTAAACCCTAACAAGTGGTATCAGAGCCAGGTTCAAGGAGTAATCTGGAGGCCTTCAAGGAGTTGAAATAATTTCAACAGAATCTCGTCAAGGTACTTCTCTATTTTATAAAATTTATTTTTGTGCTATTTTTGAAATTGGCCATGGGGAGTAGCATAAAAATAGAGGTTGAGAAGTTTGATGGGAAGGGAAGTTTCTCCATGTGGAAAGTCCGGGTAGAGGACCTCCTTGTGTAGCAGGGTTTAGATTTGGCTTTGGAGGAAAGGCCAGATGGGATGACAGACAAGCAGTGGATTTCATTGGAGAAGAAGACATGTTCAATGATCAGGGGTTGTCTGGCGGATTCAGTCCTCTATTCAGTGCTGGAGGAGAAGACCCCGAAGGGACTCTGGACGAAGTTGCACACCCTCTATATGGGAAAGAATATGTGCAACAAGTTGATGTTGAAGAAGCGCCTCTACAGCCTTCGGATGTCAGAAGGTGGAGATGTGCTGGGTCACATCCAGATATTCGACCAGATGAGCAATGAACTTCTGAATGTTGGGGTCAAGATGGAGGAAGAAGATAAAGCACTTCTGCTTTTATGTTCAATGCCCACGTCTTATGACTCATTGGTCACAACACTGCTCTATGGGAAGGAGACATTAATTTATGAAGATATTGTCTCGGTGCTTCGGACGAATGAGCAGAGGGAGAAGATGACCAAGGAAGCTGTTCCCCAGGAGGGTCTATCAGTTGGGGAAAGGACAGGCAGAGGTAGGGCAGGGACAGAAGTAAGTCTGGAGGACGATCAAAGTCCAGGAAAGGCAAGAGAGAGCTGAAGTGCTATAAGTGTGGAGAGGTAGGACATTTTAAGAAGAATTGTCCTAAGTGGAAAAATCAGAAGGGAGAAAAAGGAGGATCTGAGTCTGTGAGTACAGTTGCAGATCAGGAGGTGGAGGATGATCTCTTGGTTGTATCAGATGATCACAGGCACAGCACAGAGATGTGGACCTTGGATTCAGCCTGTTCTCATCATTACACTCCCAACCGGTCGTGGTTCAGTACTTACACAGAGGTTGAGGAGGGGAATGTGACTCTTGGAGATAATCACCCTTGCAAGGTGGCAGGTATTGGCACAGTGAGGGTGAGGATGTTTGATGGTATGGTGCGCACTCTTACCAGTGTGAAGCATGTTCCAGAACTCAAGAAGAATCTGGTATCACTGGGGTACTTGGAGCGGACTGGATACAGCTTCAGCAGTCGTGCCAGGAGTGGAGTTCTGAACATCTCCAATGGAGCCATGGTGGTGATGAGAGGGAGGAGGCTGGAAAATAATCTATACAAGATGGAGGGCTCTGTGATGACTGTGAAATCTGAGGTGGCAGCTGTGGAGCAAGATCCCCGGGATGTGTACAGGATGTGGCATTACCGCCTGGGCCACATGGGAGACAAGGGGATGAAAGAACTGAGCAAGAGAGGTCTGCTTCCAGACTTGAGTAGCGGAGATATGGAGATCTGTGAGCCTTGTCAGATGGGAAAGCAGAGGAGAGTACAGTTCTCAGTCAGCACAGCTAGGAGTGCTGAACCCCTGGAGTTAGTACACACAGATGTCTGGGGACCAGCCCCAGTTTCTGCAAGGAATGGGGCCAGATACTTTATGACCCTGATAGATGATTTCTCAAGGAAGCTGTGGATCTACTTTATGAAGGAGAAATCAGAGGTCTTCACCAAGTTCAAAATCTGGAAGGCTGAGGTGGAGAAGGAGCAGGGTAAAAGTGTGAAGTGTCTGAGGTCTGATAATGGCGGGGAATACACCAGCAGGGAGTTCCAGATTTTTTGTGAGGAGTGGGGCATCAGAAGGCACTTCTCGGTGATGGGAACTCCTCAACAGAATGGGGTGGCTGAGAGGATGAACAGAACACTATTGGAAAAGGCAAGATGCTTAAGGCTGCAGGCAGGGCTTCCAAAGATGTTCTGGGTTGACGCAGTAGATGCAGCTAGCTACTTGGTCAATCGGTCACCGCACACCAGGTTAGATGGAGACATTCCAGAGGAGATATGGTCTGGAAGGAAGACAAGCCTAAACCATCTAAGGGTGTTTGGATGCACAGCATATGTGCATGTTGGAGCTGGGGAGCGGAGTAAGTTGGATGCCAGGTCTAAGAAGATGGTGTTCCTAGGCTACCCGCGAGGAGTCAAGGGGTATCGGCTATGGGACCCCTTGGAGAAGAAGGTTGTCATCAGCAGAGATGTAACCTTTGATGAGAGCTCAATCCTCCAGAACAGAAGTGGCATGGATGCACAGCAGGGACTACAGGAGGTAGAACACGGTAACACTAGTCAGACAACCTCCTATACAGTTGTGCCATTTGCTAGTGGACCAGGAGGATTTGAGATTCAGGTGGAGAGGACTGACAGAGGGGGTAGAAGCCAGGGAGTTCAGCAGGATGCAGCTGGACAGGGGACTGATACTGGGATCGCACAGCAAAGGCCCAGGAGGAACGTGCGACCACCAGTTCGATACGGCTTTGAGGATTCGTTGTCATATGCCCTGGTGACAGCGAATGGAGACCCTTTCACCTATGAGGAGGCTATGGAAAGTCAGGATAGAGATAGGTGGATCCATGCTATGGCAGAGGAAATGCAGTCTCTTCACAGCAATAATACGTGGCAGGTGGTCCAGCTGCCACAAGGAAAGAAACCCATTGGTTGTAAATGGGTTTATCAGCGCAAGGAAGGAGCTTCAGAACAAGAGGGTATCAGGTATAAGGCAAGACTAGTGGCCAAAGGATACTCTCAGAAAGAAGGCATCGATTATGGTGAGATATTTTCTCCAGTTGTCAGGCACACTTCCATCAGACTATTATTGAGTATTGTAGCAGCTCAGGACTTGGAGCTGGAGCAGATGGATGTGAAGACAGCATTCCTCCATGGTCATTTGGAGGAGAGCATCTACATGGAGCAGCCACCAGGGTTTAGAGAACCAAGATCAGATGGGAAAGTCTGTTTGCTGAAGAAATCTCTGTATGGGCTGAAGCAGTCGCCGAGGCAGTGGTACAAGAGATTTGACACTTATGTTAGGAGCATTGGACTTTCCAGGTGTGAGTATGATTCTTGTGTGTATGTTAAATCTCTGGATGATGGGTCTAGGATGTACTTACTCTTGTATGTAGATGACATGCTGATAGCATGCAAGAGTGAGAAGGCTGTACAGGAACTGAAGATAGCTTTGTCTCGGGAGTTTGAGATGAAGGATCTGGGGCCAGCCAGGAAGATCCTAGGGATGGAAATCATCAGAGATAGATCCAAGGTGTGCTGCATCTGAGTCAGGGTGGCTACATTAAAAGGATTCTGGAGCGATATGGGATGAAGGATGCCAAACCGACAGCACTACCTTTGGCAGCACATTTTTCCTTATCGAAGACCATGTCACCACAGACTGAGGTGGAGGCTCAGGAGATGGAGAAGGTACCATATGCTTCTGGTGTTGGGAGCCTTATGTATGCCATGGTATGTTGTAGGCCAGACATAGCCCATGCAGTGAGCCAGGTGAGCAGGTTCATGGCGCAGCCTGGTAGGGAGCACTGGTGAGCACTGAAGGGAATCTTCAGGTACTTGGTAGGTACAGTTGGGGTTGGTATTTGCTATGAATAGCAAGAAGATGCTGAGAGATCCAACTTATCCCAGGAGGCTCGTGGGCAGTTATATGGGTATGTGGATGCAGACTTTGGTGGAGATGTGGACACTAGGAGATCCATAACAGGCTTTGTGTTCAGCCTGTTTGGTGGTCCAGTATCGTGGAGATCATGTCTGCAGCCCATCACAGCCTTATCTACCACGGAGGCAGAATACATAGGTATCACAGAGGCAGCAAAGGAAGCTCTTTGGCTGAAGGGCTTGATGCTGGAGATGGGACTTGATCAGAAGGTTGTCCAGGTGCATAGTGACAGCCAGAGTGCTCTGATGCTTGCGCAGAATGCAGTCTATCATGCCAGGACGAAGCACATTGACCTCAGATACCACAGGATCAGAGAGCTGGTGGAAGATGGTGAGGTGGAGCTGGTGAAGGTACACACCAAAGAAAATCCAGCAGATGCACTGACTAAGGTTCTTCCACGGGACAGTTTTCAAAAGTGTATTTCGTTGTTAAAGCTGATGGACACAGTGGACGTGCTGAGGCCTTGAAAGCACCAAGGTGGAGATTGTTGGGCCTGGTGTGGTGCTATCAAGGCCCAGGTGGGCTAACTTGTATTGGGCTGGGTTTGAGTCCAAGGGTTGAGATTAAATCAAGTCACGGGTGTACACGGGCTTGGGGATTAGTTTAATCTCATTGGTTTAGTCCATGGGAGTTTTTTGTTGAGTATGGGCCTGGCCCACTTCGTGGATGTATTTAAACTCTAGTCTCTAGGGTTTGGATGGAATAGAGAACAGATTCTTTTCTCCCAAAAATTCCCTTCTCTCATCATAGGGCGGCAGCCCTTTCTTTCTCCTCCCCATCTTCCTCCTTTTCAAGAAGTAAACCTAACAGGATTAGAAATCCTTAATTCTAGTTCTTGTTGAACGGGGAATCCCATTGCTATTCATCAAGGTCTAAACCTAACAGGATTAGAAATCCTTAGTTCTAGTTCTTGTTGAACGGGGAATCCCATTGCTATTCATCAAGGTCTAAACCTAACAGGATTAGAAATCCTTAGTTCTAGTTCTTGTTCAACGGGGAATCCCATTGCTATTCATCAAGGTCTAAACCCTAACACATACAAGTTCCACAACAGACCACCTTCATGTTTGCATATCCATCCATTTGAACTGCAGAGTTGCTTTCAGCCCCCTTGGTATCAATGCATGATCGCATTGCATGAGAATTTTAACTGTAATTTTGAACTTATGCGGTTCATGGTTGATTTTGCTCAATCAGTGCTCCACTGTAACATTCAAATTATTTTAAGCATTTGCATTGCGAACTTTCTTGATTCTACCCCATTTCCTTTGTAATATCACTTCTTATTAATCCGGAAGCTCTGGTTCGCGAATTCGTCCGTGCCGGTGTCTCGGGGGAAATTGAAGCCGTCCCTCTGCTGCATCGCCAGTACCTTTTCCAGTTTGATGATATTCGTGCTACGGAGCTCGTCCTCGGGCGTCCATGGACAGTTAATGGCCAAGCTTTCGCTGTTTCTGAGTGGATTCCAGATTTCATTCCTTCTGAGAGCACACTTCTTCAAGCTCTGCTTTGGGTCCGATTGCCACTGCTCCCCATCGAATTCTGGACTGATGATGCTCTTGCCTCAATCCTATCTGCTGCGGGGAAATTCCTATACTCGGATGCTTTGACCAAGGATCGGAAGCGGGGCGGTTTTGCTCGTCCTTGTATCGCAGTCGACCTGGGTAAGCTTCTGCGCCCAGGTGCTCGGATTCTTGGCTCTGGCATTCCATTTTGGCAACAATTTTCTTTCGAGAATATAGATGGAATCTGTGCCTTCTGTGGATCCTTGCATCTCTCTGGGTCCTGTGAAGCTTTGCCTGATCCCTCGTCTTCAACCTTGAAGCCTCGGTTCGGCCCTTGGATGTCTTCGGTGAGACGAAGGAAGACCACTGTGCTGCAGCAACCGGTGTCTCAGAGATCCTCTGCTCCAGGTACGTCTTCCTCCCCCACCCCCGCCTTATCAAATGAATGGAAAACACCTAAGAAATTTGCACGAAGGAACACTAGGAATGGTTTGCATGTTGTGCCGGGCGTTGCTGTGGATCCTTCATCCATTTCTCCTGCTCCTTCTTCTCTGCTTGGAATGAAACAGAGCCGGATCCCCCCTCCTGGGCCGTCGGCAGTGGGAGAGACTTCTATTGATGAGGACAGTAGGGTTAATAACCCAGTGAGTCGTCTTCTTCCACAGTCTCCTCCTATTCTCTCTGAAGATCCTGCATGCCGGTCATTCCCCAGCGTGCCGGTTCGAGCCAATGGAACAGTAGACAAAGGAACAGTATTCAATTGTAACTCTGAATGTTTAATTTCTGTTCCAGTGATCTCAGGGAATTCTGAAGTCTTAAGCTTCAGTCCTTTTAAGTTGGGGGGCCAGACTCAATCGACTGAAGGTTGCCTTTCTGGGCTGTCGAAACGGGCTCGGCCTGTTGAGCCTGTGTCGCAGCGGGTTTTGTCCAAGGTATCCAAAGGAAAAGGAAAAGCTAATCTCAAGGTTAAGGACATTGGAAATGGATCCTTTGCTTTCTCGGCTTCGCTTGATTCCCCTAGGGGTAAGTCTTGTCCGGTGGGGTCGAGGAAACAAAAGACTCGTCATAAAGATAACCTGGCCCTTCAGTCTGCAGAATTGTCAGTCCAGCCATCGCTCTCGACTGTCACTGACCATGACGAAGCTGTGGCCATTCTTAAGGCAGCCATCCAGAAGGATCGTCCTCTTGAGATCATGGATTCGTCCAGGGTGGATGACTGTGCTGGCCACGGACCTGAGGGTCCCATGCTGCTTAATGATCTCCTTGGCGAGAAGGTTATGGGGGACACGATTGGGGGTCCCTCTTCCTCAACTTCTTAAATGAAAATTCTTATTTGGAATGTTCGTGGGGCCCTGAAACCCTCCTTTCGTTCTTCTTTTGGAAGGCTTCAGCAGCTTCATAACCTTGACATCTGTATTTTGACGGAAACTCGTCTTTCGGGGGACAGTTTGAATCGCCTTCGGAGGCAGATTTCTAGATTGTGGAATTCTTATGCTATAAATTCTGCGGGTCTTTCTGGAGGCATTTTGGTTCTTTGGAGATCGGATAGAGTCCGTGTGGATGCCTTTCATGATTGTGGCCAGCAGGTTGCTTTAGTTGTTTCCGAAGGGTCCTCAGCACCTTGGCTGCTTTTGGGAATTTATGCCAGTACTGAGTTTAGGATGCGCCGAGTGCTTTGGGACGAGATCCAACTGCTTCTTGGCCGGGGTTTTCCGTCCCTCATTGCTGGCGATTTTAACTGTATTGTGGGGGCCTCTGAGAAGCGTGGAGGTAGACAATTTGTTGCTTCCCCGGGCATTGTTGAATTCAGGAATTTTATTACCTCTGCAGATCTTTTCGATTTGGGTTTTACAGGACCCCGGTTCACCTGGTGCAATAATCGTCAGGGGTCTGCTAGAGTCTGGGAGAGACTGGATAGGGCTTTGGTTTCTGCCAGCTGGCTTCAACTCTTTCCTTCTGCTACTGTTACTCATTGCCAAGGATCGGGTCTGACCATTGTCCTATCCTCATTTCTACTGATTTGCCTCTTCAGCGGTCTAGACAGTTTAAGTTCGAAAAGTTCTGGACCTTTTATTCTTCTGCGAGACATATCATTTCTCAGGTCTGGCGGTTGCCGGTTAGAGGGTGTGCCTCTTACAGACTTTCTAGACGGCTCCTTCTTGTCAGTCGTAGACTTTCTAGCTGGAACAGGAGGGAGGTCGGGAATATTTTGAGACAGGTCGAACATGCTGAGTCTATTATCTCTTCTTTGCAAGACAAGGAGGATCAGCAGGGATTTCTCCTTGATGCGGATCTATCGACCCTCAAATCCACTCTAGCTGTCCACCATTCTCTTATGTTGCAGTAGGAAACTTATTGGAGGCAAAGGTCCCGTATTCAGTGGATTAAGGAGGGTGACCGAAATACGAGGTTCTTTCATCAGACTACTTTGCGGCGCCGATCGGCGAATCGCATCAGATGCATTAATGATGAGGAGGGCCATTCTGTCGAGGATCCGCTGGCGATCAGGGATCAGTTTGTTAACTTCTTCGGACCAGATGGACTGAGATGTCAGGGGTTGGGTTCCCAGTTTCTCCGGTTCTGCCTCCTTATAAGATCTCCGATGTGGAGAATGACAGTCTTATCAGACCTCTTACTATGGAGGAAATTGCCTCGCTTTATGGGAGCTGGGTCCTGACAAAGCCCCGGGACCTGATGGGTTTCCGCCCTTGTTCTTCCGCCATTATTGGGATATTGTCGGTACGGATGTGGTCTCTGCTATCCAGTCTGTCTTTTTGCTCACTCATATGCCTTCTGACTGGAAGCGGACTCTTGTTACCTTGATTCCTAAACGTCCTGAGGCTTCCTCCCCTATGCATTACCGGCCCATTAGTCTGTGTACCACTTTATACAAAATCTGTGCTCGAATTTTAGTAACTCGTATGGCTTTGGTTATGCCTCGTCTAATCTCTCAGAGCAGGGTGCTTTTCTTAGAGGTCGCAGTATCACGGATAACGCCCTGCTGGCCCAGGAGTTTATGCATGATCTTCACCGTGTCTCGGGACGTAACTGCCTCATGGCTATCAAGCTTGATATGGAGAGGGCCTATGATAGACTAAGGTGGGACTTTCTTTGCAGTACTCTTCATGAATTTGGCTTCCATGAGGTTTTCATCGACTGGGTGATGGAGTGTGTCCAAAGTCCATCTTTCTCTCTTATGATTAATGGTTGCTGTACGGAGTTCTTCCACTCGGCGATGGGTTTAAGACAGGGCTGTCCTCTTTCTCCATTCTTGTTTATTCTCTTTGCCGATGCTCTATCCCGGGAGCTTTCTTTGGCAACGCGGACTTCTGACATCGACCCTTATGCTGTTGGCCCCCTTGGCCCTTCGCTGTCCCATTTACTTTTTGCTGATGATTGTCTCCTGCTGGGGAGGGCTACTACCAGTAATGCCTCCACCTTTGCTTCCATCCTTCACTCTACTGTCATGCCTCGGGGCAATGTGTCAATCTCAGCAAATCTCTTATTTGTTTTAGTCCGAGGACGTCCGTTCTGTGAAGAGGGCTATATCTCAGATTATGGGCATTCCTTCTCAGTCCGATCGGATGTCCTATTTGGGGATTCCTATTTTGGGGAGACGGCCTCGGTGTTCGGACTTTAGTTATCTGGAGAGGCGATCCGTGATCGTCTGGACGGCTGGCAGGTGTCTGGTCTTTCTATGATGGCGCGGATTACCCTTATCCGGTCTGTGCTCTCGTCGATGCCTGCCTATCTTTTATCTAACACTGCTATTCCGTTGGCTTGTCTGCGGAAGATTGAGATATTTTCGTGATTTCTTTGGGCTTCGAATCAAGATGGCTACGGTATTCATCTTCTGGCTTGGGACTCTGTCTGCTTGCCTTTGGCTGAGGGTGGTCTTGGTATCCAGTCGTTACTTCTCAGGAGAGAGGCTCTGACAGCTAGGCATGCCTCCCGGTTCGTTCTTGATCCGAATTGCCTGTGGAGTTCTTTTATGCGTGCCAAGTATGGCAGCTGGAACTCTTCATCTATTCCTCAGACTTCCCGGGGGCATTCTTTTTTTGGAAAGAGGTCTGTCGTCATGCTTCGACTATCCTGGACTGTACCTCTTGGATCATCGGGAATGGTTCTTCGGTGGATGCCATTCAGGATGCTTGGATTGCTGACCTTCCTCTGTCGCGGTGGCCCACTTTTATCTGCTCTGATACTCCTCATGGAATGCGTGTCAGTGACCTTATATCCGACGACTGCCCTTCCTGGTCGCATTCTCGAGTGGCTAGTTTCTGCGGGACTGAGCTATGTCGGCGTATTCTTTCCATACCTCTGTCTCCATCTGCTAGTACTGATACCAGGGTCTGGAGGAGATCATGCTTGTCTCGTGCTCCCATGAGGGACCTCCTCTCTATGTTCAGAACTTATCCTCAGGATTCGAGGGACTGGGATTGGATTTGGCAACTGTCCGTTCACCCGAGTGCGTCTTTTCATCTGGAAACTTGCTCAGGGTATTTTTCCTACCTGCTTCCTTCTCTCGCATCGTGGATTGAGTATTCAGCCTACTTGCCCGGTCTGTGGAACCGAGGATGAAACTATTGATCATGCCATATTCGATTGTGCCAGGGCTCGTCAGATTTGGCAACTCTCTGGTACTTGCCCCTGGGTGCACAGTCCTGAATCCCACCGTATTTCTTTCCTGAGATTACTGAAGCAGGGTTTAGGAGGGCCTACTCACCAACGGGGATCTCTCTGGGCTTATATTGCTTATCAGATATGGCTTTCCCAGAATCAAATTGTCTTCTCAGATACGGTTCATTCTCCTCGTAGGGTGCTCAGGACGGCTTCCTCCCTTTTTGCTGAGTATTCATCCCATCAGGAGTCCTTTGATTTTGCGAACCTTGGACACTGGGTCTCCCCTGCTGCTGCGGCAGTGAACCGACGTACGGTTTTCATTTCTTGGGAGCCCCCTCCTCCAGGGTTTGTTAAAATTAACTTCGATGGGAGTGTCCGGGGTAGATGTGCTGGCTCTGCTTATGTCATTCGTGATGCTGATGGCAGGATGCTGGCGGCTGGAGGATTTAGCCTTCTTGATCCCTCGGTTCCTATGACGGAGCTCTATGCGGCTTGGGCGGGTCTATCCTTCGCCATTCGGACTCTAGGCGCCCGCAAGCTCATCATTGAAGGGGACTCTATCATAGCCATTCGATGGATTCGTCAGCAGTGTAGATCCCGTTTGCCCTCTATTCCTATCTTATGTGATATCCGAGCTATGATCTTGGAAGCATCCAACATTCAGATCCGTCATGTCTATCGTGAGGCTAATGTTGTTGCGGACTGGATTGCGACCAGGATGGCCTCTCACTCTGAGCAGTGGATATGGAGACCGGGCGACTCTGCCCTCTAGTTATGTCTCAGTTATTAGTTTCTAATGTAACGGGTCCGTCCCGACCTAGGGTGGTGTGAATCACCGTCTGTACCAAAAAAAAAAAAAAAAAAAAAAAAAAAAAAAAAAAAAACAACGTATACTGATGATGACAATTGTGTGGAAATTTGCAGCCTCACGCTGAGGTTAAGCCGATGGCATATGCAAACAACCTACTCCTGTTATTCTCATAATTTATCAGGTCAATTCTGCATGAAAGCATCGGTGTATTCCTCACCC